>LR750298.1:272236-367236 GCA_902729485.2 Mus minutoides | reverse complement strand
TGAGGCATTTTCCCAGCTGAGCCATCTCCCCAGCCCCACATTCTTCTTCCAAATGTTCAGGAAACAAAGGAAAAAACAAAACAAAACAAAACAAAACAAAACCAAAAAACCTAAAACGAGCCAAGCATGGTGCACGCACCTTTAATCCAGCACTTGGGGGCAAAGGCAGGTGGATCTCTGAGTTAGAGGCTGGCCTAGTCTGCGTAGTAGTCAGTTCCAGGGCAGCCAGTGCTGTGTAGAGGGACTGTTTCAAAAACAAAAGAAAAAAACCAACAAACCTAACATGAAAACCTACTCTTTGTTGTTGTTGTTGTTGTTGTTGTTGTTGTTGTTGTTGTTGTTGTTGTTGTTTGAGACAGGGTTTCTCTGTATAGCCCTGGCTGTCCTGGAACTCACTTTGTAGACCAGGCTGGCCTCGAACTCAGAAATCCGCCTGCCTCTGCCTCTGTGCTGGGATTAAAGACGTGTGCCACCACGACCGGCGAACACCTACTCTTAGACACTTCTGTGCAAGCCTGTCTTAAGCATGAAAGGAACTTTGTGATGCTGAATAGAAATAAACTAGAACCCCAGAGAGGCCTCACAGCTTAGAACAAACCAGTAGGTTTTTACTTTTTTTTTTTCCATTTAAAAATATAGTAGTTTGTGTATGTTCGTGCATATACACATGTACATGCCATAGCTCGAGTGTTAGAAGAAAGATGGTAACTTCCAGGGGGTTGTTCTCTCCTTCCAACTCTTTGTAGGTTCCAAGGATCAAACTCAGGCCATAAGACTTATGTAGAAATATTGTTGCCTGCTGAGCCATCTCCACAGCCCACCATTTATTGCCCCAACCCCTCCCCCACTCCTACCCCTTTGGTTTCTCAAGACAGGGTTTCGATGTGTATGTAGTCTTGGCTGTCCTAGAACTTGCTCTCTGTAGACCAGGCTTGTCTCCAATTCACAGAGATCCACTTGTCCCTCTGCCCCTCTGCCCCTCTGCCCAGGGTGAAGCGGGGAGAGGGCAGAGAGAGAGTAGGTGCTGGGTGGTTCCCACATGGGCAAGAGTCTTTGGTTGGGTCCATGGCTGGAGTGCAGGAAGGCCTTCCAGTGGGAGGTTAGACACAGCTCTTTAGGGCGGTGGGCCTTGATGAGCAGAGACAGTCTGCTATGGTTTTAGAGATTTATTGTAGAAAGGCAGAGAGGAAGAGAGAAGATTTAAAAAAAAAAAAAAGAGGGGTCAGCAATAGCCACTTGAAGAGAAGGAGAGTTAGAGATGAGAGCTTAAGAGAGAAAGAGGAGGGGCCAAGTAGCCCCTTTTAAAGTGAGCTGGAATATCTTGTAGTTGCAGGGTAACTGTGGGGAGGAGCATACCTGGCTATTGTCAGGCAACTGTTGGGGGATGGAGTCTAGCCAGAATGCCAGAAGCTTGGGACATTGTCTCTATGACTTACAGTCACAGGATTAAGGAGTTGGGGGCTCTGTGGTGTCAGGCATGTGTCTCTGGGAACATGGCTCACTGTTCCGTCCCTTGTAAAGTTTTCTACTAGGTCTCCAGAGCAAGCCTTGTACAACCAAAATAGGCTGCCTTTCACCGTCCCACATTAGCTGTCATCCAGGCTGACAGAATATGTCTCTCTGACTTTCTCAGCACAGATGTGCAAAGACTGTCACCTCCTTGAGGGCAGGGCTTAAGGATCTTATGGTGTATCAGGTGTGGAGAAATGAAATTAGAAGTCAAGAGCCCAGTAGCCTAGGCAAACATTTCCAATCTTTATGACCTTATACGGCACATTCAAAACCTTATGGAGTTGGTTGCTATAGCTGCATTAACTGTGAACCACACATCTGAGGTGGCTCCTATAGCAGAGCGGATGGGAGACTTAACATGCAGCCCAGTTGTGTGACCCTGCCACTCATGATTTTTTTTTTTTTTATAGCTATCAAAAAGCAAGCAGCAAAGGAAAGGTGCAAGGGGCTCAGGATCAGGCTGGTTCAAAGCGCAAAGGGCTGGTGTGTGCAATGATACCAGGTCAGCCACGCAATTATCAGAGTTAGGATATTGTCCTCTGGGGAGAAAGCCTGTTATAGATGGAGAAAAAGGTGTGTGAGGAAAAGCAGCAGCCTTCCAAAAGGGGAACACTGATGCTCAGAAACCCATGTTGCATGGCATAGATTTGAGTGTGTGTGTGTGTGTGTGTGTGTGTGTGTGTGTGTGTGCATGCATGTAGAATGTAAAACCCGTACTTTAAGTACAAAATCAACGTTATACAGTTTGTATGCATATGTGTTGAGACCAGAGGTCATCTTCGGGTATTTGCCTCAGAATAGCTGTCTGTCTTTTTTTTTCCCCCCAGATAGTCTCACCATGGGAGCAAGATCTCCTCACCAAGCACCAGGGATCTGCCTATCTGTGCTTCTGACCAACTCTGAGATTACACACATGCATCCTGTAGGTCACATGGGTTCTCAAGCAGCAGCCATTCTGTGAGCTCAGCTATCTCCCAGCATTGGGCCATTTTCATTCTTTTTGTTTTCTGTGGCTCCCCCTCCCCTCCCCCACCTCCACTCCCAGCTCCATCGGGTCCACTCATCCTTTTAGAAATGAACCGTCTTCTTTCCTTGGCCCACCAAGATTAATAACCAGCCATCCCCTCCCACCTGTTCTTAAGCCTCCTTGGAATCACATGTCCTTTGTAAGGATGGAATAGGGAGGATGTCCTCTGGCCCGTGGTCAGGCCTCACTCTCCTTCCCTTCTTCTGTAAGTCCGATGGTGGTAAAGGGTGGTGTGTCTGTTGAGCTCACACCCACACCATCTTCACACCACAGCTGTTCTCCAGCTTTTCTTCCCTAGCTTGTCTTCTCTCACCAGGGTTTTCTACATGGTCTCTCTGTGTTGCCCTAGCTATCCTGGAACAAACTCTGTAGTACCAGGCTCTCGAACCCACAGAGGTCCACCTGTTTCTGCTTCCCAAGTGCTGGGATTAAAGGTGAGCACCACTACTCAAATTTTGCAACTTTGTTTTTTTCCTTTTTCCAGTAGTAAACAACTTGGAGTTCAAAAATGCCAATGAAGATGTTATTGCAGCCTCTGTCTCCAGCCTCCTGAACCCTAACCAGAAACAGCTAAGGTCACTGATCTGAGGGCAATTCATTCCAAACAGTATCTGTACATTTATCTGTACTGTACATTTATCTGTATAGTATCTGTTAAGCTTTATTCTTAACCACTGAAGTGTCTTTTTAAACACAATGGTGGAGTATTGTGACCTCAGTATATATCTTGCTTTATTTTTATTATTTATTTGGCCTTTTTTTTTTTTGAGATAGTATCAAACTTACCTTGTGACCAAGGATAGCCTTAAACGCCTGATCTTTCTGCCTTTATCTCTCAAGTCCTGAGACTACAGGTATCCCCCTCCAGACCCAGCTTTCTGGATTATTTTATTTCAGTTGGAGATGATTTTGGAGTTGGATCCTGGTCATCCTTGTCCTCCAGGCTTACCTGTCCAGTCTACAGATGTGTCTCTATCGAGCTAACTCATCAGTCCTATTTTGCTGGATGTTTAGATTGCTTCCAGTATTTTTATTTTTGAGATGGGGTATCATGTATCTCAGGCTGGCTTCAGACATGCTTTGTGGCTGAAGATGACTTTGAACTTGTGATCCTCCTGCTTCCACCCCACACCCCGCAAGCACTGGGCGGGGCGGGGAAGGGGGAGTACAGGCACGTACCACAGCACCCACTGTGCTGGGCTAGCCTTGGCCCACACTCGTACATTCTGAGCAAGCACCATGCCCAAGTAGCCATGTTGGACATCACCGCTAATGTTTAGGTCCCTCCTTGTGATGTTTGCTGAGAACACAGGTTCCGAGCATCCATTTGCATAGGAACAGAAAAATCTTCGAGACACACTTGGCCCAAACCAGAGAGGCTGCGGCCCTGAGCCGTGGGCCAGTATTTCTGAGCTAGGAAAAAACTGATCACAGAATAAGAGGACGTTGCTTAGGTGTGAGGGAGGAAAAAATGAGTCATCAACCCATCAAGAGAGGTGGGAAATCTTTTTTTTTTTTAAAGTATGACATTTAACATACTATAGGGGCAGGAGCACGCATGTGCCGTGGAACACATTGGAGAGGGTAAAGGACAGCTTTGTAGAATTAGTTTTCTCCCTCTGCCATGTGGGTTCCAGGGATGGCACTTACCCAGGTCTTCAAGCTGAACCACATGGCTGGCTGAGATGAGAATATCCTTTTTTGTTAAGTTTTATTCTTATGTCTACGTGTGTCTATACACTACACGTATGCGGATGCCTTTAACGGCCAGAAGAGGGTGTTGGATTCCCTGTGAGTCTCCTGACATAGATGCAGAGTACTGAACCCACATCCTCTGCAAAAGCAGCAAGCCCTCTGAACCGGTCAGCCATCTGTCCAGCCTCAAGGTGGTGCTGCAGTCTTAAAGAAAACTTAAAATTGAGAGTGACGGTGCATTGCTGCCCTAAGGAATCTAAAATGTAGAAAGATCTTCACGTCCAAGTTACCTGTGTAATCCAAGTGTCTAGACACATGGAAGTGTGTAATGCAGAGAGGTTCCCTTCTCACCACAGGAGGCGTCCTAATCACCTACTTAAAACGCAACCCCATAGCCTGGCATAATGGCACTTGGAAGGCAGAGGCAGAAAGGAGTTCAAGGTTTTTTCAACTACATTGTAAATTTGAGGCCAGCCTGGGCACATAAGAGCAGCTAATTTACTGTACCCCTGTACCACTCCTGAATCTCCCTCCAGATTATCAATCAGACCTGCTCAACTCTATAAATCTATTGCACTTTATCAGCCTGTAGGCGTATCCAGCCCACAGGCCACATGTACCCAGGATAATTCTGAAAGAGACCCAACACAAAATCATTAACTTTGTTGGGCATGGTGGTGAATGCCTTTAATCACAGCTGGTGGGTCTCTTGTGAGTTTGAGGCCATCCTGGTTTACATATGGAGCTCCAGGAAAGCCAGGGCTACATATAGAGTCCTTGTCTCAAAACAAACACAAACCAAACCAAACCAAACCATTTGCTTCCTGAGAACAGCATGGGGTGGTTTTGTGTTGTTACAGTTGTTGGACTTGATTCCATGGCCTTCATGAGTGAACTCTGGAGGCCACAGGGTCACGGAACAATGTGAACAGGTTGAACACACCTGTATCTTACCTTTCCATTCTTGTGTGGGTTTTTTTCCCCTTCCCTGTTTTTTGTGCTAGAATAAGTTTCCCATGCAATGGAATTCTCCTTTGCCCCTGCTGTTTCTCCAACACCAAGTACCTCCATAATATTTACCTAGGGATTTATTTGTTATATCTTAAAATATCCTAGCCAGACGGTGGTGGTGCATACCTTTAGTACCAAAGCTCAGGAGGCAGAGGCAGGTGAATCTCTTCTAAGTTTGAGACCAGCCTGAGCTACAGAAAGAGTTCCAGGGCCACACAGAGACGCTTTGTCTCAAAAAAAAAACCAAAACAAACGAAAATTCAGCTAAAAAAAAGGTTTTGGAGGAAATGAAGGTAAAAGTGGTTCATTTCCCTTTGGAGTTCCTTTTTTTTTTTTTTTTTTTTTTTTTTTTTTTTTTTTTTTTTTTTTTTTTTTTTTTTTTTTTTTTGGTTTTTCGAGACAGGGTTTCTCTGTCTAGCCCTGGCTGTCCTGGAACTCACTCTGTAGACCAGGCTGGCCTTGAACTCAGAAATCCGCCTGCCTCTGCCTCCCGAGTGCTGGGATTAAAGGCGTGCGCCACCACGCCCGGCTTGGAGTTGCTTTTTGAGTAGGTATTACATGCACATAATTCAAAGTTACACAAGGGTGTACTAGAAAATGTCAACTCTCTACCCTGGTGAATCAAAAGAGGCCTACCTGTAAAGGGCGTGGCTTGTCTTATCCAGCAACTCCCTTAGGCTCAGCTCCTAGCATGTAGCAGCCCCACAGCAGGGCAGGATGCTCGGACTCACTTTCTAGATAGGGCCTGATATAGTACCTAGTGCCTTCACCAGCCTGCTGAATGCAGCCCTCCTCTAAGGTCTTTCCTTTATTTTACTGATTGTCACTGGATCTCCACCACTGTGGGGTCACCACAGCCTTTCCTGTGCTGAGTGGCTGGCATTGAAACACCTGAAACTCAGCTCAGCCCCTCTCTCTAACATACCAGGGAAGGATCTATAATATGTAAGCCATACCCTGTTTCTCCTAATATCCTATAGTCCTCCCCAGGAGACAGATCTTATACAAACAGGTATTATACATTTCCAGAGAAATGTCATGGGTGGGTTGCTCACCCTTTTATACACACCCTGCAGTAACATGCCCCACCCCCAAACAGGGTTTCAGGTAGCCCGGCTGGCCTCAGACTTACTGAGGCTGGTATCAAGCTTTCAATTTTCCTGCCTCCACTCCTCAAGTGATGGGATTATGGGCATGTACCACCACACAGAGAATAACTTTTTTGTTGTTTTGTTTTGTTTTGTTTTTGGTTTTTCAAGATAGGGTTTCTCTGTATAGCCCTGGATGTCCTGGAACTCACTTTGTAGACCAGAACTTTTATTTCAGGTTTTATGCTGGGAATGACCCCTTGCAATTCCTTATGAGACATACCTTGACATCCTGAGAGTCATGACTCGACATGAGAGTCAGTACTTCACCCATCCATCTGTGATTGTTTGAATATGCTGGACCCAGGTAGTGGCACTATTAGGAGGTATGTTGGAGTAGGTGTGTCACTGTGGGCATGGGCTTTAAGACCCATATCCTAAGCCGGGCACAGTGGTGCACGCCTTTAATCCCAGCACTTGGGAGGCAGAGGCAGACGAATTTCTGAGTTTGAGGCCAGCCTGGTCTACAGAGTGAGTTCCAGGACAGCCAGGACTACACAGAGAAGCCCTGTCTCGAAAAATAAATAAATAAATAAATAAATACCCCCAACCAAAAACAAAAAAACAAAAACAAAAACCCTCATCCTAGCTGCCTGGAAGCCAGTATTCTCCTAGCAGCCTTCAGATGAAGATGTAGAACTCTCAACTCCTTCTGCACCATGCCTACCTGGATACTGCCATGCTCCCACCTTGATGATAATGAACTGAACCGAACTTGTAAAAAGCAACCGAACTTGTAAACCAGCCACAATTAAATGTTGTCCTTATAAGGGTTGCCTTGGTCTGTTCACAGCAGTAAAACCCTAAGACACCATCTATCTATCTATCTTTCTTTCTTTCTTTCTTTCTTTCTTTCTTTCTTTCTTTCTTTCTTTCTTTCTTTCTTTCTTTCTTTCTATCCTTCTATATAGATATCTATTGTGTGTGTGTGCACCTTCTGGACTTGATGAGTGTGTGAAGGTCAGAGGACAGTTTTCAAGGGTTACTTCTTCCCCGCCCCCCCCCCCCCCCCCCCCGTCACGTGGGTCCTGGGGATAGAATTCAGGTTGTCAGGTTTGGCAGCAAGTGCCTTTACCCACTGAGCCATCTCACCAGCCCTTGTTTGTTTGTTTGTTTGTTTGTTTGTTTTCGAGACAGGGTCTTGTGTTGGCACATTTGTTTTATTATCGTATTGGGCTCTTATACCTTATTCTACCCTAATTTCTTCCGACCCCCGGCACTAGGTAGGAGAGAAAGGAGGTTAGAGGAGAAAGGGGATGTAGACCTCTGTAGGCTATTTCCTGCTGATGAGGGTCAGTGAGTTTCTTGAGGAAAGTCCAATATTCTACATCAGGGTATCCAGCAGTCCAAAAATCCAGCAATAGCAAATGGAACAGCAGTGGGAGGCTGGGGGGCACAGCTTGGAGAAATTATGCCTCCCCAGAGCATGAGACAGTCATAGTCAACAGTCTGTGGACAGACTGAAGCAGCCCCATATCCCATACCTGGGATTAAAACAAAGGTATCCATACAACATACTGGGTTTTTAACAAAACCGAAACTCTCACTACAGTCTTATTATATAGTTCAAGCTGTTCTGGAACTCACAGCAATCCTCCTGCCTCACTGTCCTACTTGTTGGAATTATGACGCCTATGTCACAACATCTGGTAGGAATCATTACTTCTCATAAACATTTGAAATAATTACACCGCACATTACCCCAAGGCACACTGGCTCCAAGCAGACAGATACTTGCAGCGTGAGGCAGGGATTTGGGGCTACAGTCTAGACCTGCCTTGGCCAGGAGCCCATGCTCCACTCAGCCTTAAAAGATTTGGCCTCCAGCCTTACCTGCTGCGTCCTGAGGTGTGGCACACTTCTTAGGTTACTCCAAAACTAACATGGATGGCTCTGCAAGATCCCCATGTGCAGAGGCCAGGAAATGCACCATTTTAGGGCTGGGAGATGGAGCTTCAGGATTAAGGCTGTGTGAGGTCCTGGGTGAGAGTTCTAACACCAAAAGCAAGCAAGCAAACCAACAAGCAAAAAGCCACTGAACCCCTTTAAGGCATATAGTTCAGTGGCACTGAGTACACTCACGTTGCTATGCAGCCACCCAAGAACTTAATTGCAAAACTGAGTCTGTACTCCCTCGTCCTTCCTTCCCTCAGCCTATGGCTCCCCTCCTTCTATCCCTATCTCTATGAAGTTCGCCACTCTCGGTATCTCATATAAGGGAGATCATACAATTCATGCCCGTTGTGACTAGTTTCACTTATCGCCATGTCGTTTAGGTTGACATATGTTATAGCATCTGTCAGACTTTTCTTCCTTTTGAAGGCTGTATAATAATCTCTTGTATGGATATACCACATTTGCTTCTACGTATGTTCTATGAATAGAACAATAGGTGGTGCCCATTTTTTGACTGTTACAAATTATACTGCAGTGGACATGGTAAAACAGAGTTACCACATTGTATCAGTAGTTCACCTAGAGACATGGTAGCCTTTATGGTAGATTTCAGATCCTGAATTTTAAAGGGTTGCAGCCATGTTAGGGGGAGATACAGTTTGAGAGCCCCACCCTGCTGCACGTCAGCTACGAGCCATGGAGGGAGATACTTCATCTCTCTAATTATAAAAGGTTCTGGGAGACTCAAATAAAACAATGGCTGGAAAGGCAAAGGCGGAGGGAAGCAGAAATGACAGCTGCAAGGTTGCTTGTGTCCTCGTCCCAGCTCCTGTTGTGAGGAAGCTAGCCTGGGTTACACAGTGACTGTCAAGCCAGCCAGGATTAGAGACCCTGTCTACACAAGGACGAAGAAGGGTCTGGAGAGATGACACAATTGATTAAAAGCTTGAACTAAAGTTTGATTCCCAGCACCCATGTCCACTGGCTTTCAAGCACCTGTAACTTCTGCTCCAGAGGACCCAAGATCACTTGTGGCCTTCTCAGGCACATACCTATACACTCACACATGCATAATTAAAAATAAATCTTTTTTTTTTTGAGGTTTTTTTTTTTTTTTGGTTTTTCGAGACAGGGTTTCTCTGTTTAGCCCTGGCTGTCCTGGAACTCACTTTGTAGACCAGGCTGGCCTCGAACTCAGAAATCCGCCTGCCTCTGCCTCCTGAGTGCTGGGATTAAAATAAATCTCTTTTTTAAAATCACAAACAAAAATCAAGTTTATCCCCAGATAGTAAAACTTTTCCTGGGGAGATCCTGCACATGTCTACTTACCCCAGATAGGGAGCCCACAACAAACTAAAGTATGGATACCACTGAAGTCCAACTTGGTGATCTGTGAGTTTTATTGGGGTTACTTACAGGAACAGAATGACTGAAAGACAGCTGTGTCCCTGTGGTGGTTTGAATAGAAATGGTTCCCTTATAGACTCATGTGTTTGAATGTTTGACCCATGGGGAGTGGCACTATTAGGAGGTGTGGCCTTGTTGGAGTAGATGTGACCTTTTTGGAGGAAATATGCTACTATGGAGGTGGGCTTGGAGGTCGTGTATGTGTGTGTGTGTGTGTGTGTGTGTGTGTGTGTGTGTGTGTGTATGTGTGTGTGTGTGCATGTGCTCAGGAAATGCCTAGTGTTGGGACAAGATGTAGAACTCTCTCCAGCACCAAGTCTGCCTACATGCAGCCATGCTCCCCACTATAGCGTTAATGAGCTAAACCTCTGAACCTGTAAGCCAGTCCCAATTAAATGTTGTCCTTTACAAGAGTCTTGGTCATGGTGTCTCTTCACAGCAATAGAGCCCAAACTAAGACCATAACCGAAGCCTACGTAAGCATGGGTGATAGTTCACAAATGCTGGGAACCTGGAACACACTGCACAGCCTACAGCCAGCTCAACACATTGGAGAATATTCGTTCTAGTGACTTAGTTGGTTTAAACTCTTAGGCCTGGTCTGGTCTTCAGTCTTTCAGCTTGGCTTGTCTAGAGTCTTCTTTGCAGTTTTACTCTATTAATAGATTTTGGGGTAGACTCTAGGCTTTTATCATTTACTCTGGCAAGGGAGGGGGACTACTGAATCTGGTCAATTTCAGGAACTTACTGAAGCTATTTTATTTACCTTCCTGCTCAACCAGCTTCCCAGCAGGGTGTTTCAAAGGGAGAAAGTGTTATGCAACAGGTAGTGGCATTTAAACATCTCTATCCTCCTTTTTGAGATAAGATTATCAGGTAGTCCTGCTGGTCATGGATGAGCTGCCTGCTGAGATTGTCTTTAAACCCCTAATCCTCCTGCCTCCACTCCCTGGTGTTGAGACACCTGTATTGTCTGCAATGTTCTTTGGAACTAATGTGATTATTTTTTTTTTCCTTCCTGAAAGTAACGGACATACAATCTCATTGGCAAGAATTCCTACTTTGCTCAGAATAGGAAAGAGTCTTAATTTTCACCTAATAGCCATCCTCTGACAGTAAAGTCAAAGATTCTTGTGAGAAGGATCCAGGAGGACCTGCACATAGGCAGGAAGATCTGGCGCTTGGGATTAAGTGGGAGAGACTTCATGTGTGTGAGTTGTTTTTAAAAGTCCCATTCTTTTTCTTCCCTTCTTCCTTCCTTCCTTTCTTCCCTCCTTTCTTTCCTAAGACAGGGTTTCCTTCTTTCCTAAGACAGGGTTTCCTCTAAGTAGTCTTGGTTGTGCTGGAACTTGCTCTGTAGATCAGGCTGGCCTCTGCCTCTCAAATTCTGGGATTGAAGGCCCCACACTCTCTAGGTAAGCTCCGTTACTATTGCTGTTGCTATTTCATTTGGTTTTTCGAGACAGGGTTTCTCTGTATAGCCCTGGCTGTCCTGGAACTCACTCTGTAGACTAGGCTGGCCTCGAACTCAGAAATACGCCTGCCTCTGCCTCCCGAGTGCTGGGATTAAAGGCACTTGATGTCATGTCTGGCTAAGTCCCATTATTCTTAAAAGCAAGAATAAGTACTGGGAGGGAGGGGAGAGGGGTTTTTCCGAAGTGAAACCAGGAAAGAGGATAACATTAGAAATGTAAATAAAGGCCGGGCGTGGTGGTGCACACCTTTAATACCAGCAATCCGGAGGCAGAGGCAGGCAGATTTCTGAGTATGAGGCCAGCCTGGTCTACAAAGTGAGTTCAGCCAAGACTACACAGAGAAACCCTGTCTTGAAAGAAAGAAAGAAAGAAAGAAAGAAAGAAAGAAAGAAAGAAAGAAAGAAAGAAAAGTGTTTGTTGTGCAAGCGTTGATTCCTTTCCCGGTTTTGAGTGTGGTGGCTCACACGTGTAACCCTAAACGTTCAGGAGATGAAAGCAGGAGAGTCAGAAATTCAGGGCTGTCCTCGGATGCGTGATAGGTTCAAGTCCAGCTTGGGCTACGTGAGACCTTGTTTCAAAACATTAACAACAACAAAACCAAGAAGATCTGTCAAGGTAACTACTAGCAAAGATGGCTCAGAAGTACTCAGAATGCAAGTGAGGACCCGAGTTCCATCCCAGCACACATCTGAAAACCAAAACTAAACTAAACCAAAAAAAAAAAAAAAAAAAAAAAAAAAAAAAAAAAAAAAAAAAAAAAAGCCACAGGTTCAACAGCATATGGGTGTATTCCTAACACAAGGAAGCAAAGACACTGGCCAGTCAGTGTAGATGAATCAGTGAGTTCCAGGTTCAATCAAAGATCTTGTTTTTAAAAAAAAAAAAGGCAGAGGGGATAAAGAGATGGCTCAGTGGTTAAGAGCACTGACTGCTCTTCCAGGGAGCCTGAGTTCAATTCCCAGCAACCACATGGTGGCTCACCTGTAATGTGATTCCATCCCTCTTTTGGTGTGTCTGAAGACAAAGACAATGTATTCACATACATAAAATAAATAAACCTTAAAACAAACAAATGAGGCAGCAGGCAACTAAGGATGACCTTTGAACTTTACTTGTGTACAAAGGTGGGTACACAGGTGTGTGTGTTGTGTACATGTGTATACATATACACAATTTTCACACTACAAGTTACTTTAAATAAAGAGGAAAGCATTGTGGGATTTGTTGATAAGGAAAGCAACATAAAATTGGTGGGAATTCTCTCTTTGTTAGTATAACTCTTTTCCCCCCTCAGGGACTTTACAGAGCAGTTGCCCAGCCCTTTTTTAGGCGCAAAAGCTTTGCCACACTTTAGGCTCAGCGTTTTGATTTCCTCATTTGAGAAATGAGGTAACAAAGTCTGTCTGTTATTACCAGTGCTCTGAGAGTGTGTGTCATCTTTCCCAGGGGAGTCTTGAACACAGCCTCCCTGGAAGGGAGAGCCCCTCTGTGCCCGTGTTTGCCATGTGCCATTTACATGCTGAGCGCATGTGATTTGGCTTTACCTCTACACCATCCATGGCAGGGAGATATTGCAGCTGACATTTTATGAGACAGTAGAGGCTCAGAGAGGTTCAGAGACCTGTGGAATGTCACACAGCAGCTGAGGATCAGAAGCAGTACTTGACTGGGATCTACTTGAAAACAGAGCTTGGCTCCCTACCTTGTTTGCCTGTCTAGAATTCTAGTCCCAGGAAGGCATGGGCAGACCAATCCCAGCTGGAACATTAGAGTAGGGGGGACCCTTTGGTGCCTTTCTCTGGATTAGGGAGTCTTCCTTTTCAACTACAGTAGGAGCCATAAAGACAACCAGGCCTTGCTTTGCTGTGCTTTTGCCAGGCACATTTAGTTTACTGAAGATCATTCTGCAAACAGGTGACTGTCTTAGGGCCTTCAAAGGCAATATGGGATTTGTATGCAACTCCGTCAGTGACGATTTTAATATTAGTCAAATTAGATTCAGGGAAAACGTTTACATAATTTTTAAATCCAGTGCAATCCTCAACTTATTAGAGGGCCCCATGGATCAGAATGTTTGGTTAATGGATAACTGATGCTGGATGCTCTGTTGGAGACCATTTGTTTTGATTCTCTTAGGCACCCAGCCAGGTGCTGGCTGAGGGCAGAGAAGGTGGGGGGGGGGGGAGGTGAGACACAGGCCTGCCTTAGCAAGTCTGGGGATCTTACCTGAGGTCGCTCAGCATCCAGCCTTTTTTATCCAACTTCTGCCCTGTGAGGGAGCCCTGGGGCCTTTCTGTGGGAATATCCACAGTATCAAATGCCATGAGAGAAGGAGAACAGAATATTCTGGATGCACTTGACCCAGCAAGCCCAGTGCTGAAAGAGAAGCAGGAAAAAAGCAAGTCCTGTGGCAGGAAGGGAATGAGCAAGACAGAGACATGCAGGAAGGGAGAGTCGAGAGGCTGCCTGGCTAATTGGCACTCAGGACCTCCCAACACTGGTTCATGCTAAAGACTGGCAGCTGTCTTAGTCCTGTGTGTGCTGTGTGTGCTCTAACAGACAGCCTGAGACTGGAACCTTTAAGAAGAATAGGCATGCTGGGCAGTGGTGGCACACGCCTTTAATCCCAGCACTCGGGAGGCAGAGGCAGGCGGATTTCTGAGTTCGAGGCCAGCCTGGTCTACAGAGTGAGTTCCAGGACAGCCAAGGCTATACAGAGAAACCCTGTCTCAAAAACAAAACAAAACAGAAAAAAAATAATAATAATAAATAAAATAAAAGCAGGGCATGGTGGCGCATGCCTTTAATCCCAGCACTCGGGAGGCAGAGGCAGGCGGATTTCTGAGTTCGAGGCCAGCCTGGTCTACAAAGTGAGCTCCAGGACAGCCAGGGAAACCCTGTCTCGAAAAACTAAAAAATAAATAAATAAATAAATAAATAAATAAAATTACTATAAAACTTACTATAATAAAATCCACGGGAAAAGTGATGACATTTGGCCTTTAAAAGTATATAGTACAGAGGAGAGAACCCCAGGCTTGGAAGTTGTCTTAGTCAGGGTTTCTATTCTTGCACAAACATCATGATCAAGAAGCAAGTTGGAGAGGAAAGGGTTTATTCAGCTTATACTTCCATGTTGCTGTTCATCACCAAAGGAAGTCAGGACTGGAACTTAAGCAGATCAGGAAGGAGGAGCTGATGCAGAGGCCATGGAGGAATGTTTCTTACTGGCTTGCTTCCCCTGGCTTGCTTAGCCTGCTCTCTTATAGAATCTAAGACTACCAGCCCAGGGATGGCACCACCCATGCTCTCTTATAGAATCCAAGACTACCAGCCCAGGGATGGCACCACCCACAAGGGGCCCTCCCCAACTTGATCACTAATTGAGAAAATGCCCCACAGCTGGATCTCGTGGAGGCACTTCCCCAACTGAAGCGCCTTTCTCTGTGATGACTCCAGCCTGTGTCAAGTTGACACACAAAACCAGCCAGTACAAGGGTAAACACCTTTTTCATCTGGCTGGCCCAAGAGAGATATCTTTGTTTTAAAATATGATATGATGGGGCTGGAGAAGTGATTCAGAGGTTAAAAGTGTTTGCTGCTCTTGTAAAAGACCCAGGTTTGGTTCCCAGCACCCACATGGCAGACTCCAGTAGTAACTCCAGATCCAGAACACATCGGTCACATTTCTGTTGCTGTGATAAAACACCAAGACCAAGGTAACTTATAGAAAGGGAGAGTTTATTTGGGCTTACAGTTCCAAAAGGATAAGAGTTCATGACCATCACGGCAGGAAGCATGGCAACAGGCAGACATGAAGCCTGGAGTAGCCAGCTGAGCCCACAGCTTAAACTGCCAGCAAGATGCAGAGAAAATGAACTCAAAATGGCAAAAATCTTTTAGGCTTTCAAACCTGATCCCCAGTGACACACCTTCTCCAGCAAGGCCACACCCCCTATCCCCAAATAGTGCCACCAACTGGAAATCAAGTATTCAAATACTGAAGACAATAGGGTGGGCTGTCTATCATCAAGCTACCATACAGGTTGGTCCAATGCTCTCATCCCACCTTCACGGGCACCTGGCACATATGTGGTGCACACATATATAAATGGTGGCAAAACACCAGATGGGGAAGAGTGGTTCTGAGGAGGAGGTGTAGGCTTGAGTATTTTCAATCCTACTTTTAATATGGGTTCTTAAACGCTCTAACCTCCCTTCTAGCCCACCACCCACCAGAGGTAGTGGAAAAGAAAGGTTATTGGGATACGGGGGAAGTGGACCTGTTTAGAAATGGTTCTTTGGAATAAATCACATCTGCGTTGTCAGGAAGCAGTTCAGTTATGAGCAGTTCAGTTCACAGGTCAGCAGTGGCAGCTCAAGCTGCTCACCAACAGCTCACAGATACACCAGCAGTCCAGTCCAGTCCAGTCCAGTAGTGTCGGGATAGCAGCAGCGGTGGCTCAACCTAGCAAAACAGCCAGGTCTCAGCGGAGTCAGCAGGAGGAACCAGGATCACCAGGAACACCCGGAAAAGTTCTTTGCTGGTGCCTCTCTCAACGAAGCAAAGATCAGATAAGATGCAAGTCCAAGAAGTGTTGCAAAGCCAAAGCCAGCTTTACAAGCAAGCAATGCAAGGCCCCTCTCCCCATCCCCTGTCACTGCCTGCTGAATCTTATTTATACTCTCTCCAGACAGCACATGTCCTCCATGGGTCTTGCCTCAGCACACGAGACTGTCTTAGCAAGACTCCAAGTGAATCTGTATCAGCTGACATCACTGTGCCAATGGGCCGGAGCCTGAGGAAGCAGGACAATGCAGAACCATGCCACCAGAGCACCACCAGAAGCCTTCCAGCCTGCATCTCTCTGTGCAGTCATGATAAATGGAGCTAGACATCGCATGTAAGGTGAACCAAAACATGCACCTCATTAGTGAGGAATCCGTCTTCACGTGTCCTCTCACGCGCTTGCTTTAGCTAAACATCCTTTCACCTGTGTCTGCTCCAGCAAAACATGACTTTTCAGAGAACCCTTGAGTTTCCATTTCAAGGAGACAATGCTTTTGGACAGTTGGGGTTTGAGGTGTTTATTTGACACTAAAGTGGGCATGCGAGTCTACAGCCGGACACACAGGCCTGCTCCACAGACAAGGTCAGGGCAGGTGATAAATATTTGGTGGTCATTGCTGGAGGGGTGACATTTAAAGCTCGGAGGCCTGGTGACTCAAGGACCACACCTCAGCGAGTTTCAATATCAAGTGCCAAGGAGGCGGGGCTGTAGGCGAAAAGGAGGCTGACAGGCATGATGGGGGAAAAAAGCCAAGAGATCTGGCCCCCTGGGACCCATCCTCCCCAGGAAGTGAAGATACCAAGTCTGTCACTGAGAATTAATTATGTTGGGGTGCAACCGCAATGTTCTGTCTTTTGATGCTCTTTAAACAAGTCATTTATAATTAAATTAAATTAATGTCAAAACAAATGTTCCAGGGAGTGATGNGAGAGAGAGAGAGAGAGAGAGAGAGAGAGAGAGAGGAAGAGAGAGAGAGAGAGAGAACTGCGGTGGTGATGAACAGTCCTTTCATATGCTCAGGCACCTGGTAGCAACCAGTAATGATATAATCCTGTTGCTAGGTCCCTAGGAGGAGCCTAGCGGAATCAGGTAATAATCAACTGGCTAATAGTCATTCAGCCACCAAAGGGGTAGTGACCCGCAGGTTGAGAATCACCAGGTTAGAGGACGGTAACGTCATTGTGATATTGGTTCAGATCGGAAGCCTGGAGGTCAAGGGATCTGGATTTAAGTAGGATTCTGGCTGAGTAAACACAGACCACCGGAATTCTCTTCAGCAAAACAGGGATAGAGATAATGGTGCCAGGAGGTAGTCAGAGACACCTCATTGTAAGTACCCAAGGAGGTGTTGTTGGCTTACATGCACAACAGACTAGGGGGTGGGGTGGGAGGTGGATGACACAATGTGTCCATGTTTTTAGTTAAATGTATGCTTTAAACAGAAAAAAAAAAGTCACGATACAACTGGAATTGTGATTATTGTAATCTTAGCATAAATTGCACTTTTATGGGTTTTGTTGTTGTTTTGGTTTGGTTTTGGTTTTTCGAGACAGAGTTTCTCTGTGTAGCCCTGGCTGTCCTGGAACTTACTTTGTAGACCAGGCCGACCTTGAACTCAGAAATCTGCCTGCCTCTGCCTTCCAAGGGCGAGTGCCACCACCGCCCTACTAAACTGCACCTTTAAAAAAGGAATCTCTAGCCGGGCATGGTGGCGCACGCCTTTAATCCCAGCACTCGGGAGGCAGGCGGATTTCTGAGTTCGAGGCCAGCCTGGTCTACAAAGTGAGCTCCAGGACAGCCAGAGCTATACAGAGAAACAAACAAACAAACAAAAAAACTATCTCTAGTTGGCCATGGCGGTGACTGACGGCAATCAAGAGATCTGGAATTTAAGACCAGCATGGGCTTCACAGGATCTTGTCTCAAAACAGGGGCTGGTGAGATGGCTCAGCGGGTAAGAGTACCCGACTGGGAGCGGGGCCGACCGGAGTGAGTGGGGCCGACTGGAGCAAGCGGGGCCGACTGGAGCGAGCGGGGCAGACCAGAGCGAGAAGGGTTGACCGGAACAAGAGAAAGAAAAAAACAAAAAACAAAAAACTGAAGATGAAAAAGAGAGTCTGGAGATGTCACTGCATTTATAGAGAACTTGCCAACCATGCAAGGTTGGATTGCCCAGCTCCTGGAGGATCTGAAGGTCAAGGCCTGGCTACACGGAGAATTCTAGTTCTGAGGTCCTTGAAGAGTTATTTCTCCACCAGTGACATGAGCCAATTCAAACCAGATTATAATATATATTTTTTTAAAGATTTATTTTATTTATTATATGTAAGTACACTGTAGCTGTCTTCAGACACTCCAGAAGAGGGCGCCAGATCTCGTTACGGATGGTTGTGAGCCACCATGTGGATGCTGGGATTTGAACTTATCACCTTCGGAAGAGCAGTCGGGTGCTCTTACCCACTGAGCCATCTCACCAGCCCCAGATTATAATATATTAAGGCAGGTTTATTGGGAAGCTGCTCTGGGGCGGGTGAGTTCACTGGCCCTAAGGACAGAAGCCAGGGAAGTCGCCACGGGGAGAGAAAGATGGTGAGGGAGAAGAGAAAGAAAATAAGGAAGGAAGAGAGAGAGAGAGAGAGAGAGAGAGAGAGAGAGAGAGAGAGGGAGAAGGAAGAGGAATGAGGAGGAGAGAGCCCAAAATGTCTGGGTTATTTAGGTAAGAGCCTCTGGAGGAAGGGCAGCCCAGCCCAGTAGGTGGGCTGGAAAGTTCAAGGTTGGGGGCAAAGCAGGGACTGAGGGATGCTGGGAGAACCTGGAGGCCAAGTCTGCTTTGATATGTAAAATATGACCTCAGCCCTTTGTTGGGAGGGAGGTGGGGGGTCCCTGGAAATCAAACAGTCCAGTCTTTAAAAAGGAGAAAACCAAACCAAACCAAACCCCTAAAGCAACAGTGTTGTTATAGCAAGGAACAAAAGAGACCCGGCCTGGATCCTGAGGGGCAGAGCTCTGCCTTTAAAAGGTCAGTGACTATTTCAACAGCTGCTAAGGACCTGCAGGAGGCTCTCATTAAGCTCATCTTTCCTTTGTTCCGGTTCTCTCTCTCTCTCTCTCTCTCTCTCTCTGTTTTTTCGAGACAGGGTTTCTCTGTGTAGTCCTGGCTGTCCTGGAACTCACTCTGTAGACCAGGCTGGCCTTGAACTCAGAAATCTGCCTGCCTCTGCCTCCCGCGTGCTAGGATTAAAGGCGTGCGCCACCACGCCCAGCTCCCGTTTGTTTCTTAAAAGCCGCTTTGGTACTTAAGCAAACAACCATTCAGCCTTTTCAAGAGTTCTGCGCTATCCTGGGATGGTCTGGGGAGAAGCAGGACACCGGCCTGCACGCAAATCCACGCCTGTCGATCTGGTGAGCAGGAGAGATCACTAGGTCTCAGCAGCTTGGATAACTCTTTAAAAACCAGGGAGCTTCCTTACAAATCAGCTAGAGCTGGAGCCCTGAAAAGGGAAGGGAGGGTGGGGGTGAGGAGTGGGGGTGGAGCTGGGGCAGAAGGCTGAAGCTTAATGTACTGTAGTAAAAGGAAGGACAGACAAACAGAATATTACACGGGCCCAGAACCGCAGTTCTGTGCTTGAGCGGGCCTGTGACCATCTAAGGTTAAAAATTCACTTGCGGTCTTCATTAGTGGGGACACAGAGGGGTCTGCAGTCTGGAAAAGCCATGTGACACTATGTCAGGACAGCCTTAAGTTCCAAACACAACCATGTTTACTGCAATCCTATTTACAATGTTTTTAGAAGAGAAACAGTTTGGCAGGAAAGATGGCACATGCCTATAATCTGGACACTCAGAAGGCTGAAGCAGAAGGATCGCAAGGTTGGGTCCAGCTGGCTACACAGTGAAAGCCTGTCTCAGAACACCAGAAACCAAGAGGCTCAGGAGATGGCTGTGGAAAGGTTCTGCACAGGCCTGGCCACTTGAGTGGATTAGGATGTAGCAGTGAGAGTCTGAAAGCCTGGCGCACCCATTGTGAGATGGGAGGCAGAGACCAAAAACTCTTGGGAGCATGGGATGCCGTTATCCCGGTATGTGCAGCAGAAACCAAGAGAGGACCCTGCCCCAAATCAAGGAGGATCATGAGGGAGGTGTCTGCAAACACATGGGAACATGCGTGAGGGTGCGTGTGTGCACGTGCAGGCACACACACACACACACACAAGCAGAGAGAGAGAGAGAGAAAGAGAAAGAGAGAGACAGAGAATCAAAACCCAAAACTAAGTTTCAACAATAGACACCTGCAGTCCAGTAGCACTATCGTGTGGACCATTCTATTATTCTTACTAAAAACCAGCATTTCCTTCAATACCTAGTTACTATAATCTCCCCAGCACTGCGGTAGGCATTTGGACAATATCAAAAACAAAAGCACAAAGGTGACATTTTGGCAAAGTTTATAGTCCCAGATCAAGGTGTGGGCATAGGAGTCAGAGGTCAGAGGGGAGACCAGAATGTTCTCAGCGGTCAACGCAAAACACTACTGTCATCTCAAAGGGCATGAGACAGTATGACTGACTATGGCCAGAGAACACAGCTAGCTAGCCTGGAATAACATGTTCCAGTGCAGAAGCTGCTATATGAGTTTTTGTAGTCTCGGGTTTATGATTAGATAATCATAAATCAAGACCTTACTAGATACATTGGTGAGGGCAGCTGGTAGGTGGGTTTCAGCAATGCAAGGAAAACTGTTACAGGTTCCAGGTGCTAACTGCCCATGTGTTCAGGCACACATGTGTAACCCCCCCACACACACACACAAAGGGGAAAGAAGAATAAAATCAGGAGTAAACACAGCAGTGCATGCCTATCTGTAATTATATATATATCACGCACAGGGCAGAAAACAGAGGCTCCTTAATTTAAGGTCAGCCTGGACACTACATAGACTGTCTCAATAAATAAAACCTTTTTAAAAAGACAGCTTATTTTTTCAAAAGCAGCATGACAGGATGGCAAAATGACCCCACTACCCATTGCCAGATGAGGCTGTGGGAGCAGAATGGCCCTTATAAGGCTGCTGGGAACCAAAATAAAGAACTAAAACAAAACTCGGGTACCAAACAGTTTAGCAAGTTTCCAGGTGAGCCCTGGTTAGACACAAGACCCTTCCTCAAAAGCCACAAACATGTAAGTAAAAAGCAGCAAGAGCCAAGGCTCAGTATAAAGGTGCTTGCCACCAAACCTCATGAGCTGAGTTTTTGTTTGATCCCCAGTACCCACATGATGGAAGGAGAAAACTGATCCCTGAGTTTTCTGTTTTGTTTTGTTTTGTTTTGTTTTGTTTTGTTTTGTTTTTACAAGACAGGGCTTCTCTTTGTAGACCAGGCTGGCCTTGAATTTACAGAGATCCACCTGCCTCTGCCTCCCTCTAGTACTGGGATTAAAGGCATGGATGCGCCACTACCGGCTGGCTTGAGTTGTCCTCTGACCTCCATATGACCTGCACATTAACCATGACACCTGTGGACTACCTACACATTTTTACAAAAGTCAAAGAAAACAAACAACAAGTGTATGAGATACCACGGAAAAGCAAGCTGCTCCCAACCCCCATCCTCCCTCTCGCATCCCCATCCTCCCTCTCGCATCCCCATCCTCCCCGACCCCCACCCCACCCTCACTCCCATCTCCATCCCAATACTCTCCTCCTCTCCCCTCTCCGGGTTAGCTCTCCGTTGGCGGCGCGGCCCACCGCTTATCTCTTCCCTGGCCAGCAGGGGGCGCGCGCCCTCCGCTCGCCGTCCTCCTCCTCCCGCGCGCGCGGACCCCACCTCCTCACGTGCGGGGCTGCGCGAGAGCAAGGAGGAGGGGACCGTCACCGGAGGCGCCGAGGGCTGGAGCGGCGAGGGTGTGTCAGGTACGGCCAAGCAGCGCCCGTCCACGCTGCCTAGGCAGCGCGCTCCTCCGGGAGGAGCCCCGAAACTGCCCTCCCGGAGCTCCTGAGGCTACTGGGCGGGAGCGGAGAGGGGCGCAGGTCGCCAACTGGCCGCCCCGCCTCAAGCCGCGGGTTCTCAAGAGCGTTGGTGGCTCCACCAGTTGGCCCGCCCGAGCTCTCGCCGCCCCAGACCCCGTGTAGGCATCTCCCGCAATGGTTTCGAGTAACCCCCATTTTACAGGCGAAGAAACCGAGGCTCCAAGAAGTTAGGAAACTTGCTCACAGTTGCCCAGGCCAGAGTGGCAGCGCTGAGACCCAAGCCGAGGCCATTGGGCTGTGGGGCTCTGGCTGTGATCATTGGTTACACGCCCTCCCCCCCACCCCGTCCTTTATAGGTCCCAAAGGGAAATAAAAACACTGAACCCTGGCTTCTGCCGAGATGGTGAGATAGGGGCTCGCCCCACGTGGGATGCAGAGCTGATGAGGGAAGGTTGGCAGGGTGTCTGGGGGGGGGGGCATTCCAGGACAGAGCAGCCCCAGGGAAGGACGGGGGCAGAAGGACCTGAAAGAGCGCTTATGATGGGGAAGGGGAGATCTTCGGATGGATAGGACAGTACCGGCGTGAAGGGTGGATAGCTCTTGTGGCCATCGCTTCAGTTTCTTCTCACTTATCACGAAGGGAGTTGGAGATGTGTTCCAAATTGATTTCTGTGAGGCACCTTAGGACACCCACTCTTTTTTTGTTTGTTTGTTTTTTGTTTTTTTCGAGACAGAGTTTCTCTGTGTAGCCCTGGCTGTCCTGGAACTCACTCTGTACACTAGGCTGGCCTCGAACTCAGAAATCCGCCTGCCTCTGCCTCCCAAGTGCTGGAATTAAAGGCGTGCGCCACCACGCCTGGCTAGGACACCCATTCTTACTAGATGGTTTTGTTTGTTTGTTTGTTAAAATTTATTTATTTTATGTATATGAATATACTGCAGCTGTCTTTAGACATACCAGAAGAGGACATCAGATCCCATTACAGATGGTTGTGAGCCACCATGTGGTTGCTGGGAATCGAACTCAGGTCCTTTGGAAGATCAGTCAGTGCTCTTAACCACTGAGCCATCTCTCCAGCCCGTTTTTTTGTTTGGTTTGGTTTTGGTTTGGTTTTGGTTTTTCGAAACAGGGTTTCTCTGTGTAGCCTGGCTGTCCTGAAACTCACTTTGTAGACTCGGGACCCGTATTTTGTTGATGCCAACACCCCTGGATCTGAAATTCTCCACGGCTTCTGCCAGTGTGCCTGTTTCCAGGTTTCTGCCTTGACTTTAGGCCCTGATTTCTCTTATCGATGGAGGGTGACATAAGACTTGTTCAGAAGAGGTAAACCCTTTCCTCCCCAAATTCCTTTTGGCCATGGTGCTTTATCACAACCATAGAAATCCTACCTAAGACAGCATCCTAACCATGTTGAGGTGTTTAACTTAATATCGCTAAGTGATTTGGCAAACATCTCAGGAACTCTGTGCAATCCATTGCACAGGTGGCTTCTGGCTTCCTCATCCCTCTGACTCCATACTCCGCCCATTCTTCTCTCTCTATGACCCTGCCCACTTGAGGTTTCTTATCCTAGTAGAATCACATAGATATAGGCCCAATTATTTCACTTAACAAGAGAATGTCTTCAAGTTTAATCTATCTTGTGTGTGACTAGACTGCCTTCTCTTTTTAGCCTAAATAATAGTCCATTTAGTCCATTCTAGGTCTAAACTTCATTTTGTTTATCCTTTCAGTATAGTAAGATTTGGCGGGAGGGGAGGGGGATTGGGTGGGGAGTTTCCCCATAAAGTTCCACCACTGAGGTACAGGCTTGACACCAGTAGAATTTACATTTTAGTCAAATATCTTGTACTAATTCCTGGATAATTTTACACATGTAAATAATGCATTACAATTATATCCACGGCCAACTCCTCCCTTCCCCTCTACCCAGGCACCAGAGCATAGCCCATTGACTCCAACTAGGGCTGCTGGAGCCCAGCCTGATCTGTAGACTTGACCTTCTACCAGAAACCAGAGCTACAGGGCATCCTTAAGGACAGCAGGCAAGTTGTGTCCGAACTGTGTGTGTGTGTACACCCAAGAGCGCTGATAAAATGACTGACCAGTTATGAGTCTGCAGATGGAAGATCTGGCCATGGTTGAGGGCAGCCTCATCTATGTAACTAGTGTGCTTACATTTACAACTTACTTGTTGATTGAGGTATACTACACACGTGGAAAAGTATGCTCATTTTAGTATAGCAATAATACAGCCTGCTAACGGCACACACACACACAGTGTACTATGCAGCCAGCGACAGTGTTCAGGGAACAATACTGACCATCCTCCAGGAGCCCCTGAAAGTCTTGTACTGCTGTGCCGAGGGCAGCCCCCTCTCCATTAGTCACAGTAGTCACAGTTGCTCCTCCACTTCCCTGCTAGACAAGCAGTCTGTCACAGAGCTGCGTCCTTAGCCTGTCACCTGCTCTGCTTTCTGACAGTGTAGTCGGTGAAGCACATGAGATTACAGACAACCTCAGGTGATGGTCCTCAGGCACCTTACAGCTTTTGAGCTAGGGTCTCTCATTGGCCTAGCTAGCGCATGAGGCCGTCTTTGTCCCTACATGGCCAGAATGATGGTGTCTATTGTGCCGTTTTACAGTTTTAATTTTTATTTATGTGTGTGCACGTGTGTACCTGCTTGTCTGTGTGCACTGCATGCTTTTAGCTGCCCAAGGAAACGGGCATCCCATTCCCTGGCACTGGATGGTTGTGAGCACTTGGTATGGGTGCTGGGAACCAAACCCCACATCTTCAGTAAGAACACTAAGTGTTCTTTGCCTCTGAGCGATTTCTCTGACTCCTTTTTCTTCTTTCTGGGGACCTGAACTGGGGTCCTCACACAAGGCAGGATCTTAACCAACGAGCTAAAACTTAAATTTGGGCCTGTTTTGTGTACTATTCTAAAGAGCAGCACTTTGTTCCGGCCATTTTTCTATACTTTATATGCATATGGGCAGGAGACATGCTCCTTGTAGGACACTTACAAACGATTCTAGGATGTGCCGACGCCCTGGAATGACACTAGTGGTCTGCCTAGCAACTTTATCGAAATGCTGAAGCACACAGTGCTCTCTCACCTGTGTTCTCTCATCTTAGTCCCAAGAAACTGCTTCCCACGTGAGTGTCCACAATCGAATGTGAAGCAGCTCACAGTCCGGTTCAGGTTGCTAATGGTGCAGTGTTGCAGTGTCGCCAAACATTTATTATTTTATCAGGCACTGTGGACTCAGAGAAACAGGGCATGACCTCAGCTCTCCAGCATAGAGTCAACTGGAGAAAATGCAGAGTCACGATGTGTCGGCAGGAAAGCAGAGGGGCACCCGAAGCTTGGGGAGGAGGCAGAGGGGGTTGATTTTGGTACTTAGCATTGAGCAGGCGTGCTTTGCTATAACATGTAACATTCTTTCTTCATTAGCTTGTTAAATTTTTTTCCTGCTGGAGTTTTGAAGATCAGGAATGTATGCCAGTCATTACTGTAACTCCCACAGGTCTTGCTTCACTGCCTTACAGATGGGTAAAGGCATCCATCTGCTCCACAGAGAGAACCGCATATGTAAGGGACCTTCCAAAAACTGGCTCAGTTAACACCCACCAGCTTCTCCAGTCAGGCACGGACTGACAGGGCAGTCAGTAGTTCTCAAAGATGGCCCCAAGACCGCTTGCGAAAATTAAGTGCATGTGAGCTGGGAAGTTACAGATTCACTTTCCTAAACGTATTAGCCGGGTCTCAGACACTAGGCCAGGAAGCAGGGTATGGGTGCTTTGGGTCAGGAAGGAGGGTGCTGTGGCTTTGGGTGGGGATGAGGCTGAGGGAGCCTCTGGGGATCACTGAAGCAGAGGTAGAGAGAGGAAGTGAGAGGCTGGCGCAGAACCAGACATCCTCCTGACTGACTGTCATGCTGGAACCCACGGTCAGAGGTTAATATTGTCTGATGTGCCGGGTGGTTGAGGAAAAGGCCTGTTTGAGTGTCGTAACTGGAAGCCCCTGCCCAGTGTTTGACTCTTCTTACTTGATTCTTTGTGTATGCACAGAATTCTTTATGTATACTTAAAGCCTTTAAATTACTTAGTTCTGAAAGTACAGTTTAGATTTATAGTGAGTTAAATCCCTGCAAGGAGGAATTGGGAATCTGTATGTCTTTCCTTCAGGGGACCATTGAGTGAGCCTTCCTGGTAGCCTGCCTTCTAGGCCTGAGCTTCACTGTGCTGGTGAAGTCAGTCTGCCATTCCTGTAACCACTAATGGAAAGCCATAGTGGATGTTTACTCAAAAAAAAAAAAATTTCTCACATCTCTTTAAAAGTTGTTTTGTGTGCCGGTCGTGGTGGTGCACGCCTTTAATCCCAGCACTTGGGAGGCAGAGGCAGGCGGATTTCTGAGTTCGAGGCCAGCCTGGTCTACAAAGTGAGTTCCAGGACAGCCAGAGCTACACAGAGAAACCCTGTCTCAACAAAACAAAACAAAACAAAACAAAAGTTGTTTTGTTTATTTTATGTATATTGGTGTTTTGTCTGCATGTGGACCATGCAAGTGCCCAATGCCCATGAAAGCCAGAGACAGCATAGGTTCCCAGGGACTGGAGTATAGATAGTTCTGAGCTGCCATGTAGGTATTGAGAACAGAACCTGGGGTCTCACTATACCTAACTTACTTTCCTTCCTTCCTTCCCCTCTCTCTCTCTCTCTCTTTCCTTCCTCCCTCCTTCCCTCCCTTCCTCCCTCCCTCCCTCCCTCCCTTCTTTTGTTCATTTGTTTTGAGACAGGGTTTCTCTGTGTAGCCCTGGCTGTCCTGCAACTTTCTTTGTAGACCAGGTTGGCCTCAAACTCACAGACCCGCCTGCCTCTGCCTCCTGGGCGAAGGGGTGGGGTGGGGGCTGGAATTAAAGGTGTGCGCCACCACCAGGCTGGAACAGGAGCTTTCTTAAGTAGATGAGGCTGGTGTCAGAGTCAGAGCTGGCTCACATCAGTGGTGTGTACCAGCACGTGCTTTTATTTTTCTCACTTAGCGTACAAAGCGGTACGTTTCGCTATGTCATTTCCTTCCTTGGATCATTGTTCTACTTTCTTCTCAGTCATCCCCCTGCCTCCCACGTGCCTGAATGTTTGATGTTTAAAGGACCTTACCTTTATACCCATCTGTTTAACCGACTGATGGGGAAATAGTTTTCAGCTTTCAACTCTCATGTATGTTCAGAGAGCCACACGGGATGCGCTGCCGACATTGGTCAGTGCGCAAAGGTATTTTTGCTGCGGTTGAGACATTCATCCCGGGTAGCTATATGTGTGGAGGAAACCCTGAACTGAGCAGGAAGTGGTACTCTGACTTTGAAAGAGTAGTACGTAACCAAAGACAAAATAGAGTCCCTTGTGTCAGGAGGGAAAGTGAACCTTTAAACTAACCGATGGCTCTAGGTACGGGGCAAGCCTTTCCTGGAACAATCACAGAATAGCCAACGCCCTCTGAATATCTCTGTGGAATGTCTCAATGCCCCAGGAGGTTGCCTAAGGTAGCACATGACTTACCNGTTTTTTTTGAGACAGGGTTTCTCTGTGTAGCCCTGGCCGTCCTGGAACTCACTTTGTAGACCAGGCTGGCCTCGAACTCAGAAATCCGCCTGCCTCTGCCTCCCGAGTGCTGGGATTAAAGGCGTGCGCCACCACGCCCGGCTAATTCCATTTTTCTTAACAGCTGGATAATATCCATTGTGTAAACATAGCCTGGTTTCATCACCATTCGTCAACTGAGGGACATCTGGGCTATTTCTGGTTCCTAGCTGTTTATTTTTCATAAGATTTATTTATTTTATGGATAGGAGTATACCATTGCTCTCTTCAAAAACACCAGAAGAGGGCATCAGATCCCATTACAGATGGCTGTGAGCCACCATATGGTTGCTGGGATTTGAATTCAGGACCTCTGGAAGAGCAGTTGGTGTTCTTAACTGCTGAGCCATCTCTCCAGCCCTTCCAGCAGTGTATTAAGAGCAGCAGCAAACATGGATGAGCAAGCATCTCCATAGGAGGGTGAAGTGTCCTTTGAGTATATGCCCTGGAGTGGTTAGCTGGGTCTTAAGGTAGACCAATTCCCGGCTTCCTAGGGAACTGCCATATGGATTCCCACAGCGGATCTGCACTCTGACCAGCAGCGGGTGAATATTCCCCTTCCTCTGAATCCTCTGAAGCCAGCATGAGCCGTCATACATTTTAATGATCTCCGTCATCCTGACTGTTGGAAGATAAAATCTCCAACTGCTTTTTATTTGCATTTCCCTGATGACTCAGGATGTGGAACATTCTCTCAGCCACTCATGCGTGGTTCACCCTTTGAGAAGTCTGTGCCTCATATTTAAATTGGGTGATTTATTTTCTTGATGTCCAGTGTTGTTGGGTTTTGTTTTGTTTTGTTTTGTTTTTTAGTTCTTTATATAGTCTAGATACTAACCCTCTATAAGATGTATATATTGGTAAAGATCTTTTCCCATTCCACAGGCCACTGCTGTGTCTGAATGCCGGTGTCCTTTGCCATAAGAAGCTTTCTCAGCTTCATGAGATTCCTCTTAATTAACAAGTTGTTGGTCTCAGTGAAAGCCCTTTCCTGTGCCAGTGAGTTCAGGGTGGTCCCTCCCTTTTCTTTTCTCAGATTCAGGAGATCCCGCCTTAGGTCAAGGTCCCTGATTGATGTGGAGTTGAGTTTTTTGCAGGGCAGTGGCTGTGACTCCCTCTGCACTCTTTTTTTTTTTTTTTTTTTGGTTTTTCGAGACAGGGTTTCTCTGTCTAACCCTGGCTGTCCTGGAACTCACTCTGTAGACCAGACTGGCCTCGAACTCAGAAATCCGCCTGCCTCTGCCTCCCAAGTGCTGGGGTTCCCCCTCCCCTGGTTTGACGGAGCAGCATTTGTTGAGGATGCTGTCTTCTCCAGCGTTCACTGAATACAATAGCACAGGGGTCTGCTTACAAGTAGCCATAGTGCTCCTAAGTAAACATAGCTTTGTTTCAGTGGTGCAGAAGTAATAGGCTTGCTCTGGGGGCAAGGACTAGATTTCATTCTGTTTTGTAAGGAGAGATCAAGAGAGAATAGGGGAAGAAAAGAAATTAGCAACGGACTTCCACCTCCAAGTACAGTTTATCAGAAACTCAATCCTGGGTGTCCTGGTAGGGCAAGCGTGGTTCCCAGACACACCTCAGGAGATGACCTGTGTGTTCATTGCTGTGCTTTTCCTTTTTTATTTTTATTTTTAACTTTGGTCTCCGCAGCCCTAGCAGGCCTGAGACTTTACAGAGACCCGCAGGCTTCAGTTTTACCTCAGACATCCTGCCCCTCCTCTGCCCCAGGTGCTGGGGTTTCCAGTGTGCAATACCACACTTGACCTGATAATGTCTGTTACAGCATTGGCAGGAAAGGCACGTGGGTTTTTGTGGCCCAGGTGTGGGGGGAGTAGTGAGGGAGGAGTGGATTGCATGAGACCGTTTCTTTTTGCAGCAGCTATGGCTAGTGGTCCTTCTTAGATGAAATACAAGCTTTGACTCCCAGTGAACTTTGTTAGGTAAGATGTGACCAGACTTGGGGGCATGGGGCAGAAGGAGATGGCTTAGCAGCTAAGAGCATTGCTGTTCTTCCACGAGACCCAAGTTCAATTCCAGACACCAATATGTCAGCTCGCCACCATCTGCAACACCAGTTCCAGGTGGTCCTGTGTCCTTTCTGGCCTCCAGAGGCAGGCACCACACAAACATGTGGTATACAGACAGACATGAAGGCATAACATTCATACACGTTAAATAAAAAGTGCCGGGCGTAGTGGCGCACGCCTTTAATCCCAGCACTTGGGAGGCAGAGGCAGGCGGATTTCTGAGTTCGAGGCCAGCCTGGTCTACAGAGTGAGTTCGGGAGGCAGAGGCAGGCGGATTTCTGAGTTCGAGGCCAGCCTGGTCTACAGAGTGAGTTCCAGGATAGCCAGGGCTACACAGAGAAACCCTGTTTCGAAAAACCAAAAAAAAAAAAAAAAAAAAAAAGTAACAACAACAAAACCCCTGAGACCTTTGTGTGCGACTGATTTATTTTTTTGGAACTCAGCTGTATGGTTCTTTTTGTTTGTTTGTTTGTTTGTTTGTTTGAGACAGGGTTTCTCTGTATAGCCCTGGTTGTCCTGGAACTCACTTTGTAGACCAGGCTGGCCTCGAACTCAGAAATCTGCCTGCCTCTGTCTCCCAAGTGCTGGGATTAAAGGCGTGCACCACCACGCCCAGCGGAGCTGCATGGTTCTTAAGGTGGAACTTTGAAGATGATACCCTGCTGGGATGTCAAAAGGTTGGACCTCAGGTTTAAATACTTTATTCTTACACCTTCCCCCACCCTGATATAGCCAGCCTCTCTCACTCATGGTTTTGAATGTCTGGCTCCTCTGCTTAAGACACTCTTTGCTGGGCTATCCACACGTACAGGCTAGATCAAGCAGCAGTTTTGTGATTCCCCCGAGAGCCAGAGTTTGCCCCTTTCTGGGTGGCGCTGTCAATGCAGGGAATTGGGCAGCACACCCCAGTGGCTGAGCTCCCAGGGGCAAGGGTGGTTTTGTAAAAGTTGAATTTCCTCTGGGTCTTGTGTGGCAGGCATACAGATGTTGAGGAAATGTTTGACAGTCAGGCTGTACTGTGCTCTGCCTGGTTTTCTTGCCTGTGTGATCAACCTGGAAACCTGTGTTTTCTTTTTTAGGAACATCATTATCTACCCTTCTTGCTTTGGATCTTCTGAATTCCTGCAGTTGGGACAGCTCACACAGAGCAAATTGACTTGCTATGAAGGTAAAACAGTGGGGAGTGTGTGTGTGTGTGTGTGTATGTGTGTGTGTGGTGGGGGGCGTTCAGAGGACAACATTGGTCATGAGTCCTATGAGTAAGTACACCTTCACAGTCAGTTTCTAGGGTGACATGTAACTCTAGGGACTCAGCGAAAAGCAGATTTGTGAGTATGTACCAATATACAGACCCTATCCTGAGCATTTTACATAAATGAACTCACCTAAATCATTATTTATTTTCTTTTTTTCCCATTTATTTATTTATTTTATGTAAGTACACTGTAGCTGTCTTCAAATACCCCAGAAGAGGGCGTCAGATCTCATTACGGATGGTTGTGAGCCACCATGTGGTTGCTGGGAATTGAACTCAGGACCTTCGGAAGAGCAGTCTGTGCTCTTAACTGTTGAGCCACCTCTCCAACCCCCATTATTTATTTTCAAATAATATGTATTCATTTTTATAAATTTTATGTGTAGGCGTTTTGCCTGCATTTTAATGTCTGTGTGCCAGGAGAGTACTTGGTCCCCATGGAGGTCAGAAGATGACACTGGATCCCCCTGGAACTGGAGTTAATGGATGATTATGAACCACCATGTGGGTCCTGGGAATCAAACCAGGATCCTCTCCAAGAACAGCAAGCTCTTATCCACTGAGCCATCTCTCCAGCCCATAGATCTGGAGGAAAATGAGGCCTAGGGAGGAGAAAGGCTTATAGCTAGCAGGTAGTGGTGCCAGGTTTCTGTCAGAAGCCAGTATTTTTTTCTTTCTTTTTCTTTTTCTTTTTCTTTTTCCTTTTCCTTTTCTTTTCTTTTCTTTTTTTTTTTTTTTAGGCAGGGTTTTTCTGTGTAGCCCTGGCTGTTCTGGAACTCACTTTGTAAACCAGGCTGGCCTCGAACTCAGAAATCCACCTGCCTCTGCCTCCTGAGTGCTGGGATTAAAGGCATAAAGGTGTGCGCCACCACTGCCTGGCAGAAGCCAGGCATAATCACACTGCTGTATCTATCGCCTCACTGCACAGAGGGGCTGCTCGCATGTCAGAGCCTGGACTCGGAAGACTTGAGGATCTGGGCCAGAGCCCGGAAAAGAGTAAAGGGAACACATTCACAATATTTTAATCCAATGTTTTGAGGACAGGAGGACCAAGTAGACATGCTGAAGATGAGCAGTGGTCCTCCCCTTTCCTACTGCGGCAATCCTTTAACAGTTCCTCATGTTGAGGTGACCCCCCCCCCCCGCCGCCATAACATTATTTTATAAATGATTATTGCTACTTCCTAACTGTAATTTTACTACTGTTATGAACCATAGTATGAATATCTGATACACAGCCCCCCAAAGGGTCTCAACCCACAGGTTGAGAACCACTGGTTTAGGGTCTAACCATCAAGGGCTGCTGCTTGGTGTTGCTGAGCTTTGCCTGGGAAGCAGAGGAGGTGGGCACCACCTCTACGCAACCCCGGAACACAACTGTGAACCTGAAGCGCCTGATAGAGAACAGGTTGATCTTAAGATTGCCTTTCCAGAAAACTTGTGTGAGGGCTCCTTAATATGGCTTACAAATCACGTGATGGTGTGGAAAGAAAATTAGGGTTACTAGAGTGGAGTGCCAGCATCATGTAGCAGTGTGGCCTTAGATGAGGTCCAGAGCACTCCTGAGGCGTGGTCTTCTTACTCCTGGGGCGTGGTCTCCACATCAGCCCAGTAAAGCAAATGGGGAAGCATTAGGTCCTTTCAGGCTCTCTAGATCTGACATTAAAAAAAAAAAAAAAGAATCAAACATGATGCCTTTAAACTTAGGTATAATGAGTACGATAATTCCAAATAAAAATACCAAGCATTGTATCATATAAACTCCATGATATTCAAGGTAATCACCTGAACTTTTTAGGATATGCACCGCCCCCTTGGCCTCCAAGATGCGTGACTGAATAACGACTTCATTTTATGTGGGTAAATCAGTAGCTCAAGATAACAAGGAAGGACATGTTTTACAGCCCGTGCAGTAAACACACTGAGACCCGGCTGCTGACGGCTGTGTTTGGAAAGGATCTGGGTGGGAAGATCTGCATACATGCAAATTCTATATCTGGAACCATTTTCTGAGGGGAGTGTCCCTTAAATGTAAGTCCCTTATTTATGAATAAATTCTTTATTTCCTCTAGTCTCCTCTCTGTTGCTGTGATAAAAATACTCCAACAAAAAGCATCTGGGGGCAAAAAGGGTTGGTTTGACCACCTACCATGGATGCTGGACCCAAACTCAGATCACCTGGAAGAACAGCGAGCATTCTTAGCCATCTCTTTAACTCTCCAGGGTCATTAGAAACATTTTAAAAGATTTCTTTTCTTTGTATTTTCTGTGTATGAGTGTCTTGCTTGCCTGCTTGTGCAGTGTGTCTGTGCTGTAGCAGAGGGTCAGATCTCCCGGAGCTGGAGTTACAAATTGTTACGATCTGCCATGTGCCATGTGGGTGCTGAGATCCAAACCAGGATCCTCTGCAAGAGCAACAAGTGCTCTTAACTGCTGAGCCACCTCTCCAGCCTCTCAAATTGTTTTTAATCATTTCTTTCACTTGAATCTTTCATATATTCTTGATTTTTAGAGAGTTTTTAAGTGTTGTCTTTAAAATTATTGCATCTTCTTAACATTGTCCATATTAAAATTGATAGTCAGGTTAGCTAGGCAGTGGTGGCTCAGGCCTTTAATCCCAGCACTCAGGAGGGGAGGCGGGGACAGGGGCGGGGGCAGGGGCGGGGGCAGGGGCAGGGAGATCTCTGTGAGTTCAAGGCCAACCCGATGTACAGAGTGATTTCCAGGATGGCCAAGACTGCAAAAAGAGGCCCTATTTCAACCCACCCTCTAAACACAATTAGGCAGGTAAATGGGACATTCATCTTCCTTTTCCTCCTTTTTAGTCCTTCAGTGGTGCTGTCACATTTTAGTCCTAATAGGATAATCTCTGGCAGGACTATGAAGTAAACGAAGACCAACCTCCCCAAGAGAGGGTGACAAAGAGGAGGGAAGGAGGGATGGAGATATATCTATATATCTATATCTATATCTATATCTATATATCTGTACACCTGTAACTATGCCTATATCTATATCTGTAACTATGTCTATACTATATATAGATATAGGATATCTATATATAGATATATTTATATAGAGAGAGCCCTAGCAGTGATCAATGCTCTTGAACCCTGTCTCTAGCATCATAAACCATTTCACAAGCCAGCTCTCTGGCGGAGAGCTTATCCTTTCTGGGTATATGTTCTGGATCTGTAACCTTGGAGCCCTAGATAAGAATTATAATCCTGTGAGAATAGGCTTATCAAGTGAGTCGAACGGGAAGTTCCTGCCAGGCCTGTGTTCCCAGTACAACCTGAGTTTCATTTAACCTCCAGTGAGACCTCCTTTCAAACACAAGAGCTCTGCCCTGCCCCGGCCTCTGCAGTCTTATTATGGAGCTTGCTTCTGGCAGAGTCAGCGCCTCATCTGATGAGTTCTTTGTAAGGATGAAAACTGCCTTAAGTCTTAAAAAAATGTGTGCCACGGCATTTTTCCAATTCAGTGGGCAGACTTAAAGATTCATGCGTGTTTACTGTTTTCAGCGTTAGGAATTCATCCCCGTGCCTATTACTGTATTACTGAGTCTTTGTGTTTTCCCTTGCATTGCCACATGTTTCTGCTTTATTTTTCTAGCATGTCTCATTCCTTGCAGACCTTAAGATGCACATATAATTGCCCACGTCTTCACTATGCACACCGGGTCATACTTCTCCCTGTAAGCTTCCCAACTCTTGAGGACTTCTATGGAATAACTTCTCAGTTAATGGGGCCCCATTAGACTCAAGGGTAAATAATATGCAGTATGTCCTTGTGGGATGAATAAAATTCTATTTGGTCATTATCACCTCATTTAGAAGGAGTCCTCTGAGAACAGCGACACGTGGGAAAAATTGCTCTTGAACCACGTCATCTTTGTTAAGGGATAATGGGACTCCAGAAATCCTTCATTTCTTCTGACTTCTTGCTGTCTGGATGCTTTTCGCTGTCAGCAACGGAGTCAGAACACATGGGTGACAAACCTCCAAGCCAGACAACAGCAGAGCGGTTAAACACCTTCTCAGCCCTGAAGTGATCACACAAGTTCACACAAGCTCCCACAAGCGGCAGCCTTGCTGCTGGGTTTGCTGGGCTCCTCCCTGCCTCCCTCCATCTCTCGGCTTGGGAGCTTGTAATCTTCTCTCAGCCTCTGAGAGGCCCGAGCAGCTTTGCCTTTACCTCCTCCCTCTGGAAAGTCTTAAGACTCTAGCGATGTCTGCTCTTAGTCTTCACAGCCACAAAGCAGACCACTCGGTCCTTCTGTGCGGATCCTAAGCCCCTGTGCTTTGAATCCTCCAGGAGATGGATGAGTGTCAGGAAGGGAAGAGGCGCTGAGAACCTGTCTTCCTCAGAAGTCAAGCTGTTTCACTCTTTTCCCCCTACATTGCCTGGAGGTGATCTTGTTGGAAATCTCGGCGGTAGAAAATGCTTTCACCAAGGGGTCTTGAGGACTGCTTTATTCCGATGTTTTTGGAACTGTGAAGGAAAATTGAACCAAGGTTCATTTCAAATCCAACAGAAGAGTTTTTCAAGTTATTTAATGTATTTGTTTAGAGTCAAGACCTTGCGATGTAGCCCTGGCTGACCTGGAACTTGCTTTGTAGATCAAGCTGATCTGGAATTCATCAATATGAATCGCAGCTAGTGAGGGGTGTCCCAGGCACCGCAAGGGATATGTTATCAGTTACACCACCCTGTGCACAGTGTAGTGTGTGTAGTCTGAGCAAGAATCACTCCCAGGGCACCAGTCCTGCGTGGCTCTGGGTAGGGTTTTCATGGATAGTAGCCCTGGGGGATAAACAATCATTTTAGTATAGAGAAGCAGATTAAGATATGAACCTCAGGGCTGAACATTTAGCTCAGTGGTTGAACATTTGTCTAACAAGTGCAGTGCCCTAGGTTGGGTCCTCGATTGGGGAAGGCATGGGGGAGACGTGGAGGGGTGGTGTTAAAACAGACAACGAAAACAAAAATAGAAGCCTCTTGCTTGAGTGGGGGTGATCTGGAGTCGGGTTCCTTCAGCAAGTTTGCAGTTGAGACACCTTGCTTCCTGTCTCTCAGCACAAAGATGTGAGTGAATTCTCTGCATATATAATCCAAGAGAATGGCTTTGTATTTAAGAGTGCACAGAAGAGGCTGTTTTTTTTTTTTTTTTTTTTTGGTTTTTCGAGACAGGGTTTCTCTGTATAGCCCTGGCTGTCCTGGAACTCACTTGGTAGACCAGGCTGGCCTCGAACTCAGAAATCCGCCTGCCTCTGCCTCCCGAGTGCTGGGATTAAGCCCGGCAGAAGAGGCTGTTTTACACCTTGCTGAGTGTAAGCTCAAGGATGCAGGCAGCCATTCAAAAGCCTGTTGTGCCTGGGGAATTCACATGGCTAGTGTGTGTACTCAGCTTCAGGACCGTCTGTGTAAAGTCTGCTACGTGGGATTGCAAATCTTTAGTTTACAGGTGAGAGAACCCTACCACGAGGCTGTTCTTGGGCCAGGAGGGTTTCAGCTTCTCCATATAAGGGACTTCCAGGGAAACTGCAGCTCAGCTCTACAGATCCTTAGAGATCTCTGCTCAGTTGAAGTCAGAGTCCCCACACTAACACAGTTACTCTTTTCTTTATATTTACTTTTTTTTTTTTTTTGAGACAGGGTAGAATTCTCTGTATAGCCCTGGCTGTCCTGGAACTCACTTTGTAGACCAGGCTGGCCTCGAACTCAGAAATCCGCTGAGGGCTGGAATTAAAGGTGTGCGCCACCACGCCCGGCACTATATTTACTTCTAAATTTAGGAAGTTAGTGCCCCTAGAACTTTACCTCAAAAAGGCTTTCAGTCACATGTCACATATATTGTCATTGGAAACCCAGAAAAACTTTCCTAGTTACATAATAAGACCTAAGTCTTTAAAAAAAAAGCCTTTTAACCAAATTATTAAGTTATTACCATATTGTTTAGAATACAGTTTCATACCAGATGTGGTTGTAGTTGTACACACCTGAAACCCCTGAATTAAGGAGGCTAAAGCCTGTGACTACTAATCACAAGTGTGAAGCTAGCCTGGGGCTCGCAGCAAGACCCTGTCTCAGAAACAGAACAAAAACACATTTTCTATTCATAATGGCTTTATATATAGATTATTCTATATTTGTCTATTTCTGAGATAGTCAGTTTCTTTTGTTGATCTCTATGGTGATTTTTATAAATAAAAGTATAGAGCATATTTTATTATCTTTGGGTTTAGATTTTACAAGTGGACAATAGGGTAAAGAAATGGGTAAAGTATTAGAAATTGATTGTGGGTGGAAAGTCAGAGGGAAAAAAAGGAATTTGTAATTACAGCTTTTGCTGAATGACTGGTTCTAACATTTACTTAATCTATTTCTTTAAATGCTGCTTTGAATTTTATTTCAAACTGAGAAAGAAAATAATCAGGATATGTTATATACATGTGTTAAATTGTCAAAGAATAAATAGAAATTGTTTTTTTTAATGATGGATGAAAAGTCTGGAAACAGAAATGATAAGCAAATAGCAAAAAAAAAAATTTGTTTTATAGGCAAATTTTAAGGGAAAATCCTAGTGATTTTGACCAGTTGAATAACATGATTTATGGAGAGGTGGCAGACATATAAGTAGTCATATCCACCATGAATTTGCTTTCCTTTTGTTTTGGTAGACAGTCTCTCCCGGGTGAGACCGCAGCTTTTCTTAATCATAGAGGATCTCGTGACATCTCTTTGTGCTGCGCTCTGAGTACTGGCAGGTGCCCGAGCTTAATGGTCGCCTGGGCGGTGACCTTGGCATGGATGCTCTGGCAGGATCATCATCACCTTCCTGTATAGTCAGTCATCAGAGGCAGGAGTCGGCCAAGCTTAATGGAATTAGGAGCTCGAATCTCAGAGCCAATTCTGACTCTAATTACCTGCCTTGACCTCAGATTCTTCCTCAGTGGGCGTGGCTGGCCTACTGACTCCAAAAGTCTCTCCCAGGCTGACATCCCTTGGTCTTCCCCAACTGTTGCCACTGGGAATCCCAATTTCTGTGTTGCCTTTCAAACAATAAGAGTGGAAAGGAGAAAGCCAACACCGGAGATGGATTACAGTTTCTGGGGTGTCGTTGGTGGAATGGTCCTGTGTGTTGCTCTGGTCTGACAGTTCTCGATTAAGAGTGTAGGTGAGAATGTCTGGTGGATGTTTGAGATGAATGCGTATATGTATATGTATATGTATATGTATATGTATATGTATATGTATATGTATATGTATATGTATATGTGTAAGTATAGGTACATGCACACGAGCTTGGGCTCCATGCCTTACAATTGTGGCTCAGGAGGTTGTGAGAAGACCAGGGAGCCGTGCTAGTACTGATATGAGTGTTGACAGGCCTGCCTTACAGTACCAGCTATGGAGGATACTACAGTCCGATGTGGTGTAGTCTATAACGGATACAAACCCCATGGCTCTTTGGGATTCTAAAATTAAATGGTATATAGGTTTTATTTTTTTTCCCTGAGAATTTCTCATTCTCTTTGGACCTCGTCTACATGGAATTCCTGTGGAGTGGGTAGTTTACAGGCAGTGGCATTTACTCCCCTCGTTCTGAAGTCTGGAGATTCCCATTCATCGTCCCAGCAGATCCCATGGGTGGTGAGAGCCCCACTTCCTGGTTCATAGACGGTGCGGTTTTGCTGTGTCCTTATAAAGAGAAAGGCACAAGGAGCACTGAGGGGTTTATACCTGTATGAATCCCATTAGTGAGGGGTCTTATCCACCGTAGAGACACCTATCTCCTACCACCTTCACTTCAGCAGTTAACACCTTAACATGAATTTTTTCCCATAAACATTCAAAGTCACATCACTAGTATCTGAATGTCAAGGGAATTTCTATGTCATTTTGTATTTTTATCTGTCTGTCTGTCTACTCTCCATCCATCCAGTCATCCAACCCCATCCACATTTGCTTATACAGTAACCAGAATTGAGCTCAGATTCTTGCGTATGCTAGCTGTCTCCCTGGCCCTTTCTCTGTATTTTGAGTGCTAGTATTTTTAATATTTGATGTAAAAAGCCATTCAGGCTCTGGCTCCCTGGCTGTTGGTTCAATCCCTGTGAGCCTCTGTGAGCCCAGGCTAGTTGATTCTGTGGATTTTCCTGTGACGTTCTTGACCCCTCTGACTCCTAGCGTCTCCCCTACCGTAGCTTGCCTCCTTCTCCAGGATTCCCCAAGCTCTGCTGAATATTCGGCTGTGGGTAGTAGAGTTTATTTTTAATTAATTGGCTTTAAAATTACTTTTATAATAATTATTACATATTCATGGCCTAACACATACTTCAAAGAGCATAAAACGAAAGATGGAAGTCTGGCTTCCTGTTTGGGGAAATTACCTGATTTGGTGTAAACTCAGTCCAAGTGAAGCGGTGGTGGGCCTATGATGAATAACACGGGCTCTTCACTTATGGTCAATTAGTTTTCACCATGGATGTCAAAAATACCAACAGAGGACTTTTTTCAACAAGTCACACAGAATTAACTAGTACACACACACACACACACACACACACACACACACACACACACACAGCAGAGAGAAGGAAGAACCTCCCATTAAACTAGATAAAAGTGACTAACCCTGGTGGACTATACCCTAGAGATGAAGAAAAAAAAAAAAACTAAACTAAAATTCATAGGCAAAGCAGTAAAAAAATTCCAAATCCTTGACCTTTGTGATGGTGGTCACAAAGTCATTTTTACATATGATACAGAAAGAACAAGCCAAAAAAAAAAAAAAAAAAAAAAAAAAAAAAAAAAAAAAAAAAAAAAAAAAAAAAAAAACCAAAAAAAAAAAAAAAAAAAAAAGAAAAAGAAAAGAAAGTAGGTGAATTTGATTTTATTAGAATTTAAAAAAGAACTTCAGAAGACATCATCAGATAACAACAAAGAGACCTAGAGAATGTAAGAAACATTTGTAAATTATCTCTGATAAAGAGCTTATTACCCACACTACATGTATATCTCCAGCAACACAAGAGGAATAAGACAGTCAGATCTTTCTCTAAAGAATAAGATAAATCCTAAAAGCATGAAAATATGTTCATATTATTAGACACTGAGGGATGTGAGTCAAAGCCACACTGCGCTGGTGGTGTGGCTCCTGCCTATAATCCCAGCACCTGGGAGAAGGCAAGAGGAGCTCAGGGCTATCTTTAGCTACATAGTAAGTCTGAGGCTAGACCCTGCCTTAAAACACAAACAGAACCCACCCCTGTGAGATGGTAGGATGGATACAATAAGTAATACAGACGTGTGCTGCTGAGGACGTGGGTAAATTGCTTTGTGATTGCTTGTGGGAATAAGTGGAGTAGTAGCTTTGAAAAACAGTTTGTCAGTTCTTTGAGAAGTTTACCAGAGTTATCGTGTGACCCAGTAATTCCACTTGTAGGCATTTTTACAAAAGAGTTTAAAACGGTGGTCAACCAAGCATGTGTATGTGATGTTTTACATAGCAGTTTATTCAGAATAGCCCCAGAGCAGCAGCAGCCCCATCGTCCATGGGCTAAGTGAAGTATGGCCTGGTAAAATGTGGTATATCCACACAAGGGAATATTACTCGGCCATGAAAATAAGTGTCGCACTGACGGCTGTTACTGCTGTAGTTCTGAGCAAACACAAGCACTGACTGTGAAATAACTTAGAAGACTGGGGAAGAACGCTCCAGTAAGTAAAATCACCCCAGGCAAAGACTAAAGAGAGGGCAGAGCTTGTGGTGCAGGCTCTGAAGAGAGGGTTTTACATGCCAGAGGTGGCTGTCCCGTGCTATTGATGGGGCCGGGCCACAGTGTTGTTATGTATAGCAGTGGCATGCCACCAAGCTGGGTTTGTGTGCTCGCTTCTAAGAAAATATTTATTCTTTATTATGAATAGCTGTGGGCATGCATGAGGTGCAGCATCCATACAAAGGTCAGGGACAATTTTGGGGATAAGTTCTCGACCACGTGGATTCCGGGGGCAATCTCAGGTTGTCAGGCTTGGCAGCAAGCACTTCTCCTTGCTGGGTTAATCTCGTTGGTCCGTGTTCACTTTTCATGTATATGTGTGTGCGTGTGACAGTGTATGTACCTGTCCATGTGTGCATGTAAATGCACCTGCACATGTGTGTAGAAGCCAGAGTTGTCTCCCTCATTCCCCAGCTTATTTTTGGGGGGACAGCCTAGGGCTCATCCATTTGGCAAGGTGAGCTGGCCAGTTTCCTGTTTCTGCATGCATCCTGGTGCAAGGCTTACAGACATGTGCCGGGCTGTGCTGCCTTTTATGTGGGTCCTAAAGGTCAGAACGCACCTTAATGCTTGGGCGGTAGGCACGTCTCCATCTTACACCGTCTCCCCCACCCGGCATATCTTGCTCACTATGATGACTATGGGGCCTGATCAGGATCCTGGGGAGGGCACGGAAAATTGGACAGCATTGTCTTTTTCTGTTGTTATTTTGTCTTGCTTTTCAATCTTGTTCTCTGGGGCTTGAAGACCCTGTGCATTTCTATGGAAGTTAGTTACGGGAAATAGTGACTCTGTTGTGTGTTTCTGTATCTTCATGAGGAATAGGTCTGCCTTTTGCCCTCTCTACACTCAGCCCCTCCATGCCCCCATCCCTGCCCCCGACTAGGTGGGCACAGTACAGCCCTGGTTCCTAAACCTTCCTGTATACTCCCAGGAAAGGTTCACACCCCGTCCTGTCAGACTCTCCTGACAGATTCGGAGTGGCAAGCTGACTCCAGAACTGCTAGGGATGGAGCGTTCTGAGTACCTTACACACTGGAGTCCTTCCTCAGGTTCAGTATTTTGGCCTAGGGCTAAAATTGTGCGCCTCTCAAGTGACCCTGGTATTAGCCAGCGTGTCATCCTGCTTTTCCTCTCTGGTAATTGCCATCTTCGCTCACATTGCTTGTAGCTAAGGTTCATCACCCCATCCAAACTCTGCCAGAAAGCCCGGCAGGCTCCACCAGTGCTTCCACAGAGCCCAGAGCCTCGCGGCTGGCTTCAGTAAACAGCCGTGCAGTGGCCACCAGCAGACGCTCTACTACGGTAAGGCTGTCACCCAGGGTGATGGGAAAGGGCTCAGCTGGGGATATGACAGACTTAGACTTGACGAGCGAAAGCAGCTGGGCTGCATCTTCGAAAGAGCATGTGCGTGTGCAGCTCTTCTTCAAAGGAATCGTGGATGTTGATTTGAGTGATTGTTCTCTGAGCCTTTTCACAGTACAGTGTGGTAAGTCACAGAGGCCGGGGGCTGGGGTGGGGGTTGCTTCACGTACTCTCTGAGCTCGTTGCTAGGGAATATTTCCTAAGGTTTTGGGTTGCTTTCGGCTTTTTCTAACGAGCTCTTCTTGTGGGGCTTATTGTGGGGCAAGTGAGTTTACAGAAAGCCCATGTCTTTGCTAGGTTTACAATTTTAGATTTTTATCAGGGAGAAAGGAACGGTGATCACATTCCTGGGTGGCTGGTTTAATGGAGCTTGGGATTAGCCACAGAGAGAAGGACAGAGGTGAGAGGCTTTCAAGCCAAACTAACTGGTCTGCTGTGTCAGAGGGAGGCTACTGAAGTGGCAAGAGTTCTCACTGTCACTCAGTACCCCCTGCCCTTCCCCCTCTCCTCCCCCAGACCCAAAGGATCAGTTTTTGTCATTGTCATGCTGAGACAGGCCTTAAGATTCTTGTGTAACCAAGGATGACCTAACCTCCCAAGCCGATGGTCTGTGCGTGTATATGTGTATGTGTGTGTGTGTGTGTGTGTGTGTGTGTGTATGTTGCTTTGAGATAGGATCTCTCTATGTTGCCCTGCTTGTTCTGGAACTCCATGTAGACTGGGCTGCCTTCAAACTCACAGATAACCTCTTGCCTCTGCCTCTCTCAAGGGCTGGAATTAAAGGTGTGTGCCACTATGCCTTGGCAAGCCAGTGGTTACTTGAGCCTAACTATCTTCCTGGGTTTGGCCTTAGGAACTGGTGTATGTTTGCATGATCTTGTTCTCTCCCTACCTTCCCCCCCACCATGTGTGCAAGTGTGCACATGTATGTGTGTGTACGTGTGTATGTGTTCTTTCCAAGTAAAGAAAAAGGGAAAGTGTCCAGGCCTTGAGAACACCTGAGCTCACTGGAGCCTTTCATCTGTCTTTTGTGAGCACGGCTTGCAACATTTCCACCTGGATCTGGCAGTGATGCTGGGACAGGGGGCTGTAGTGTATTGAGAATATGGTTACAGAGGGAGAAAATGTAAGTCCCATCCTGAGGCTCTGTATTCAAACCGAGAAGGTAGAATGTAAAGAGGAAAATGGAGACTGGGGAGATGGCTCAGGCGGTTAAGTGCTTGTCACATAATCTTGAAGACCTGAGCTCAAACCCTCAGCCCCCCTGATGACATGTGTGACCTAAGCGCTGGGAAAGCAGAGGCAGCCTACACTGATCCTGGGTTGGGTGGCCAGCCATTCTGGCCTAACTGGTGAGCTCTAGGGTCACCGGGAGACTCGGTCTCAAAAAGTGTGGTGGAAGCGGGTGTTGTGGCACACACCTTTAGCTCCAGCACTGGGAGACAGAGCCAGGTCTATAGACTGGGTTCCAGGACAGACAGAGCTGCATAGTGATACCCTGTCTCCAAACAACCGTCACCATCATCAATAGTAACAATAATAAGAAAGAAAGCCAAGAGGGATTGAGGAAGATGTTGGACTTTGACCCCTGGCCTCTATACCCACTTGAGCACACAGCCAAGCACACAACACACACACACACATGGAGGGGAGAGGGAGAGAAGGGTATAGACAGGATAGCTTACACTGAATACTGAGGGAGGGATATGGGCTGTACAATTATCAGCGTTAGACTAGAGCTGGGAACTAGAAACCTGATGTACAATTCTTCACTGAATTATCTAGCTCTGGTGATGCTGTCTGCTTTGCCTAAAGATCCCCAACTTCTTATCTTAAAACAAAACCTTAAGGCCAATGGGCCCAGACTAATGTATTACTGGTTTCTTTCAGTTCTATAATTACTAAGGTTTCTAATCTTTTTTGTTAACCAAATAATAGGTAAGAGCCTAGACTTCAAAGTTAGAGTTTGGCTCTGGGCTCAGTGGTTTGCCTTTTTTTTTTTTTTTTTTTTTTTTTTTTGGTTTTTTTTTTTTGGTTTTTTTTCGAGACAGGGTTTCTCTGTATAGCCCTGGCTGTCCTGGAACTCACTCTGTAGACCAGGCTGGCCTCGAACTCAGAAATCCGCCTGCCTCTGCCTCCCGAGTGCTGGGATTAAAGGCGTGCGCCACCACGCCCGGCTTGGTTTGCCTTTTATTAGCCATGTGACCATGATATGCCTCAGCTTCCACATCAGTAAGTGTGTATAATAATAGTAGTTATGTCATGACTGTAATGTGAAACTTAAGTGAGTTAATACTTATAGAAGCCATAAACATGCCTAGCACATAGAAAATGCCACGGAAGTGTTTGTTAAAAATAAATACTACAACAACAACAACAACAACAACAACCACAAACCCTACTTACTTTTCCTGTTTTCTTATCAGGACTGAAAATCTTGGACTTAATTCCAGTATCTGACTGTTGTGTGAGCTATATGTATGTGTTTGTGTTTGTGCACGAGCTTGTGTGTGGGTATATGTTCATGTGTGTATGTGTGTGTCAGAGGACAACTGTGCAGTCAGTTCTCTCCTGCTTTGATGTAGACTGTAAGGATCAAAACTGAGGTCCTCGGTCGGGAGCGTACTGGCTAGTGCTTGAAGCTGCCTGCCTGCTTTGCTCTAAATATCAGCTCTTTAGTTGTTCTGAGTATACAAACTATTTTTCTCTTCCTCTTCCTCCTCCTCCTCTTCCTTATCCTGTTCCTCCTCTTCCTTTTCTTCTTCAAGACAGAGTCTCACTATATAGCCTTAGTTGGCCTTCAGTTCAGGACAATTCTCCTGCCTCAGCCTCGCAGCTGGACACCCCTATGCCTAGCTCTAAACAAGCAATTTTCAGATTTATACCAACTAATAATGAAGATTTATTTTCAAGGTCTTTGGCCATAAAGATGGCTAAATACTTCCCTTGGCAGAAATAGTGAATTTTTCCTGCAGGGCATGATATTATGTATATATAAAACATAAAATATAAAATAAAGATATAACATACATATAGGCTTAGCCATTCTTATTAATGTTTTCACTGCTGCTGCTGCTGGTTTTTGAGACATGCTATCTCTGTGTGTCTTGGAATGGCTTTCATTCACAATCATCTTGCCTTTGCCTCCTGAGTTACCTCTAGGCCCACAGTTACACGCCAACACACCCAGCTTTTTTTTTTGTTTTTCGAGAAAGGGTTTCTCTGTATAGCCCTTGCTGTCCTGGAACTCACTTTGTAGACCAGAACTCAGAAATCCGCCTGCCTCTGCCTCCCGAGTGCTGGGATTAAAGGCTGCGACACCACGCCCGGCTCCACACCCAGCTTTAAATGTTTAAAAAAAAAAAAAAAAAAAAAAAAAGACCTTGAAGTAGAATTACCCCAAGTTGTTTCCTTCTTAGATTTTATCATTTCATTTAGCAATTGTGATCTGAGTAAGTCGTTGAGGAGCTCCATTTTCATGTTTATGCTTCCTCTAGACAGTATTTTTGTCTCCCAGTTGAGCAATATCATTTGCATTAATTCAAGGTGGGAAGTGCGGGTAAGGAAATTGGCTTCCACCGGGTAGAGCTCTACTTGTTGCATAACCTGCCACCAAGCTTCAAAATTGTCCTACTCAGAAAAGTGGGGTTAAAGCGCAGAGGTCCACTCTGTCTTTTCAGATGCGAGCTGCAGCACACTGAGCATGCGCATCAGCCTGAGGCGTTGATGCAATCTGTAGCTCACTGAGCATGCGCACCAGCCAAGATGGTGATGAATCATTACAGCGATGCACGTAGGTCCACTACTGTGTTTACTAGCACATTCTAGAACATGTCACTGGCATTATTCAATATAAATCTTTAATCTTATAGTATGGAACTATGCTAAACTTCATTAACCGACACAGTAACAGTTTTTTGAGGTGGGCAGTGTGGACTCTGAAGTCTAAAGATAGTATTTTCTCCATCTCACTTAAAAGTCGTGACACTAACTTTTTGAAGCTTTTTTTACGATCTTCCCTGAACCTAAAAATCTTGTTTGTTTGCTTGGTTTTGGTTTTTTGTTTGTTTGTTTGTTTGTTTTTGTTTTTAAAGTAACAGCCTATATACTTTTTGTTTCCAAGAGACTAAGGATGTCACACGAGTCTGTGATCTCCTTAAGATTATTTTTAATTATATGTACGTGTGTGAGTCTGTATGTAGGTCTGTACACATGAGTGCAGGTACCTACAGAGGCCAGACGCATTGGATCCCCTTAGAATTGGAGTTATAGGTTGTGAGCTGGCAGATGTATGCTGGGAACCAAACCTACATGCTCTTAACCACTGAGCCAGTCTCTCCAGACCCCAAGTCTGTGGTCTCATGTGATAGCAATACATTCTATTTGTTCAGTGCCTATTTGTTTGTTTGAGATCGGGGTGGGAGTCTCTCATGTAGCCCAGCCTGGCCTTGAAGTGTCTATGTAGCTGAAACTGGCTTTGAAGTCCTGGCTGTCCTGACACCACATCCCAAGTTCTGGGATTCCATCTGTGTACCACAGGTAGCTTCAACACTTTAATCTTAGAAAGTGGCCACTGGAAAAGAATTGACTTTCGCCCCTGGAGATTCCTAGTTCCAGCCTTCTGTGCCCCATTTCCCTGGCTAGCCATACTTCAGAAGGAATTTCTCCCCTTAAATGTATGTTGTTGAGGGAGGTGAAGTGGGACTAGACTCGGGTGTAATCTAAGTGCCAGAGGGATGCCTCCAAGGTGGTGAGTCTGCGCCCTTTCTCCCATCTCTATCGTGATGTTGTAGTACTTGCTCGGGCAGCGTATGCCACCCTGCTTCCATACAAGAAGCAGGTCGTGTGCATGGTTGAATTTAGAATAGGGCAGGAATGTATTCTCTCTCTCACTTTATTTTATCATGTAAAAAGTAATATTTTTATTTATGTGTAAGTGTGTGTGTGTGTGTCTGCCAGTGTGTGGGTACCCAGAAGAAAATGTCAGATTCCTTAGAGCTGGGGTAGTAGGCTGTTGGGAGCTACCAGACTGGGATCCTAGGATCCAACCTCAGATCCTCTAGAAGGGCTGGGGGCATTCTTAATATTTCCAGCCTCATCCCTCCCTTACTTTTTTTGTGACAGCATCCTGTCTACTGCATACCCCGGCTAGCTGGCTAGTCTGGAACTGCCTCTTAAAGCAGGCCAGCTTGAAACTTGCAGAGATCTCTCTGTCTTTCCCTCCCAAGTACAAGATTAAGGACATGTACAGCATCTTTATCATTGGTATTATTGGGGTGTATGTGTGTGTGTGTGTGTGTGTGTGTGTGTGTGTGTGAGAGAGAGAGAGAGAGAGAGAGAGAGAGAGAGAGAGAGAGAGAGAAAGAGAGAATATGCTGTGTATGTGCATGCATGTGGAGGTCCGAAGCAAGCAAGGTTAGATCCCCTGAAGCTGGAATTACAGGCAGTTGAGAGCTTCCTGTCATGGGTGCTAAGAACTGAACTCTACTCCCCTGGAAGAGCAGCAAGTATTCCTAACTGCTGAGCTGTCTATCTAGCTCCAGGAATGCAGTCTCCTAATTAATGATTTCCATGAATTCTAGGCACTCTGGTCCTTTAAAAAATTTTATTGTATGATAAAGGGATACGATTCTAAAGTTTCCTAAAGTATTACTGATAGATTATTCGTGGCTTGTCTGTAAATGCTACATCACAGTCTCCTTTATCACAAATTCAAATGATATTTGTGTGAATTTGACAAATGTAACTTTTATTTATTCAATAAATTTTCTTTTGTACTATAATATTTTTCACAATCTTGAGCATATATATTTTATTAGGCTTATTTTGTTTTGTGGCTTGTGTATGTGTTGGTGCGTGGTTATGTGTCTGTACATGTTCGTGTGTATGCACATGTGCACATGAGTGTATGTGTGCATATGTACATAAGCTTTTGTGTGGAGGACAGAGGCTGATGTCTTTCTCAGTCACTTTCCGCTTATTTCTAGAGACAAGGTCTCACTGAGCCTGGAGTGTACCGCTTCACTCTCCTGGCTGCCCAGTGAACTCCAGCCAAGTCTGTCTGTCTATACTATAACAGCCTTATACTACTGTACCTAGTTCACTATGCAGGTCTTGGGGTGGGAGCTTAGGTTCTAATGCTTGCAGAGCAATCACTTTACTGATTGAGCCATCCCTCAAGACCCTGTTGTGTGTTCTGAGACAGGCTCCTTCTTTATAGCCCATATTGAACTCACTATGAAGTTCAAGCTGGCCTTGAACATATAATAATCCTCTTGCTTCACCCTCCCTAGTCCTCAGTTAATAGGTATGCATCACCATACTTGGAAGAGCATATGATTTTTTTTTTCCGAAATGTGTTGTTGAAGTTTTTCTGGCCAAAAATAAATAAATATTTTGAATATTTTAAGGATGTGTACATCCCCCTGCCTCAGAATATTATGTAGTGTAAAATATTTGAGTCAAACATACAAACTGAGATGGATCCAGGAGTCGCGCCAGGGACAGATGAAAATCAGCTAAACTGAAGCTCGTGGAAGGAGCCGTGAGAAACGGTTTTATGAGTTTAGACTCTGTCGGCAAGAACAGTTGGTGGAGGAAAATGGAAAACTGCTTATAGAGTCATGGTGCTAATGGCTTTCTTGGTAGGTCAGGATATTCCAAGGACTCATGCCAAGGGCCCAGGGCTCAGAGCCTACTAGCTTTTGAGTCTAGTAGCGCAAAGGCAGCAGAGGCCTGGGCATAGAGTCTATTTATTTAGACTCTAAGGGACTAAGACAACAGAGAAGGGACTCAGAGAAGAAAGAGATGACAGTCAGGATAGAGGAGTGTTTTGGGGTGAAGTTCGTGCCTAGGGTCAGGAGGAAGCCGATGTGAGGCAGTTCCCACAGATGGATTTCCAATGTGGAGAAAGGAAGGTAACGCCTACCAAGGGATAGAGTCAGCCAGCATAAACAGTGCTCTTCCCCAACATCCTCTCTGCCAGGGAGAGCACCGGCTGCTGTGGGAACAGAGTAGAGTTTGTAGAGTATGGTTTGCAGAACCCTAAAGGTGTCCATGACCTTTGGTGAACCTGTTTTCATAGATGCTCTCTGCCATTTCTCCTGCTTTGGCCTTAATTGTGTATAAGCAGCTGTGGTAAAACTGCTTGAGGCTACTAAGTGAGGGGAGGATGCCACCTGTCCAGGAGTTGGAAGATGGTGTCTTCATGAAGTGATAAAAGCTACCTTTTGGGGCCGAAGACTTGGCTCAAGTGGTTAAGAGCGCAGGCTGCTCTTCCAGAGGGCCCAGGTTCCATTCTGAGCACCCACATGATGGCTCACATCATTAACATGGCCCTTCCTGTGCCAGAGACTTACGCATATTCTCGAATATTCTCACACTACGTCTTTGAGATGCCATTGGTGGCGTGGGTGGTGATATCACCTTCTTATGATGAGGAAATGAAATGCAGAGAGACATTACTGTGCACAGTGGCTAGCTCTCTGCTGAGCACACTGGTAGCTCCCAGTCAGTTCTCCAGCTTCCTCTGGCTGCTTCTTCAGAACCCCTTTGGCCCACCCCACCTGCCTCAGGCACGATGCTCGTGGTACTCGTGCTGTGATAGGTTTTTCCCTGAAGTCATGGTGCTTTTGCAACTGGAGGTTGTGCAATAGACCACCGTGCCAGGCACATCTTAGCCATACCTGTGGATGAGCTGCCTCTCGAACGGCTCGCTGATGCAGAAAGCCATGTGTCTGCCTGGGATAGCTTTCTAATGACTTTGGCCTGAACAGGCAGACCCTCAATTAACATCAGTGAACATGAACTTAATATTGTTGCAGATTGGCTGCCATCTTATAGCTATCAGTGTGAAAAACAGATTTAAATTTTGAGAGTACTTAGGCGACAGTTTCCCCAAGGTGTCTGGTCAGACATGTCACTCACTTGGGGGCTCCAGTATAGTAAGGGGAGAGGGAGGGCCCATTACTTGAGTCCCTTTTCATCTCTGGGTCTCTGGTTCTCACTCAGTCCCCAACATCCTTATAGAGTTGTTAGACTGAACTCTATTTTACAGAGGGGGAAGGAGATGTGGATGGCTGGGCAGCCTGTTCCTGTCATGTCCAGACCTGTCTGCCCTCCTGGGTTGCCTCTGCAGGGATTTACTTTCCTTAAACAAGCACAGACACCCCAGCAGAGCCCTGACTGCACCACTCAGATCTTTGTTCCTTCAGCACCTGCTCAAGTGCAGGGTGCTGGCGGGTGGGTGGGCGGGCGGCAGGCACTGGCAGGAGAGAAAAGGTGAGCCAGGCACGCCTGGCCTCATTCTTACAACCACCCTGCTTGTCAGTATCTGCCTCCCTTGTAATCTCAGTGTAACTTGCTATCTGTAAAGGAGTGTGGGGAGATGTCAGATAGGAATCTTCTCAGGGAAAGGGAAGAGGCTAGGATTCCCCAGCGAATTACAAAATATCATAGCTTATCCACTGAGCGAGCGAGAGAGAATCGAAGAGGAGGGGTGGAGAGGTGGGCGAGGAAGAAATTATAGTAGGTCTCTAAGGATCATTGCTTGACAACTTGAGGCAGAAAGCTGTGTTTCAGGGATTATTGATGAGATACAATGGTTGGAACTGTGCTCTGTTCCATTTTGTTATCTCTCATTCTTTATGTTCCTCATGGAATACTAGCAACACACACCTTAAACAGGGATGACCATGAGTCCTGCCCTAAACTCCGTAAGCACTGACCGAGTCAGTCATAGTTCTGTGAAGCTGTCACCTCCCTGTCACCAAGAAGGAAAGGCTCCAGGAGTTAAATAAGTCACTCAAGGTTACATAACCAGCAAGACAGCTGGGACTTATCACTGAGGAATATGCCTCTAGATTCCGGGATGCTCAGGAGTGCTGGTCACAGTGTATGCCACTAACTCCTACACACACACACACACACACACACACACACACACACACACACACACTACACAACTGCATCAGTAATGTTCCTGGGCATAATTGCTACACTTGTTGGGACCTCCAGTATGTGCTCTGCTCTTTATTTTATTTAATTTTTTTTTGAGGCAGTGTTTCACATTGTAGCCTAGGTTGGCCTGGAGCTCCTTTTGTAGCCCATGCTGGACTCAAACAATCATCCCCCTGCCTCTGCATTTCCAGTGTGTGTTCTGCTCTTATATAAACAGATGAAGGGGGTGGGTATCAGTGATTACCTAATACTCATATAAGAATTTATAAATATCTTCGTTTTCTTAGACACATTTTGTTTTCCAAAAATGTACAAGGAGTAGGGCTGAAAACAACCTTCATAATTCTCCAAAGGATGCTTTTAAATAGAGCAAAGAAAATATACTGCTGTATCATACACATCTGGGGTCCAGTGCATGCCAGAAGGAAATGGTGTGACCCATCCAGGTTATTCTCCTTGTTTTATCTTCCTCTGGTGCTGGGGGCCAAACCCAGGAGCTTGTACATGGCAGGCAAGTGCTTTATCACTCAGGTACATATAGCCATTGTCCACGGTGGTTGAGTTGTTAGATTCAAATTAAGGTGATATTGTAAATACTGTGGTAATTAAGCAGTGCCCCTTCTCCGGCTGTTTAGTTGTGAATTGGGCAGATTTAGATGAAGGTTTTCATAGTATAAACTTTATTTAGTTGGTATCCTAGTCAGTTGGTCTCACGCTGCTAAGTGAGCAGGGAGGGCCTTCTCTTACACTTAAGTGATTCGAGCCCAGCTCTGTTGCGACCTTAGTCATAGTCACAAGGTGAGGGCTCTCGAGCTTTAGTTTCCTCATCTGAGACATGGAGATGGGATGAAAGTTCATATAAAACACCTTCCACAGTTCATGATACATAGTCATAGTATGGCTGCTAGCTCCTGCGACATTAGGCATCCATAAACATGATTCATAGAAGCTTAATAGCATGGGAAAATTTCTACACCATAAAATTTCACATCCTTTGTGAAAACAGGAAAAAAACATTTAAAATCAATTTTTGTGAAATCTCATGTCTTTTGTTTGTTTGTTTGTTTTTGTTTTGTTTTTCGAAACAGGGTTTCTCTGTGTAGGCTTGGCTGTCCTAGAACTCACTCTGTAGACCAGGCTGGCCTCAAACACAGAAATCCACCTGCCTCTAGAATTAAAGGCATGTACTACCACCGCCCGTCTTCAAGTCTTGTAGAGGCCAGAGCCATTGGATCTCCCCGGCACTGGTGTTAAATAGGCTGCCATGAACCATCTAAAGTGCATGCTGGGAAACAGATTTAGGCTCCTGCAGGAGCACCCAGCCTTCTCCATCCCCAGGAGAAAACTTTAGTAGAAGACAGAATCACAGTCTGGGGTGAAAGAACACAGGAAAAATGAAGGGTGTGCCTGAGATAGCAGCCATGGAGTTTGGGCTTGGTGCCATTGACCCAGAGATGGATATGCTGAGACTTCTAAGCAACACAGGGCCCTTATTGTAGCCACGCTTTGGGTCTCCGAGGTAGATAGTAGCCGGGCGTGTGCATGCCTAAGGCTGTGGGGTCCAGTGAAGATAGTAGCCAGGCATGTACACATCTGGATGAGCTCAGGGTGCAGGCTTGAGAAGGCTTATCTATGGGTAAGGTTCAAGCTCTGGGAAAGTCTGTGCAGTAGATCAGAGCTCAGATCTTCATTGAATGCAGATCCTGAGATCCGTCCTTCCTTTTAAAATTCCCTATAGTGTAACATACTTGATTTGGTTATAGTTCAGTTTGGCCACTTCTATCCTCCAACCCCAGACAAAAATGGCTTAAAGTAGTATAAGCATAGTTTCCTTTCCTGAAGTCAGTCTAGGCACCGGTAGCCTGGCACTGGAAATCTGATATCCCGTATCCCTCAGCGTTTGTCTTCCCACGTGCTTTCTTTTTTTTTTTGGTTTTTCAAGACAGGGTTTCTCTTTAGCCCTGGCTGTCCTGGAACTCACTTTGTAGACCAGGCTGGCCTCGAACTCAGAAATCCGCCTGCCTCTGCCTCCCGAGTGCTGGGATTAAAGGCGTGCGCCACCACGCCCGGCTCCCACGTGCTTTCTAAGGTGGGTGCCCAACCTAGCCAGCGCTGGGAAGCGGGGTGAACGAGAACACACCCCTTCCATGTAAGACTACTATCTCCTGGCAGTTACGCATAACAGCTTGCCTAGATTTATTGGCCAGACTGTCATCACTTAGCCATATACATCCAAAGGGAGGATGAGAAATGAAGTCTTCACTTTAGGATGTTATATGCATGGTGTCTAATTAGTGATGCCAGTAATGGCTCAGACCTGCTCATCTGAAAAGACAGCACAACAGTTTCCATATGAGACATAAATGCCTCCAATTTAAACCACAAGTATAAGGCAGGTGCAGAGAGGCCTGGGAACAAAAGCCACTGGAACTCCAGTTAGAGACTGACTGACTGGCGACACAGTGACACCGTGAGCCTCCTATCTCAAAAAACAGAAACCAAAACCCAAACAAATTCAAAACAAAACAAAACACACAGATGTAGACGCTTTGCAGGGTTGCCTGTGTGTGAGCGTCTTTTGTCTTTTTGGAGAAGCCAGTGACTGTATACTGAACTGGAGCCTAGTACGTTGTTTTTTTTTTTTTTTTTTTTTTTTTTTCTGCCAAAGGTGAAATGCACTAATGATTAACTTAGAGCCCCGTGGAGACCCATAGCAGGTAGTCAGGGCTCCTCCTCTGCAGCCACTGACTTAAAGTTCCTGCGAGATTTAAAGATTGAGTAAACATTTTTCAGTCTGTAGATAAGTGACTTAAAAAGCCCTAGGTGGGAATATACTCGGCTCTTGTCTGTTGTTAGTGGGGAAGTTGGGTGCTGTGGAACCCCGTGCTACACCCAGCATGGGCTCTACCACTAAGCTACAGCCCCAGAAAGCCGATCTTAATGTATTCCCTGCATTAGATCAGTCTCAGTTAAAAGCAGGGCCTAGCAGGCAGGTCCAACCATGAGGCTGCGCATGGCCCATATGAAACCGCATGGGACGCCCCCACTCACAGTTTTTAAAGTAACTTGGTTGCTGCCTCTTGAGCATGTGCTTCATAGATGACCACATCATGTTGCCTTTGAGTTACAAGGTTGGACTAGCAGATTATTAGCTACCATGGCAGGAAGATCCTGGGCTCCTTCTGCCCTCCCCCTCTCTCCTCAGCAGGTGACCACGGCAGTTTGGGGTTTTCAGGAGGAAGGAGTTGGAGGGAGATGTTCCTCAGAGTATCATGTACCTTGTGAGGTGTTTAAGGAGCCATATGATACTTCTTTGATCTAGAGGACCTAAAAGCAGGCTACCATTAGTAATTAGTACATGGCTGGCTGGCTGGTGTGAGCATGACTGATCTCCAGTTTTATAAGCTGAGACATCTGAGAGTTTACTGGGATGGAGCCCACACCCTCTGAGGCTCTTCAGGCTAGGGGGTTTCCACATTAAAAACTTTTCTCTCCCAGCTAGATGTTCCGGCTGGTGTGTGTCATCTGGAATGGCAGTACTTGAGAGACTAGAGCAGGAGGATTGCAAGCTCAGGGGATGGGAACTATCTGGGGGAACCCTGTCTCCAAACAAAGACAAAAAACCATTTCCCTTCCTTTAAAACTAAAGTGGGACAGTGAATAGCTTACAGGAGTATTTCTGCATGCTCCAGTAGTGTGAACACCTGAGGTTTGTATGTACGTGTAACACACTTCATGTAGTGCTTCTAGTAAGTTGACTGAGAAAAGCATGCCTTTTCTTCTCCTCGGAAGGACAAGCTCTGAGGAGTGTGTGTGTGTGTGTGTGTGTGTGTGTGTGTGTGTGTGTGTACTGTAGGAAACCACTTGGGACTGAGAGACCAGATCATTTGGCAGAGTTCTTGCCCCAAATGCAGGAAATACTGGGTTTGCTTTCCAGCCCCTTCTACCTGAAACCTTAGTACTGCGGGGGCAAGGTCAGGAGAACCAAGGACATCGTCAGCGACATAGGCCAGCCTGGGCTATGTGAGACTGTCTCAAAAAAACTAAATAAAGTGGCATGCTTCATATAGCCTGGGAATGTATCCTTTGAATTAGATTGTGGGCAGGGTCTAGTGTAATGTAACTCAGTTACTGTGACTGAGCCATGCAAGGAGTATATGAAAGCCTTCCAGCTTCAGACCATGTTAGAAGAACACGGTACAATGCAAATATTGATTACCCACCACATCCTTGGGCCTTCTGATAACTTCATTCCACAACCACCACAGGAGGTATAAACATTATTTACTTATCAGCACTTCACAGTTGAGTAAACAGAGGCACAGAGATGTTCCAGGATGTGCCTAAGGGCACACAGCTTGCTAGCAGAAAAGCCAGACTGTGGCAGCAGAGCAGCTCCCCCTCTTCTAGAACATGGTACTCTGTCGGTAGAAAATTAAAGGAGACAGGGCAGTGGGCTCAGCCTAGGGCTTGGTGCATAGGGAACTGGGCCCCATGGAAAGCAGGATATGGGCGCACATTTGGAGCTGGGATAGTGCCGCATGCTGGAAGTTAAAGGTGAGCCTCCGGAGAGCAGTCTGCATTGTGTTCTCTAAGGATACAGGGAGGGCAGAGTACAGAGCCACCAGGAGAGACAAACACACAGAGAAAGACAGCTGGTACCCAAAGAGCTCCTGCCAGCTAGGAAAGCCAGCGCTTTTGTGCCTAGGTTGGTAGCTTGTAGTGTTTATACCACAGACACTGGCAAATGCTGTAAGTCAGGCCTCCTTCACTCTTATCTGCAAGGTTCTCTTCACTAACACCTAAAAGCACACACAATCCCAAAATGCCAGATGCATTCAAACCTGGAGCGTGTCTCTGCGTGGAGTGTGTACCATGTCAGGCATCAGGGAAACAAAGACTCAAGCAGATAGTGTGTAGTAGAGAGAGGTGACTCACTGTGGGATCTCAGACCAGTCACCCAGCCTGGAGTTAGTCATCTGTGAATGGAGATGATTCTGAGACTCTCCAGGGGCTGTAGCCAGGCTGTCAAGGCCCTGCATGGAGGCCCTCAGACAGCAAAAGGAGTGAGAAAAGACATCCTTCATGCAACTTGATGGGAGAAACGAGGGGGACAGGCTTCGACTGTGTTTGAGGGAGATGTCTTTGGTCACCATGAAGGATTTCAGAGTTCCCAGGATGGATGCTGTGTGGACAAAATCTTCTCTGACTCTCATCAGATAGTTACTGCTGGTTTTTGTTTGTTTGTTTGTTTGCTTTTGTATATTTAGCATGTTGGTTTTTTTTTTTTTTAAAGATTTATTTTTATTTTATTATATGTAAGTACACTGTAGCTGTCCTCAGATACTCCAGAAGAGGGAGCCAGATCTCGTTACGGATGGTTGTGAGCCACCATGTGGTTGCTGGGATTTGAACTTATCACCTTCAGAAGAGCAGTCGGGTGCTCTTACCTGGTGAGCCATCTCACCAGCCCCAGCATGTTGGTTTTTTATAATATATTCCTTGTATATTACTTAACTGTAAAACAATGGACTTGTAGATAGGAATCTCTAAGGTGTTTTTTTTTTCCAACTTTTATTAGATATTTTCTTCATTTACATTTCAAGTGTTATCCAGAAAGTTCCCTATATCCTCCCCTCTCCCGGCCCTGCTACCCTACCCACCCGCTCCCACCCCCTTGTTTTGTTGTTTTAAAGAAAAAAAATTTTAAATGTCTATGTGTACAGCTGAGTGCTTACATGCCTGTCTGTGCCTCATGTGTGGACCTGGTGCCTATGGAGGCCAAAGGAGGGCATTAAATTCCCCAGAAGTGGGATTATAGACAGTTGTGAACTTCCTTGTGGGTGCTGGGACTCAAAGCCTCCAGAAGAGCAGCCAGTGCTCATAACTGCTGAGTCATCGCTCTAGCCTTGTTATTTTGGAGACAATATCTTCACTATGTAGCCCTACCTGACCTGGAACTTACTGTAGCTCAGGCTGACCTAAAACTCAAAGAGACTTTGAACTACATCCCCCAAGAGCTAGGATTAAAGGTGTACGCCACCATGCGCAGTAGAGCCCTGGATTTTACCCAACTCTAGCATTACTTGCTTTGATAAACTCTTTTATTTATTTTTTTTAATAAAGATTTATTTTATTTATTATTATATGTAAGTACACTGTAGCTGTCTTCAGACACTCCAGAAGAGGGCATTAGATCCCATTCCAGATGGTTGTGAGCCACCATGTGGTTTCTGGAATTTGAACTCAGAACCTTTGGAAGAGCAGTCAGTGCTCTTAACCGCTGAGCCATCTCACCAGCCCTGATAAACTCTTTTAACTTTCTGCAGTCCTCGTTTCTAGAGTCTTGTGGGAATCCATTGAGCATATGTGGAAAGGGGCCAAGCACTTTGTTGCCTTTGATCCACAGATGGAATCTAGTCTGTCTCTGTTTCACCTCCCTGTATACAGAGATGTTTTGTTTCCTTCCTAAGACCTCAGTTCCTTTTTGCGTATTGCTTGCTCTGCCTGGGACATTTTGCTCATGAGGTAGCTCAGCATTATGGCGTTGGGGTAGTCTTGGCCCTGTTCTTATAGCTGGGGGCCAACAAACTTAACTCCTTTTACCTCTGTTCTTTTTGTCTGTAAAATGGGAAAAACAAGGCTATTCCTCTTATCAGATAGTTGGAGGGACTAAGTAAATTAGTCCTGTACAAGCCGGCACATACCAAGTCCTGAGGGTTCCCATTCGCTGTTCCCACCTCTGTTATTTCTCAGGCTTTGGGTTAAGGCGGGTATCCGCTTCCCTTCCGTGTATTCAATGGAGCTTGTGAACCACCACATATGGGCATTCACCACACTTCCCAAGCAGATTACAGACCAGATTCTAGTCAGATGACCAGTATGTTTTTACTGTTGTCCCAGCTTCCTCTTGAGATAGACCACGTTCTTGAAAGTGAAATTTACCTCTCTGGAACTGTAGGAGACCCCCTGACATTTGTCAAGTTAAAAACATTTCCCCCAGGTCTAGAGAGATGGCTCAGTGGTTAAGAGCACTGACTGCTCTTCCAAAGGTCCTGAGTTCAATTCCCAGCAACCACCCATGATGGCTCACAACCATCTGTAATGAGATCTGATGCCCTCTTCTGATGTGTCTGAAGACAGCAACCGTGTACTCATAAATAAAATAAATCTTAAAAAAAAATCCCTCCTATATGGAAAAGATATAATGTATCTAAATTAATTAGTGATATCCTCAATCTACAGATTTAACCTCTGGACAAATATTTACTGAGTGGTTACTATATGTGCACACTATATTAGGTGCTGGGCATATGGTGGTTAAAACAGTAATTGCAGCCCCTGATTACTTGTGGCTATTTACCTTTAAATCAGTTGGATTTAAATAAAATAAACAGATCCATACTCCTGCAAACTGTCTTTTAAGAGCTCAGTAATCACTTGTGCATTGAGGTGGGACAGCGCAGATAAACACCTCTGTCACTATGAAAGTTGACTGACCCTGCTATTCTAGAGGAGGCAGACATTGATCTAATAATCACAGATAAAATATAATCGCAACTGTGCCATCCCAGGTGGAATGACTGCCGGGTTCTGGGGCACATTTCAGAGGACTTGGCTTCTTTGATGGCATCCTTAGGGAAGACAGGTTGGAACTGGATTTGTGGAGCACTTGGGAGTTAGCAAAGCCAGGAAGCATGGTAATTAAAGGGATGGAGGGCAGGCTAATGACTGGGGTGAAGGGGAGGTTTGGGTTAGATGAGGAGATGGGAGGGCCACATAGGACCCTGTGGAAAGGAGATACAGGAGCGGGAAGCCGAGGAATTGGCCTCTAGTTAGACAGAGCCTGGGTTTTACTGCAAAGCCCCACTGAGTAATAAGTTTAAAGAAGGTGGCTCTGCAGTCACCTTGTCCTTTCCTCCATGGGATTGTGCACATTATGCTGTCTGGATTATTCCCTCAGGTCTGTCAGTATGACACTCTCATCATCCCTTTCTCAGAGGAACAAAAATACAAGCAGAAGACCCCAACACTGTTGGTTTCGTCCTGTGTCCCTACTCCTGTGTCCCTTTCTCACTGAATGAAGGAGTTGGTCCTGCCTACCAGCTCCAGTTCCTGGACTGAATTCCCCCTCCTTAAGCATGAGCACTTTCCATTGACTTCCGAGAAAGAGAGACTTTATCATCTCTGTCTTCTTCCTGCATCTTCTAGCTCCTTCACCTGGGCCAGTTCCTTTGTCTCTCTGTAATTTGGTGTTCAGGGCTGTCTATGGGCCACCTTCATCTCACTTAAATACACTAACTCCCTGGGTGACCTCATGTGGTACAAGAGTGTGAGAAGTAACTTTATGTGTCGACTTGACCCAGCTATGGTCACCCACTCATTTAGTTAAACACTAGATGTTGCTGTGGAAGGTATCTTAGAAGTGTAATTAACATTGAAATCAGTAGACCCAGAGTGAAGATTACCTCTCACAACTCATGCATGCGTGTGGGCTTCATCCAGCTATGTCAAGGCCCCCAGAGAAAAGCCAGAGGCCCACTGAAGAGAAATCACCCTCCCTGCAGAGTGCCACTTGAATCCCCAGCCCACTGGACCTTCAGAACCACTGAGCCAGTTCTTTTAGTTTGAGACAGGGTCTCCTGTAATCCTGACTGACCTTAACCTCTCAGACTGAGGATAACCTTGAACTCCTGGTCTTTGGCCTCACTGCTCAAGCATCAGTATAAGCTAGAGCCCTAACTGCTACCTGATTCCCTTTTAATCTTATGGCCCCTTTACGCTCACACCCCACTGCTGGGTTTGCTTTCTATCCTATTGTTTGTTTAGTTTTGAAACTCTTGGCTGCCTTCAGACTCACTTTGTGAACCAGGCTAGTCTCAAACTCATAGAGATCTGTCTGTTTACAGCCCCTGAGTGCTGGGACTGAAGGCCTGTGCCACCAGCTAGTGAATATAGCATATAGTGTTGTTTATATTGGACTCCCCTAATTTCTCTCTAATTTTTACTTTTAGCTCTGACCTCCCGATCTATATATCCAGTTGCCTATTGAAAATCTCCCTTTAGAGAGAAAGTTAAAAACTCAAGTCAGACTCTGGATTTGTTCCAGGCTGTCACTTTCCTTCTCCGACTGTCCCCATCCCAAAGAGTGCCACCACTTACTTACCCAGTTGCCATGGCCTGGATCTGGATGGTAGGTTCTTATGTTCCTTTGGCATCTCTCATTCCAACTGTCTGCAAACCTGTGTTTACTCTCAGATGTAGCTGCTGCCTCATTAGCTGAGCCTTTATGGCTTCTGCCTTCAGACTTCCTCCTGGCCTTTGTGTCCTTTCTACCGTTGCTCCCTGACTCTCTGGCTGCCTGGCTGGGTGAGTGCAGCGAGCCCACATCTATTTCCCTTTAGTGTCTCCCATAGGCAGGTACATCCTCGGACATCCCCTCCCTCCCTGCTCCCTTTATTGTTCTTCAGAGTGTAGAGCGAGCTCTTCCAACACCCACCTCGCTGCCATTGCCCTGTGAAAGGATGCCGTGATGGCATGAGAGGCACACAATGACAGAAATGATCAGGTACAGATCAAGAAATGGATGGTGACCAAAGGTTATCTTTCCAGATGAAGGACTTGAATGGAGAAGGTAAGAGCCGGTGAGAACTGGGAGCCATAGTAAAGACTTCAGTAGTTGGCTGACTATGGGGGAATGCTAGGGAGTCCTGTCTGGCAGATTCTGGTTTCTTAAGGCAGAAACTAGGTCATGAGCAGAGGGAGGGCAGGATGTGGCAGTGCTGTTTAGAATTCGAGAAAAGAAAAAGGAAAAATGGAAGAAGCATCGTGGCAGCTGGGGAACTATGACAGGGAGAAAGGGTTGCTGGGCAGGGCCGAGGACAGATTTGACATCTATGGCCCTGAGCTGCTCTCTACGTATTTTTCCACCAATGGTTTGCTGCCTAAGTAGGGTGCAGACTATGGACAGCACGCACTAACAGCAGTGGTTCTTAGCCAGGGGGAGGGGCAGGGGCAGCAGCACACATCTTCATTAATCCCAGCACTCGGGAGGCGAGAGGCAAGGCGATCTCTGGGTTCGAGGCCAGCCTGGTCTACAGAGCAAGTTCCAGGACAGCCAGGACCACACAGAGAAACCCCGTTTTGACAAAACAAAACAAACAAACCTCTCCAAACAAGGGTGGGTCTTGCCTTGTCTGGACCATTGAGAAACCCAGCCTTGATCTCAAGGGGCCCTAGAGAGATGAAGGTGTGAGTTGTGATTATTGTACCTGAGTGTGCTCTCCATAGGGGGGCGCTTTATGGTGCTGTTGGTGCAGGAGGACCCCTAGCATCTGCCTTAGCTGAGAGGACAGTTCAGAAACAGAAAGATTTTTCCATTGTTTCCTGGGCTATGATACCACATTCTGCAGAGACAAGAAATCAAACTAAGGGTTTTGCTTTTCAGAAGTTTGGATAGATTTGCAATAGATGTGCAATTGTTAGTAGATACTTAGGGGCCACAGAGAGGGAGAGACAGTTAATCCTCAGTGGGAACCCCACCCAGAGGAGGTGACTTTTCAAATGAATATTGACAGACTAGACATTGGTTTTCAAGGAAGAAAGATAAGAACAATCACAGTCAAAGCGATTTAAGGTGTTTGATTAGACAGTGAGCGGTGGGGAAAGGTAAGGAGGAACATCTTCTAAACTGGACCAGAGTAGAGGTCTCTGCATCTCCTCACAACAGGACAGCTGTTTTATCCACTTGTGCTATAGTCTGCTTACCTTAAGAGCAGTGGGGAATTGCAGTGGCATACGTAGTCTTTTCTAATAAGCTGTTAGAAAAAAATCTCAACTGGGGCCGGAGAGGTGGCTCAGTGATTAAGAGCACTGACGCTCTTCCAGATGTCCTGAGTTCAATTCCCAGTAACCACATGGTGGCTCACAACCATGTGTAATGGGACCCGACACCTAGCATTTCTGAAGACAGTGACAGTGTACTCGAATACATAAAATAAATCTTGAAACAAGTTGCACTGTCTGTATTTTTAAGAAGGGGGTGTTCACACGACCTTCCTTTACAGACTGTCCCTATGCGGGGAGTACCTGAGATACGGCAAACAGAGCTTGGCTGGGGAGCCAGGGGTAATCAGATTTTTCATCTTTTGGTCCTTAACTATGTTTGCCCTGAACACCTTGGAGCTAGACACTTTGTAGCCAGTCCCGACGCTTGCTTGCGAGTCAGGGGCTGCTCAGGTTCAAGCACTGCTTGTACACACACAAGAAATGAGCAGCTGGCAACGTGGGCTAAGTGTCTGGTCAGCCTGGCAGGGGGTGTGTACTTTCTTACTTTCACCTTGGAAGAGCCTAGAAGGAAAGTGGGGAGGCCACCCAGTTCTCAGAAGGCGTGGCTTCAGGCTCTTAGGAGCCAACAACCTTCTCACCTAGTTTTTTTTTTTTTTCCATAGTGGGTCGGACAATTCATTCATTCATTCCCCAAGCATTCTTAGTAGCCTAGAGGCAGGGAGGCATGAGAGGACAAGGCCTTCTTTGGTCGATGCTGGTGGTGGTGTGCCAAGTGCTAAATAAATTGTTTTCCTTAAGGTGAACCCCACAAGCCGATTGGGACAAGGAGGAAGTATTGTAAAGGGAATTAGTCATTTCTTCTCTGGGTTACTCAGGATGAAGTAGGCATAGCTTTAAAAAACCAGGGAACTTCCTTAAGAGAATCACCAGACTTGACTAATCCATCACCTTAGGTCACTGCCTTTGCAGTCAATTAGATTAACTTTTGGATTTTTTTTTTTTTTTTAAGAAAACAACTATTTGGCAGAGTCACAGCCAGTGCTAGGGGCATCAGAACATCTGTATGGGTGCCGGGCGTCAATATTTTTAAAGTTCCTCATGTGACTAACGCAAGCTTCTGTAGATAGCAGCGCCTTAGGGCTGAGGCCGGCTTACTCACTCCACACTCTTACTGGATTCTGGTTCCCAACATTCTTTGAATAGCAGCCGCGGCCTTTGGGTCGGGGGCGGTTCCGAGCAGCGAAGATGTTGTACCGTCCAATTAGGAGCTCTCACTTTGCGGGGACAACAGGCACAGGTTGCCGGGGCTGCTTGGGGACTGGATTTTTGCTTTGTCATTCTGACACGGGCAGTTCGCCCGCCTACTAAGAGCAGGGCGTGGCTTCCCGGAGCCACTAGGAACCCGCAGCTCTTTATCCTCAGTTTGCTTCCGTCAGGCCTCGCGTCCACGCGGGAGGTACAGGACGGGGACGCCGACACCGCGGGGCGAGAAGAGCTGGTGGTTTCATCTTCCTAGTTAATGTAAGCTCTGTGTCAGCGTGGAACTGACCGCTGGGGACCTGGGATGCCCGGGACGGTCGCTGGCGGGCCTGGGAGCATCGCTCCGGGGTGGTGCTTTGGAAATGTCCGGGAGGGTATCGTTTAATGTATGACTGAGCAGGCTGGGAACAAGCTAGGGTAAGTTCTTAGAAGGGTGCAGAGGACAGCCCGGGTCACAAGCTTTAGGATATGAGGACTTGGGTCTGGCCCTTGTCTGCTGGTGCCTGGCAACCAGAGAAAGTGGGTATTTTTTGTAGAGCAGTGATCTTGAGGTATATATATAAAACACTGTGACGAATAATTATATAGATCTGTGATAACATTAAGGAGTTTCATGCCTTTACAAATGTTTCCACTTCTAAGCCCCACGAAATTCCTTGGAATTGTCAATCGTATATGTTTCCCAGTGGCTTGCCCTTCTTGACCCAGGCTGTTAAATCGGGCAGCTGGGACTAAAGCACAGCCTTTCCCTAACTGAAGGAGGCAGTGCAGACTAGTACAGAGCAGAGACAATCCTGTCTGGATCGAGTCCCACCTCCAGTGTTGACCGGCAGCTCGAACTTGTCCAAGTTGGTTGACAGTATGTAGCTCGGTTTCCCTTACCTATGAAATGGACATGGTAATATGGTAATATATCTTAAAGTACATTGTGAAGACTAAATGTTTATATATAAATGTTATAGCACTTTGTGTGTAACTATATCTCACTGTTGGTACTAGTACTGAATAACTGCTTTTAAGTGCTGGTGTCAGTATATTATATATGATATACTGACTATACACACATATGTATATATATTCATTCATTCAGCTGTGGGCTACATTTTTAATAGTCCCAGACTTTTCCGAGTTCACTCCTTTGTGAAATAGGACCATCCTCCTCCTCTGATGTCATCCAGAGCGGATGGATAGCGTCTTTGTGGACCTTCGTTTTGCCCGCGGTTTCAGATTCCAGGAAGCCCTGGGTGTTGCATTCAGCCGGTGCAGCGATCAAAAAACCAGACCACGCAGTGTTAGTGTTAGGTGGCCACAAGGCTGTTGTCATGAGCCTCCCTGAAGAGCTTTTCTGAGTTCTGGGGGTCCTGGAGTCTTGCTGGCCCGGCTGCTTGCGGGTCGGAGTCCACTGGCGAGAGTGACCGAGGGCGCGTGGCGTCCCGGAAGCCCCGCCCGGAGGAAGGCTCACTGCCGCTCTGCTTTGTGCCACAGAGGGCGGCGGGGCCTTGCAGCGGCGCGGGCGAGCGGAAAGGCCGCGGGAGGCGGCGAGCCAGCGGAAGGTGCGACTGGCGGAGGGCTGCCATGGTCCAGCCCTGAAGGTAGGAGTTGCACTGGTTCCCTGATCCCCGCCTAATCCCGGGCGCCGGGACACTGCAGTCTGGCGACCCACGTGCTCAGATCTCTGAACCGGGAGGAGCCAAGCCAAGCCATTTCTTCTTTTGTGCCCTTTGCTCGGGTTTTCCCTCTTACATTCTTCAGCGTCAGGGTGAATAGCAAGGGGAAGTCTTGAGAAAAAAAGGGCATCAGGAAATGCTTACCCCTTCCTCATTAGGCCGCCCCATCACCTTCCTCTTAATTCTCAGAGGCATGGGATACCAAGAAACACAGCTCCGGGAAACAACCAGGAGTCCCATGGGTTGAATTTGTTTCAGGCATTTCTTTCTCTAGCTCCCAGTTGAGTGGATATAAAGGAATCTAGATCTACCCTTCTGTGGCAAGTATGCTGGGCATCTTTTTCTGGTGCGTCGGTGGAGGGGCGACAGCCTGCAGAATTGCCAAAATGTATGATGAGACACCAGGCAGTGTGTTGAAGTCAGAGGACATTGTGGAGTCTGTTCTTAACTTCCCTATGTGAATCCTGGGGATCAAACCCCAGTCTCCACACTTGGTAGCAAGCACCTTCCGTCAGTGAGCCATCTCGCCAGCCCCTCTGTGATTTTTCAAAAGTAAAATATACCTGAACATTTGCTTTCTTAGTAAACCTGAGGCCTGAGTAAAAACACTTAGATGTGTGCGTCATTGAGAAGAACATTAACAATTACTTTGTATTTTTATTTAGTCTTCTACCAGAAACATTTTTGAAGAGTGAATATAGGGAATGGAACTAGACTTCAAAAGGGAATAGCAAGTGGGTGGGAACTAATTAAGGGAGATAAAAGGCTTTTTACCTCTAGTTAAAGCACTTGCTCCCCTAGGCCTTCAGTTCTCAAGTTCAATAACAAAGGCCTGGCCGTGGTCTCGGGAGTGGGGGTTCTGCCTGTGTTGTAAATGTATATTGAGAAGTTACAGTCATTTGTTTCTCCATAACCTTATCTCCCCCCTTCATGATTTTTTTTTTGGGGGGGGGGGTTCAAGACAGGGTTTCTCTGTATAGCCCTGGCTGTCCTGGAACTCAACTTTGTAGACCAGGCTGGCCTCAAACTCAGAAATCCATCTGCCTCTGCCTCCCGAGTGCTGGGATTAAAGGCATGTGCCACCATGTGGTAGGAGTACAAAAAAAAAAAAAAAAGCCTTTATAAGCTTTGGGATGAACTTTGTTGTCACGTTTCTCTGACGGTAGTTTCGGAGCCATGAGTGATGTTTGTAACCTGACTTCCTCTTTGCTACATATATAGAGCTTCAGTAAACTGGCTGTTCTGTGTCCTACTTTCTCCTAGTTTTAATGAGTGCTAAAAAAAAAACGTGGAAAGAGACAGAAGAGGTAAGATGACTGATTGGCTTGAGAATCTTGAGCCACTTGCTAGCCACAGTGAGTGCATTATAGGAGATGAGAGAGGGAGCTCTTTGGAAGGACTCAGTGGGCACAGCTGACTTTTTTTTTTTTTAAGATTTATTGATTTATTATTTTTATTTTTAATTTTTTGGTTTTTCGAGACAGGGTTTCTCTGTATAGCCCTGGCTGTCCTGGCACTCACTCTGTAGACCAGGCTGGCCTCGAACTCAGAAATCTGCCTGCCTCTGCCTCCTGAGTGCTGGGATTAAAGATGTGCGCCACCACACCCGGCCTTATTGATTTATTTTATATGTGAGTACACTGTAGCTGTACAGATGGTTGTGAGCCTTCCTGTGGTTGTTGGGGATTGAATTTTAGGACCTCTACTTCCTCCTGTCAATCTCGCTTGCTCCAGCTCCAAAATTTATTTATTATTAAACATAAGTACACTGTAACTGACTTCAGACACACCAGAAGAGGGCGTCAGATCTCATTATGGGTGGTTGTGAGCCACCATGTGGTTGCTGGGAGTCAGTGCTCTTACCTGCTGAGCTATCTCGCCAGCACTCACAGCTGACTTCTTAAGGAGAAGTTTGAATAAAATGTTTCCTCTCCCTCTTCCACCCCCCACCCCCCTTTTGGGGCAAGTGCCAGGATTGAACAGGGCTGTTAACATTCTAGCTAAGTGCTCTACCACAGAGGTATATGTATATGCTCAGGGCAGCCTTTAGTGGGTAATGCCGGGAGTGGAACCCAGGGCCTCGAACATAAGCAGGTGTCCTACCACTATATTCGTAGGTAGTCCTTTTTTCCCCTTGTTTGTTCTTCCTCCTCCTCCTCTTCTCCTCCTCTTCTTTTTTGGAAGCAGTGTCCCTATGTAGACCCTATGTGGCTTTGAACTTACTTTGTAGCCTAGGCTGGCCGATGAACTACCGATTATCTCTTGCCTCTGCCTTTTTGAGTGTTAGGATTACAGGGGTGTACCACCAGGCCTGGTGGCATTTTATTTTATCTTTAAGTCAAGATTACAAGGACCAGAATTTATAGGCTTCCAGAGGTTTTAAATTTTTTTTTTGTTGCATTTATCTGTGTTCAGGTGTGTGCGTATGCATGTGCTCATGTGTGCACTTGCGTGTGCGTGCCATGGTGTGTATGTGAAGGTCAAATGACAACTCTCTCTTCTCTCCTTCCATGGCTCCGATTCCAGAGTTCTGAAATTGTCTGTGTAAATAAATGCTTCTCTTGGTGCGGCTGAGAAGAGCAGGCTCAGTGAGTGGAAAGGTACCCACTGGAATACTACCATAGTTTTAAGCCTTCAGTAGTACGATGGCAATAAGATTAACCATTGGCTGCATGAGACTTGGCTCCTTTAAGGCAATAACAGAAGAGGTAACTGGCAGGCGGTAAGGCGGACTCACATCCAGGCAGATGGAGCCCAGTTGTGGTCATTCCCCCGGGGCAGGCAGTCTCAGGCCCGCCTTGTAAGGTTAGCCACAGCCTGCCTCTAACCGAAGATAGCCATCAGAGGAGGATCTTCATTTCTTCTTGTCTATATCACTTCAAGCTTCTCATACCTCCCACCCTGAACTCTCCCTCCCTCCCTGTCCAGGGCCGTCTTCCTCATGCCTGCTTCTTGCCTGGTCTGCTTCCAAGATGAAGGGCTCACTTTTCAGTTCTTTGTCATGAATCTTCTTGGGTCAGGGCCAGCCTGGTTTTCTTTTACATCATCTCCACTCCCAAGCTGCTGTAGGCTCCTGGGAGTAGTTACACCTGCAGTTCCTTAGATTTCCCTGCTCTGCTGGGATCCTTCAGTTCCTGTCCAGACCCACCTTTCCAGGTGAGCACCTCTTTAGAGAAGTGCATTGTTTGGCCAACTAGTGTAGTTCCCACAGCAACCCTACAAATCCTTCTTTCTGGAAAAGGAGGAATCCTGCCAGAGATAATTTTCTGGTTTGCTTATGAAGGTGGAAAGGTAGGCTTACTTTATTATGTGCCTGTGTTCTCAAGGGTATGTTAGTAACCGGAGCTAAATGGAAATGCCTAGTACTGACAGTAACAGCTGTTTGTGTGCTGGATTCTAAGTTCTCACAACTGCCTGGTGAAGGATATGGTGTCATCCAGTATTGCACGTCAGAAAATGAAGACCTCCGTAGTTACCAGAGTGCGCAGCTGGCTACCAGGCAGGTGCAGGGCTGCGTGCCAGACCACCTGCCTGCAGCGTTCACTGTTTGCTCCGCTCACTACTTCTGAGACACGCCTGCTCCTGCTCTGAGTCTTGTGCTTGTGAGTCAGGACGGAGCCCATGCAAATCCCGCCGTTCCTAGCATACTGCTGGCATGGCGTGGACGGCCATTCATTTGAAGCTTGCTGGATGAGACTTCATTCCACTGTGCCTACCCTGTCAGAAGGATAAAATGCTTCTCCATCTCTCATTTGTCCTTTAGCTCTTCATATGCTTTCCATAAATCAGCACTTCGTTCCTCTCCTCATTCCAGTAGATATTCATGAAGTGGCTGGGACATAAAAGATTCACTTAAGGGAGTTAACTTTGAAGGTTCTGGTTTCACTGAAGGTGGGTTGTCAGACATGAAACTCTGAGCTGTTCAGAACTGGTTCTGATTAGCACATTGGGAAACAACTTAGGATTGTACATCTGATAGCCACCGTGCCCTTCTCCGAAAGAAAGAGGTCACTTTAGTTGATCAGGCAACTGTGCTGTCAGTACTAGGCTAGGCCTTACTCTGTTATCTCTGACACAGATCTGTATGGTAATATACACACTTAAAAATACTTTTGTTGCCGGGCGTGGTGGCGCACGCCTTTAATCCCAGCACTTGGGAGGCAGAGGCAGGCGGATTTCTGAGTTCAAGGCCAGCCTGGTCTACAGAGTGAGTTCCAGGACAGCCAGGGCTATACAGAGAAACCCTGTCTCGAAAAACCAAAAAACAAAACAAAACAAAACAAAAAACCCTTTGTTAGGACTTAGGGGTAAGCTGAGTGGTTGAGTGGTATAGAGGGATTGCCTGGCTTGCCATGGCCCTGGGTTCAATCCACAACTAGAAAACGTATGCTGTCTTAGTTAGGGTTTCCTTGCTGTGAAGGGACAACATGACCGTGGCAAACGTGGCAAAGTCTTAGAAAGGAAAACATTTAATTGGAGCTGGCTTGCAGTTTCAGAGGTTCAGTCCATTATCATGGTGGGAAGCATGGCAGTGTCCAGGCAGACGTGGTGCTGAAGGAGCCCAGCACTCTACATCTTGATCTACAGACAGCAGCAGGAGACTGTGTGCCACACTGGGCATAGCTTGAGCATAGGAATCTTCAAAGCTTGCCCCCACAGTGACACACTTCCTTCCACAACACCAAACCTCCTAATAGTGCCACTCCCTATGGGCCAAGCATACATATGGGGGCCATACCCATATAAGCCACCATATATGGCTAAAGAAAAGAGAGAAAAAAAAAAAAAAAAAAAAAAGGAGCTGGGCAGTGGCCAGTGGTGGTGCACGCCTTTAATCCCAGTACTTGGGAGGCAGAGGCAGGTGAATTTCTGCGTTGGAGGCCAGCCTGGTCCACAGAGTGAGTTCCAGGACCGCCAGGACTACACAAAAAACCCTGTCTTGAAAAACCAAAAAAAAAAAAAAAAAAAAATCAATTATAGTTTTTAAGATAGAGTGGAATACGCAGGAGACCAATTTTGCAAATAGGAAACTCAAGTATATGGAAATTACAGAAGCTTTTTTTTTTTCATTTAAAGATATGTACATTTAAATGTGGATATGTGCACATTGGCTTGTATGTACGTCCTCAGCCTAAAAATATTTTTTTCCTAAAACAATGAAAAAAATCATTGCTTTGTATATAAAAAATGTAGTAAGTACTTACTCAGTAGTTAAAACCACTAATTATATAATTTTTATTCTATATGTTATAATTTCCATCTTATAAATTAGGGACAGTGGTAGCTTGCAGGTTTAGCACCTGTCTAAGTTAATACTAAGTAAAGACTGGGACACAGGCTTTTCTTCCAGCCCATTTTTAAATTTTAAATTATGTGGATGTCCGTATCTGTGCTTGTGTGAATGTATCCCAAGTGTGTGCAGGGGCCGGCAAAGGCCAGAAGAGGTTGGATTCCTTGAGGTGGAGTTAAAGAAAGTTGTGAGCCTCAGTCCTCCGGCAGAGCTGCAAGTGCTCTTAACCTCTGAACCATGTCTCCAGCCCCTTCAGCCCATTAAAAAAAAATTAAAAATTAGTATTGTGATATATGTATGATGTAAGTTTAGGCATGAGTACTCTGGTCTGTATGTCAAGTTTAAAAGCATATGTGTAGACACGAGTACCATGGTCCATGTGTGGAGTTCAGAGGACAAGTTTGTGGAGTTGATTCTTTCACTCACATTGAGTGGTTCGTCTTTTTGAAGGTTTATTTTTAAAAGTATGTGCATGCACACATGATTGCCAGTGGAGGCTAGAAGTGTTGGAACTGGAGTTACAGGCAGTGGTTGTGAGCTACCCCGCTGGGTGCTGAACTCTGTCACTGACAGAGTGCCGCCCCCCCACCCCCAGGTCAAGCGAGTTGGGTATGCGCTTGTTGAACTTAGAAACAAAACACTCCTCACATTGTTAAATCGCTGTGCACTGATAACTCCACCCACTTAATTGCGCCACGGGTCACTGGTGAGCTGGTGTGTGTGGTTCCCAGAGCATATTATTCACCCAGTGGGTGATATCACAGATAGTACGAGATGGTACTAAAAATCTTCTTCATAGTTTGCTAATCTTGTAGGTTTCAGGTTAACCCCCCTCTGTAGTGTATAAAAGCATTTAGCCTTTGGCAGGCTTCCCTTGCAAAATCCTGCGTGCCCACGGTTCTTCCACCCTTGAGTGGAGACGCTCCTAAGATCGAGCTTTTGTGTAAGGGGGGAGGGGGTGGGGGCAAAAAGCATCCTTCCCGGTGTGAATTGGCATGTACTTCCCTCTAGGCATGAAAAGAACGCTGGGCTTCTGGAGGAGCCCGGGCTGGAGGTGTGGTCTCTGTGAGCTGGGGGGCGGGGTCGCTTGCGCATGGGCAGGAGGCTCTGTTCCAACTGGCTTTCCGTTGCCATCTCGCTTCGCTACGGTTGGTAGCAGCCCTTGGAGAGCTGCTACCTGCGCACCACCACCATGTCTAAAGAAACATGTTCCCTAACTGAACTCAAAGAGAAAAGAGAGGAGCTGATTCGGAGCTTGGCATGGCAGCACCTGATGAAGCAGCAGGAGGAAGAGGCAGTGAAGGAAGATGAGGAGGAAGAAGATGAGGATGAAGGCGAGGAGGATGAGGAAGGCTCAGACAGTAACTCCGATGACCCGAGCCCCGAGACCCCCTGCATGCACCCAAACCTCCTGGAGCTGGCGGTGGATCGAGAGAAGTGCCGCAAAATCCGCAGGCAGTACCGGCAGCTCATCTACACTGTGCAGCAGAACCGCGAGGACATTGTGAACACAGCCAGCAACTCGCTGACTGAGGCCCTGGAGGAAGCCAATGTGCTTTTTGACGGAGTGAGCAGAACCAGAGAGGCAGCCCTCGATGCCCAGTTCCTGGTTTTGGCCTCTGATCTGGGTAAAGAGAAGGCGAAGCAGCTAAACTCGGATATGAGCTTTTTTAATTCCATCGCCTTCTGTGATTTGCTGCTGGCGTTTGTGGGCCTCAGCTGGGTGGGAGAGGAGTGTGAGGGACTTGGCAACTGCGATGATAGCATAGTTATTTCCTTCTGGGGCATGTTGCACAAGGAAGCAACCTCCTGGATGCTGCGAGCCGAAACGTTCCACTTCATTTTTGGGTCATTTAAGGCAGAACGTTCTGCACGAAAGCCCCGGCTTGGACGTCACAAAAGAGCTAGCAAAATGGAAGGAAGTGGAGATATGCCTACCAAGTTGAGGAGGCTGGATGTGCACGCTAATCAGGAGACGACAGAAAAAGAAGTCGAGAGAATCTTGGGATTGCTGCAAACCTACTTTCAAAAGTACCCTGAAACTCCAGTGTCATACTTTGAGTTTGTGATTGATCCAAACTCATTCTCTCGCACTGTGGAGAATATCTTCTATGTGTCTTTTATTATTAGGGATGGCTTTGCAAGAATAAGGCTTGACCAAGACAGGCTGCCAATTCTGGAGCCAACTAATATGAGCCAGGTAGATGAAGAAAGTGATTCCTATACATACTGCAGGAAACAAGGCGTTATATCTTTGAGTTTACAGGACTGGAAAAATATTGTCACCACTTTTGAAATTTCAGAGGCTATGATCAAAAACTCATATTAAAGATTTTTATTCATAGTGTATCTTGAACTAACATCGCAAAATAGAATCTAAAACAGAAGCACAAACTCTAGTAAACTATTTTCAAGAACAAATGGAATTGTCTACTGTGCAGTGTATTTTATTTGATAACCTAATAAGGTTGTAATCTTAAAAGTTCACTATCATGCTTATGGGAAAGTTTTTTTTGAAATCCATATGACACTCTCAGTAAGCTCCCGAGTTTCTTAGAAAGTATTAGCCAACTTGCTAAAAGCAAAAAGCAGAACTCACTGTGATACTGAATTGCTTTTTCTGACACTGCAAACTAAGGGCAAAAGGGGCTTTTCACCAGGTTGGGGAAAGAGTGAGAACAAGACAAGACAAGTCAGTAGTAGTCAGACTAACGAGTCCAGGTGACATGTTTGCTTTCAAAAAGTGGAGCTCTATATTCTGAACTTTGTTTTTGATAAACGAATTTAATAAAAGTGTGTGTGTACTGTAAGACCGAAGCAACTAAGTCTTGAAAGGTAGGTCCAAGTTAGACGATAGGGAAGGCATCCTGGGTTGGTTTTGAGACAGGGTCCTCCGCATGGAACTCTGGCTGTCCTGGAACTCACTGTGATCTGCCTGCACCTGCCTCTGCCTCCCACCACACTGGGTGAGAAGGCAATCTAGGGAAGAAAACAAGGTCAAATCTGTTCAATTGAGACAAGTCACGACAGGAGAGGCTGGGCAGATTTATAGAAAGTTTACACTTGACTGTGAAGCAGGTAGGAATCTCCCTGACCTCACCAGTGTTCAGAGGTAGACAATATATTTTTTTTTTATCACTCCCAGTGGAAAGCCTTATCTTTGGCTAATCTTTCACCACTCAGTGTCATCATGATTTTTACTAGCAGAGTGTCCCTCTGTGACGTTTCAACATGTAACAACTCTGATTGTTTGTCCCAATTAACCTTGCTTTAAAAAACAAAAGGCCCGGGGATTTTGCTCTGTATCTGGCCTATCTATCGAGAATTCTCCATCCGCCCCTGGTGCTTGTGCCCCAGGTGCCCAGTTTTTTGTGGGCCTAAGCTGGAAACCAGGTGCTGATTTGAGTAGTTGGGCTGGAAGTGTAGCCTTTTGCTTCTGAAAGATTGCATCAGAGGAAGCAGGACTGTGGATATTTTAAGTCAGGAATTTGTATGTTTTTGTTTTTTCTCTCTTGGTACCTTGCAGTTTTCAGAGTGTAAATCACAGGATAACTGGGGATGTGGTTCCACGATTAAGTGTTTTCTTAGCATGAGTCCTGCATTAGCTTCTATCCCCAACCTGAGTGGGGTTTCTCTGCGCGTGCAAATTATCTGATGGTCAATGTAGAATATTTAATTTATGAAAATAAGTCCAGAAGGGCCAGTGGACATGCCCTGAATGTGAGGCTTATGAATGTAAGTCTTTGTTGGTAGAAAGGTGCTGCCGCTCATGTGGCTAGTGGTGTTTTTGTTCCGCGTATAGTAAGTTTTCCTACTAAGTCTGTAGTGACTCAGAGGAGGGAAATCCAAAGTCTAAATGATACCAGGATCTTTGTGTGGAGAAAGTTCATTACATCAGCAATGCATAGAGAATTCAGGAAAAAGCCAAAAACCCCTTTCCACACACGAAGAAGTACTAAACCTTTCTCCCAGCCCTGGCCACCCTTCAGGATGAAGGAACATCCTTTGTCCTTGCTGCTCCTGCTTCTGGCATCTCAGCAGCGCTCTGGGGTTTCCAAGAGATGCCCTTTGGAAAGAGAATTGGGTGAGAGATGAGATGAGTTGTAGAAAATAACCAAATTGCCGATCTGCTTGTCAACACCTTAAAATGAGAAGATTTGGTAAAAGTAGTGGGGGATCTTATGGACTTTGTTTTAAAGTTAGAACTTTATTGAGTAAAAAGGACCTTTTATGATCCATTATCAGCCCTAACCTGGAAACCTCAGTTGTTGGTTTACCAAATGAAAACCTCTCCTGCTGTAGAAGGTTTTAATCCCAATCTGGAACTCCTACCCTGCCCTGATCATTCAGTGCCCAGATAAGAGACACACAACCTTTATATTTACAGTAAGCCTTAAACAGCACAAGAGCTGGGCTATTAGAATGTACTTTCCTATCAATAACACCTAGTTATTACTTTGTTTTATCTGAGCTGCTCTTAACTCAATTGGCCAGCTCTTGGGGCCACGTTCTCTTGAATTCATCTAACCTGTGGCGGCTTCTCTTCCACCCTTCTCTTAAGTTTACTATAAAGACTTGGAGACAAGATGCTTCCAGAGTCTTGCTGCTCTTGCAGAGGATCTGATTTTAGTTCCCAGTACTCATGTTGAACTCAGCTCCGTAACCACACTTTTACTGTATCCGAAAGCATCTTCTGATGGCAACAGGCACACATGCGGTACATACACATGTACACAGAACACTCAACACCTAAGAAAACATAATGGGATTAAACTAGAAAAGTGTATGTGATTAAGTGTAATTACTAGGTATGATATCTATATCAGAAAGAGAAAGAGATTAAATGTTAAAAGGTGTGTGATGTATGTGACTGTGTGAATACATGGATGTACCTGCTTGTGTGTGTGTGTAAGTGAAAAGACAACTCTGCCCCTTTTTTTTTGAGAGAGAGTCTCACCATGTAGATCAGGCTGGCCTTCAAGAGCTCTGTCTGCCTCTGCCTCCTGAGTGCTGAGATTAAATATGTATGTCACCATGAAAACATGGCTTTTGAAAATTGGTCCGTTTACTGTGAGAGTTGGGGTTGTACTCAGGTCGTTATGAGGTTTGTGCAGCAAGCACCTTTACTGCCTACCATTACATTTTAAATCAATTAATTAATTTATTTGATGTGCATGGTTATTTAGAGGTCAGAGGACAACTTCTGGGCATTGGTTTTCTATTGCTACTCATGGCATAGCCAGGGTCCCTAACTAATTCAACTCGAGCCACAGACCACAGAAATAGGCAAGTAGAGTGGTCGCACCAATTCAAATGACGGTCTCTATAGATCCGGACAGACTTTGTCTTTACTGTAGACTGAAATTGAAAACACTCCTACACCACCCTAAATTGTATGTGTTTTGTACAGATCATGTTAGAAAACAGAGATTGTGAACGCTCAGCCAGTGAATCACACAGTACCACCTTTCTGCATGTTGACATTTTTAGTGGTCTGTTTTTTCTGAGTCTTGTACTTTTAAGCTTCCTTACCTTGTTATAGGGGAATCTATCGCCAGTTGATTGTGATGTGCCCATTGGTAACTGATGGGCACCCGCTGTGCCAGGCACTGCACTAGGTGCTGGAGCAGAGTGGTGGAGCCCTATCCATCCAGGAAGTGATGTAGTGTCGTGGGTGTGCTATAGTTCCCTTGTCGTGGGTGTGCTATAGTTCCCTTGTACTACTGTAACAAATTGCCAGACACTCGATGGCTTTAGACAACACTACCTATGGAGGTGTGGGGGCTGGATGTCCAGCTGAAGTGGGTTTGGCTATCCTCAAATCAGGATCTTTTCCTGGGGAGCTGTTGATTACATTTCGAGGGACACACTGTTTAACAGGAGCTGATGACCAGTTCGGTTATTCTATATGAAAGTATAGCGTTCAGTTCTAGGCTCCGCCAAATGCTTCAGATGCCCACCTATGGCCAATTACACCTCATAGATTCAGGATCCTTCGGTTGTTAAAAACTGGCTGATACAATTTGACTTTATGCGTGAAATGTAAAAGTCCATGTTCAATCCACGTTCAGAATTTGGTGAAAGAGCACCGGAAACCTTTGGGAGATGGCGTGCATGGCCCTTTAGGATGTGGGGGTGCTGGAGATGCACCTGTTCTCACGTGTCTGCTTAGGTGTCACAAAAAGCTGACTCCAGGGGCAAGAAGTTTGTACTGTTCTCCTGTGTCCCTATCTGTCCTAAGAACATGTACTTAAAAGGAATTTGAGATGATAACAGTTCATGTTTTAAGTCAGTAAATTTTTACTTCTGGGCTTTCAAATGTGATTCTTTTGTTGTCCATTGAGGTCACTGAAGTTCAAGATTTCTAAAATAGCTTTTTCCTCAAAGAACAAATGCTTAGTCTAGTTGTGGAACAGCCAGCCTATAAGCCTTTGATTCTCTTATCTGAGCAAATTAAGGACAGACATATTTGTGACAACTTCAAAGTTCTCCATCGAAGATCTTTTGCATCCAGTTTCTTCAAACAGCTTTAGGCTAGATCTGCCTCTACTCACTGACGTTGACCTGTCTCTGAAGAATGAGTTCAGATCAGTTCATTCCTCTGGCATCCCGAATGCTGTGGGTCTGTCTGGGATGTGCCGCTGTGCTCTGATGCAGGCAACCGTGTGCAGCAAGACAGGGATGGTGATGGGAGTCATGTCATGTCCCACATCCCGGGGTACTCAGCCAGTGAATGGAAGTGGGAATGCTGGTGCTTCCTCTCCGTTTTCTCATTACCTGTGCTTGAAAATGCTGGCCCCAGGACCAGCAGCATCTCTTTGTGCTGTCTTCTGCGTCCCTAGGCTTGTCTGTCACAGCTTATGCTCAGCCATGGTTCTGGGGGGCAGGTGAGGGTTGATTTTTGTGCCTGGGTTTCTATGCTTCTGTCTATGTGAAGAAAAGCACACAAGTGCGACCAGCTATTTTTACCTTATGTGTACGGGTGTTTGTCTGCATGTGTGTCTCTACCACTTGTGTGCCCAGTGACTGTTGAGTTTTAGGCAGTGATGAGCTGCTATGTGGGTGCTTGGGAATTGAACCGGGGTCCTCTGGGATAGCAGCTAGTGTGTTTTGTTTTGTTTTGTTTTGTTTTTTTAACCATTGAGCCATACCTGCGCCCCTTATTTAAAGGAGGTGTATATGCATGCATGATAATGCTGGTGTCTGGGAACCAGAGACTGCAAGAACAGCAAGCTCAACAGCTGATTTACTGCCTTGGCCTCACAGGGGTGGTGGTTGTTGTTGTTATTATTTTAAGAACATCTGTTTAAGTTTTTATGGTCTATCCTTTAAAACCAACAGATTTCGTGCTCTTGTTCACACCCTAGGGAGGAGTCACATTGGTTATCTGACTAGTGATCTGAGTGGCTGTTACTACCAGCTTGTTTCCCCCACAGTGCCCTGCATTGAAGGAGAAGCCCTGGTCACCATGCCAGTTGATGACTGCTGGCTGTACTTCCCGGCTTCTCGAGGTAGAACCTTTGTGCAGACTGTCTGGGTGGCACCCACTTGCCCCAACTGTTGCTGGTTTCCAGGTTTTCTCCCTCCAGTCCCCCGGCCACCACCACATGTGCCCCGTGTGCTGCTGAGGGGCCCTCGTGGGGCTGTGCTTCCTGCTTCACGTCCCTCCTCATCCCAGACGCCCCGTCCTACCAACCCCTGTCTCTGCCCTCCATCTTCCACACCTGATAGTAGGCAGGAAAAAATTACGCAATCTGAGCTGGTAAGTTCATGGCTTTTTAGATTTTAAAGGTAAAGCTGGATTGAAAAATGTTTTTACTGTGCTTGCTGACCTTTTTGTCATTACCCTCATTAGCCCAGGGCTTTATTACAAAGTAACAATGAGTGTGATGCTAAAACAGTGCTCCAACCCAATGTAGACTGTGGCTAGCTATATAGAGAGTCCCGTGTGTCCTGCCTGTTTAAAATCTCTTGCAAGGGCTGGGTGGTACAGTACACGTATGTATGGGTTTGAAGCTGAGCCTGGTGCCTCACACCTTTAGTGCCTGCGCTTGGGAGGCAGGTCTATATACTGGGTTCCAGGACAGCCATAACTGCTTAGTAATACCCTGCGTCAAAAACAAAACCCCCAGACCTATAAAGTACCTTGTAGAGGCATAGACTTCTAAGTTTACCTGTAGATCAATACTGGTTGGTGATTTTCCTGCGATTTTAGGTTTTGTCTTTCAACTACACAGTGTAATAAAGTCTTAATTACTCAGCCAACTGTATAACTGCTGTCTTAACATTATTGTGTTTGTTGTTGGCCAGACTCCTCCTTAGCTTACGACCTAGCCCACTGATCTGTCCTTGACAAGGTAAAGGTGACTGCTAAATTGTATTGCTGGCACTATTAAAGCCACGCTGAACAGTTCCATCTAATAGCCTCACGTTGTGCAACTGGGAGAATTTCAGTAGAAGTTCTGTGTTTCTGTGTTTTGTTTTCCTCAAAGTGAGGGAAACCTGACTTAACACCTAGTTTTAAAACTCTAGGAAGGGGGGCTGGCGAGATGGCTCAGCAGACAAAGGTGCCTGTTACCAAGGTGATAGACTCCACAATTCCCCTTTGATTTGTACAACCATGCTATGGCAGGTGTTTCTCCCTATAGGCAGACAGACAGATTTAAAAAAAATCAGGTAAGGGGGGAAAAAGTTTCTGGGTGGTCAGTATGAAAATATCACAGTGAAAACCATTATGTATAATTAATACGTGCCTGTTAAATACATACTAAATTCTGGGATACTAAATTCTGGGAGAGAGAGCGTTATCAAACTTAGGTTAACTGTAAGTCAGTTTGGACGGGCTGTCTGTAGAATGTCTAACACTTGAGAGTGGGGAGCAGGCATGGGAAGAGATGCTGGGATGCAGTTCTCTTTGATAATGGCTTAGATGTGAAGACGTATTGGTTTGCCTTCAGCAAGCCTGGATGTTTCCGTACACAGCGGAAGTGGGAGTCTACATTTCCCCCTTTGATTTCCTCATGGCCTTTGATGGCCCAGCGTTCTGGGCATCGCTGCTTTTCAGGTACATTCTTTTCATCTCTGTTGTTTCCCTGCAGCAGAACAAAAAAGGCCAACTTCAAAAGCTGCCAACAATGAATGGCTCCAAAGATCCCCCTGGGTCCTATGACTTCGACCTCATCATCATCGGAGGAGGCTCTGGCGGGCTGGCAGCAGCTAAGGTAAGACCGTCACGTCTGCTGGTGACGTTAGGGTGCAGTACCCCCTCCCCAGGCAGCTCTTTGCATCCTCTGCTGGTGACGTTAGGGTGCAGTACCCCCTCCCCAGGCAGCTCTCTGCATCCTCTGCATTTGCCCATCCAGGCTTGTGTGTTTATTCTGTTAACTTTGCCAGGGAGTTCAAAGACAACTCTGTAAGTCGCTTTTCCAGACTGAAATGTTTTCCTCTTCCTGTACAAGTTCAGAGCCCAGTGGTTTAGGGTTCACTTTGTGTGAACGGCCCTCAGGCCTGCCAGCCTTTCCAGCACGACCTTTAAAAAGGAGAAAGTGGTTACGATCCTCTAAGGTGCGGCCTCCATCAGCCAGTGAAGGTGGACTTGTGAAGCCTCCCAGTTGACTCCACAGTAGCATGCGGCGGGTCACTGTCACAGTGGCATGCTTGAAGGACACACAGCCTCTGTCCTTGCTCTCCAGTAACCTTTGCAGGTCCAGTGGCCAGATGTGAGAAAGAAATAGTCTCTACAAGAAAGATAATTTCAGAAAAAGAAAACACCCCACATCCCATATCTGGCCTAGATAGAATGAGGTAAACTCAGAAGTTCCTTTAAAGATGTCTCCTCACAGGGTACAGGGTAAGACACTCAGGCTGTCAGTCAGTCAGATGGCCTTACCAGGTGTTTATTACCACTTGCCTGGAAATGGAAAAAAATGGTTTTCAGATTTGTGCTGTGTCTGTTGATGTTCAAGGGGAACCATGCAAGAGTTAGCCAGGGCTGGCCAGCTGTTGGAAACAATGTTGCAGCTGTAATCTGTGTAATCATTGATGCTGTCAGTGTCTTGGCTTTTGTCCTAGAGCTGAGCTAATCAATACAGTGTGTTAGGTTCCCAGACTTCGATCTGTGACTGGCTGTACCTCGGGCTTTAGAGCATAATAAAAAATAGCGTGGGTGCTGGCCCTCCTTTCCACTCTACTGTTGGCTCATTTGAGTACTTTTCTTTCCCAGGAGGCAGCCAAATTTGACAAGAAAGTGCTGGTCTTGGATTTTGTCACACCGACTCCTCTTGGAACTAGATGGGGTGAGTTTTTGAGAGCCTGCACGAATGCTTTCCCCTGGTGGTGATGCCGATGACACAAAAAAGCTGACTTAAAAAAACGACAAAGCCCAGCTCTCCCATGTGAGCCGAGTTAAAGGGATCCAGTTAAGTGCTGTAGATTTAGGTTCAGCAGAAACCTTGACCGCAAGCTGACTCACAGGGCGACCTTTGCATAATCTGTTATCCAGAAGAGTTGAAGCTTTCTTCGAATTCCCCTGCATTCAGATAGTTAAGAAGGGACAGCAGTGGCCATCTGAGTCCTGCTGACTTCCGTGTTGCCTGCTCATTCATTGACTGTGCATCAATGACTTGTGAGCCAGGAGCATGGGGCTGAGGCAGTGCACTCAGTGAAGAAGTTCCTGCCCCTGTGGAATGTACACTTTAGTGGGAAACAGAAGTAAGAACTTGGCTCTTGGTGAGTGGTACAGAAAGAGGGACCTCCTGGGTAGAGGAGGGCTTTAGCTCTACAGAGTTCTAAGGCAGGGTTTCTGAAGAGATGCCCACTAGAGGCACTGCAGGAGAGAATGGTGCAGATGTGCTAAAGGCTGAAGCAGACCTTGTAGGCAGTACTTGCTGGCATGCCCACAGAGTAGACTCACAGGCCCCGAGGCGAGGCTGTAAGAGTCCTCTGTTGTAGAGCTGGGTCATCGGAGCTGGGTGTGCCAAGTAGTAAAAGTGGAAAGAGAGGCAGGTCAAACTGTATGGCACTTTACAGGCCACGGCGAGGACTTTGGACCAATGAAGGCAGATAATGAGGGCCTGTGAGGAGTCAGAGGCAAGAGATATGATTATTAGCGCATTTTATAAAGAGCATTCGCTGCTCACATTAGCTAGGTGGTGGCAGTCCAGCCAGATAAGACTGCAGTGCAGTCTGTGAGCTCACGTAGCCTCAAGTGAGTGAGTGTCACTCTCTGTTCCCGGTGCTGCATTCAGTCCCTGACCTGTGGAGTTTGGACTTCATGGTGACCCTGGTATTTTCAGAGGGCAGGCCTTGAACTGTGAGCTCTGGAGCCACCTCCCTGCCTGAGTTTCATTCTAATAGAAAGCAGTGATCTCCATGTTCTTAGGGATTACTATTTTGTGAGAGAGGAGTTTTAATGTGGGAATTCTTTGGAGAATCAGGGAAAACTATAGGCTGCTTCCCCCAAAAGTCACATAAACATCAAATTTTGTACATATTTTCAGACCTGTATCTAACTACACTTAGTATATAGCAACCTCTTCATCATTTCTGCATGTGGATCCAGTAGCAGGTATAGGGTTCTGCACATAGTAAAATTTCAATTTTTGCATCACTATTGATTATTCTGAATCTGGAGGAAGTTATAGAAATTGTGGAAATGTGTCTGTTTCAGAATGACTACTTTGCTCTGTACATTAGGCTCCGTGACCTTAGAAACACTATGGTGCTCGCTACATTAGACTAATAATAGTGATGAGGGTGATGATGATGGTGATGATGATGTCATCATTGTTTCATTACATCTTAATACTCTTTGGCTTCTTTGAAGGCCCTGCAGTGGGCTGTGAACTGACCTCTCTGTTGTTGCAGGTCTCGGAGGAACATGTGTGAACGTGGGTTGCATACCTAAAAAGCTGATGCACCAGGCAGCTTTGCTAGGACAAGCTCTGAAAGACTCTCGCAACTATGGCTGGAAAGTCGAAGACACAGGTATGGGGGGAAAGGAGGGGCACAAAAGCTGTGGTCTTGGCAGTGTGCCATCTACATACCTGGACCTAGATGAGGCCCACGTATCCCTAGTCAGCCCGGATCAGCCCCAGGGATACCAATTGTTGGGTTTGAGAAACACTTCTTGAACCCTCTGAGCTCACAGGGTGTTGTGACCCACACTCAGGGCTGTGGGCAATATTGAGTCGTAATGAACGCATCGCACATAAGTTCAAATCATTGGCTTTGGGGCATTACCTGACAGCTGCATCACTATGACTAGAATGACTTACCTGGATTTCAGGCTTGCCTCTTGTCACTTGCTAGCATTGTGACAAGTCTGCCATCTACTGATTTACTTACAATACAGTGCTTTAGTTTAAAATAAAGCAATCAAACCAAACTCAACCCACATAGGAATAGATAACTACTATAGGTGATTGGCCTGTAGGGCAGGGTGTGTCCTGTCCTTTTCCATTCCTGGTGGACAGTGAGTTCTGCTCTTCTGGTGAACAGAGGCCAGCCAGGCAGGCTTTTCCAGGCTCCCTCCAGCAGCCCTGCCCCCAGGCACCTCAGCTCCACAGCCCCTAAAGTGAGCTACTCACTTAAAAGGGCTCTAGTTGTAACGTTTTCTGATGTGTGCATCAAGTGCCTATAGTTTATTCTCTACAAAGCCCCTGGCCAACTATTGTGCAGTCCTGCTAATTCAGGACCCAGACCTAAGGATCATGAGCCTGGTTCTATCCCGTGCTCAGTGGCCAGCTGCTTGATCAGTGTGTTAGAGGCTTCATTTTCATGAGAGAAACTGTTTCCTCTTCAGCCATCGCCTACCTGGGTCTTGTCTTCTTCCTGTCTCCTGAGTGTATTTGAGCTGTGCCCTATTTTCTTCAAGTGGTTAGTAACAATAATTAACCAGAGACTAAAGGTAGAGATTGGTGGTGGCAGTTGTTTTGGGGGCTTTTTTTGGTGGGGGGAGGTAAGAGAAGGTTTTTCTGTGTAGCCCTGGCTGTCCTGGAATTCACTCTGTAGACCAGGCTGGCCTCAAACACAGAGATCCACTTGCCTCTGCCTCCTGAGTGCTGGGATTAGACACATATTGTCATGAGACTGAAGTGTTACTCTATAGTCTATACTGACCAGGAATATACCTAAGTGCTGTAGTGTAGACATGTGCTGACACAAAAGATTGCTTTTTTTTCTATCACTTGAAATTTTGAAATGTAGTGTATACTGTCTTGACTCTAAGAATTAATTAAGTTATAGAACAGAAATTTTTCTTTTTTTCCAGGTAAGGGTTTGAGGACAGTGAGATCCTCCGAATAAGGAGCCAGCAAGTGTTTGAGGCGCTGGGGCCTGACACACAGTTTCTGTGGAATGACTCAGCTATGTTTTCATACTGCAAAACCAGCTTCAGATGACATGCAAATGAATTTGGCTGTATTTCAGTAAAAGTTCATTGACCAAAATGATGTCAGGCCCGTGGTACACAGTCTGCCCACACTGAGCATGCCCAGTTATGGTGTAGTAACCCACACCTGGCTAGAGCAGAGTCTTTGACTTTGTCGCAGATGCAGTCTTAATGGCACCCTGTGCCCCACAGATCAGTGTTTATGATCCAAAGTAAGCTCCCAGCTCCCTCCTTGATAAAGGAGGGAAGAATTTGTGTTGTGGTTTTGAATCCTGGGCATGAGAAAGTGGTGTTTGTGCTCCAAGAGAACTTGTTCTTCTGGGGGGTTGAAACTGCCCAGCTCCAGGTGAGAGTTACTGAAGAACTAACTCATCAGGCAGTGTGAAGGACTGAGTGTTCTCTCTNGAGAATGCTTACGGGAGGTTCATTGGTCCTCACAGGATTGTGGTAATTATAAAGCTGTATTCTATGTTCCTCCCCTGCCTTTTCAAAATAGCTTTCACTGGTGTTAGCAGAGAAAAATCATTTCAAATGTGTTTTAAGAAATCAAATAAGGTGCAAAAATTAAGGTCACCGTGACCTTAACTGTCCAGTTTGGTCACTTGGCTGCTACGTTTTGTGGGGCCTTCTGTGGGGCTGGGGAGTGTGGGTGTGAGGCTGGCTCTCTCACCTTGTAGCACTACTCCTCAAGGCAGTCCTTCATCTGCTCAGCCTTTAGTTTCTCTTACTGTTCTGGGAATTGAGGGAGACATTGTAAGTGCCCTGTACTAACCACAGGTTCTAAGAGCTGGTCCTCCATTGGGATTGACATTGTTTCTTTCCTTTGCAGGCGACAAATAACAAAGGTAAAGAAAAAATCTATTCAGCAGAGCGGTTCCTCATTGCCACGGGTGAGAGGCCTCGCTACCTGGGCATCCCTGGAGACAAAGAATACTGCATTAGCAGGTGGGTGAAACAGGCCACAAGGGCTGCCCTTCTACTTGGTTCCTTTCCTGGAATTAGGAAAGAATTTCTTGCCACGATTGTCCTTGAGGATTGAAAGAAAGAGTCAGGGACTAACACCCATCTTAAAGGTTACAAGCTACAAGCCTTGGTGGCAGAGTGAGCACATCACCCTGGCAGCATGAAGTAGGTGGAGTGACATCTCTCTGTGCACTTGATGTGTATTTGTAAACATGATGTAGGTGGAGTGACATCTCTCTGTGCACTTGATGTGTATTTGTAAACATGAAGTAGGTGGAGTGACATCTCTCTGTGCACTTGATGTGTATTTGTAAACATGATGTAGGTGGAGTGACATCTCTCTGTGCACTTGATGTGTATTTGTAAACATGATGTAGGTGGAGTGACATCTCTCTGTGCACTTGATGTGTATTTGTAAACTAGGTGGTTATTTTCTAACATAAATGTGGTCTCCTGTAGGCGAGTGTATTTTGTGCAGAGCAAGGACCATGTTCCTTGTTAGCACTAAGGGAGTGGAAACAGAGGGTTAACTGGAGTGGCTATGCTTCGAGACTTCTGAGGCCTTGGCCCACTGCATGACAGGACCCTGTAGAAGAGCCTTCTAAAACATGTCAGGAAAAAAGATGTTTCTCATCAAAGCATACCACTGCCAATACTGTTTTAATGATGAAGTCATTAAGATAGATTGACAGTTTCTGCTATTTTGGATGCTTTTTTTGCCTGGGGATTTGTGGATTCCTTCTAGGAGTTTGCCTTCTCCTGGATGCCTGCCTGGTGCAGGAGCCTCTCTGGTGCTTCTGTCCCTATTGCCTGGGACGTGTGGTCTTGCTTAGTGTCTTTGTTGTCACAGTGACTAACTCGGGCCTGCCCACAGTTTTGGAGGCTCAGTCGTAAGCTTGCACTGGCCATGACTGAATCCCCAGCTCATAGGTGGCATCTTCCTTTAGTGGAAAGTGCGGTGGTATGTCTATGGGGTTCTTTCATAGACTCTCATCCTGTTTGTGAGAGCCAGATTTTTTTTTTTTAATGCCCTAATCATCTACTAAAAACCTATTAACACCACCACACTTGGGGTAGAGTACTATGGGGAATTTTAATATTTGGGCACATAGACATTCAGACCCTACCAAGGTCCCATCCTGATTTTTATTTTCTTAGAAATAGGGTTTGCCGCCGGGCGTGGTGGCGCACGCCTTTAATCCCAGCACTCGGGAGGCAGAGGCAGGCGGATTTCTGAGTTCGAGGCCAGCCTGGTCTACAAAGTGAGTTCCAGGACAGCCAGGACTGTACAGAGAAACCCTGTCTCGAAAAACCAAAAAAAAAAAAAAAAAAAAGAAATAGGGTTTGCCAATGTTGCCTAGATGAACTTGAATCCCAGGGCTCAAGTGATCTAACTGCCTCAGCACCCTGAGAGGCTGAGTCCGCAAGCATTGGCCACTGTGCCCAACACTTACTACTTTGGTGGTATAGGCTGGAGGGCACTGCACAGCCCAGGTGAGCCGCACACTCAGTTCATAGCTGAGGGCCACTTGGAATCCATCACCTTCCGCTTCTCCCTCCCAAGTGCTGGGTCTGTGATCATGCACCCCTTACCCAGCTATCCTGACATAGAGTTCTTTTGTTTTGTTTTGTTTTCCTTGTTTTTTGGTTTTTGAGAGAGGGTCTTTCTATGTAAACCAGGCTAGCATCAAACTAAGACCTTCCTGCCTCTTTCTCTGTGGGCAGGGATTAAAGGCCCGTGCCGCCACACCTGGGCATTTTATAGTCTCTTACTTCTAAACTCAACTACAAAATTTTTGTTGAGTTAAACTTTTTATATTATGAAGATTAGATTTTCAAAGGCTTCCCCTCCCTCAACTTTTGCTACTGGATGTTCCAGGAAAAAAGGAAAACATTTTCCACCCAGGTAGGCGACCGAGCATAGGTCAGTGGGGTTTTGGTTTGCAAATGGTTCATGTTTCCACACAGTACAAAATGGCTGTGGGGTCTGATTGGTGCTAGAAGTTAGGTTGCCGGCTCTATTTAGCCACTAGCATATTTAAAGACCAGCTGGGTATTGCCAATAAAGACCTTTCAGAATTTTGTCATATGTATAGTATCCTATGAAATGTTCATAATATTAAAAGTTCTCATTCTTTGGAAAGTGGAAGATACTTGCATCTTTATTCATACATGAACATTTCTCTCTTTTTCTTCCCCCTTAACTTCTCCAGTGATGATCTTTTCTCCTTGCCTTACTGCCCGGGGAAGACCCTAGTAGTTGGGGCTTCCTATGTCGCCTTGGAATGTGCAGGATTTCTGGCTGGTATCGGCCTAGACGTCACTGTAATGGTGCGGTCCATTCTCCTTAGAGGATTTGACCAAGACATGGCCAACAAAATCGGTGAACACATGGAAGAACATGGTATCAAGTTTATAAGGCAGTTTGTCCCAACGAAAGTAAGTGGCTTTTCTGTGCTGCGTTGGTTTTATGATCATGGTAAAAGGCCAAACGGCAGGATGGCGGTAGAAGCAGGCAGACCTTTGAGCAGTAGGGACCGCCAGGATCGCGGTGCTGATGCATGAGCATGCGCTGCCTGCTGCCTGAGTACCAGTGCTGTGTCCATGCCAGCGACCCCGTCCCTTGTTACCTTTACTTCATGCATCCTTTCATAGAGGTACCCCTGGTCTGCTGCACTCCAGACTGTTTGTGTCACTAGAACTCGGAATGTACACACCCACCCACTAGACTCTCCTTTTCTCTCTTCTCTGCCTTATGCAGGAAATTATTTTCCTTGGACACTGTGGTCATAACCACTACATAATCCTGTTTCCTTGGAGATAACTGTTCATGGGCTGACTTGCCCTCCATAAAGTGTCTAAAACGCACCACGTTACATCTATGACTTCATTACCATCACCTTAGAAGAGTGGTGACACTGTGGCTGGGGACATAGCTCAGTGGGAGAGCGCATGCCTAACAAGCAGAAGGCTCTAGGTTCCCTCTGCCTACACTAGTCCACGCACACATGCTACAAGGTCAAGTCCATCACCGAGCATCTCAGACCAGCAGTTCCCTCTAGTGTGGCTGAAAGTGGCTTGGTTTCGGCAAAGTTTAGAAATGCTAGGCTGACTGTTTTTCTCTCAGTCAATTAGGTTTGTGTGAGTGAATCTCTTAGGGCTGGCAGCTAAGGTATAGTTTTGGGATCAGACTCATTTGTCAAATACTGTCCGTTTGTTGCCGAATGACTTCGGGAGAATTACTTAGGCTCTCCAAGCCTTCGTTTCTTCTGTACTTTGAGAATAATGGCAGCAGGTCTGGATTTCCTGGAGTTAATGTGGCTCTAACCGCCTGTCTGAAGTTGAGTGGCCGTGGCTCTCATGGTAATTACCCTGCAGACAGCAGTGGGTGATGGGTCCGTCTTAGGGAGCATGCTATGTGTTCTCCACTTTCTTTCCTACTTTTTTCTCTGTTCAAGAGAAAGTCTCTCAAGCAAGCGGTGTTAGTGAGGTCCCTGGAAGTTGCTTCTTCCACTGTTGCTGTGTGAGGGTGATGATATAAAAGCCTCTCAGGCCTGAGTTCTGTTTCCTGAGGGCTAAGCAGATGGAAATAGAAGAAATGGTTGACCCTCCTTGTCTGCGTCTTTGTTCCCTTTTGTAGATTGAACAGATTGAAGCAGGGACACCAGGCCGACTCAAGGTGACTGCTCAATCCACGAACAGCGAGGAGACCATGGAGGGCGAATTTAACACAGTAAGGAGCGGGCCAGGGTCAGGCTGGGGTCTGTTATGTACTTTGGGTGACTTTCCTCTCTGAAATGCCCCTGTTCTTTGCACATTCTAAGACATCCCAGTTACTCTGATATTAGAATTTATCTTATCACAGAGATGGCTTCAACTCTCCTTTTGGTAACTTAATATTCTGTATGCCAAGTCTCACAAATAGGCAGAAGTTGCTAGTAAGCTAGACTCTGCATTCCTGTTCGTCTTTGCAGACGGTCACTTAGGAGATAATTTGGCCATAGACCGTGTGTGCACTTTGTTTTTAAGTTTGTCTAACTTAATTAGGGCAACAGCTCCCTTTTTTTTGTAAGAAATGCCAAGAGATGTTGTCGTTCAAAAGTCTTTTTTTTTTAAAGGTTTATTTATTATATCTTAGTACACTGTAGCTGTCTTCAGATGCACCAGAAAAAGGTGTCAGATCTCATTAGGGATGGTTGTGAGCCACCATGTGGTTGCTGGGATCTGAACTCAGAACCTTCGGAAGAGCAGTCAGTCGGTGCTCTTAACCGCTGAGCCATCTATCCAGCCCCTCAAAAGTCTTTAAAGCATAAAAGGTTTTGGTTTACTTAAACTCTTGACTTTTATTAATGAAAGGTGTTTTTCAGGTCTGTGTTTAAGTAGTTTATGCAGTGGTTTTGTTAACAGTTTATTTATTTATTTTTTTTAGGTGTTGCTGGCGGTAGGAAGAGATTCTTGTACAAGAACTATTGGCTTAGAGACCGTGGGCGTGAAGATAAACGAAAAGTAAGGCGACCATGCAGCGTGGTTTCTCACCGCTTCCCTTCTTACTTTGCTCCTAAAGCTCATCTCCCCAGGACTGGGCATTACCATTAGGCCTTGGATGCTCAGTGCTACCAGATCAGGGTGTACAGGGTTGCTCTTAGGTGACAGTCTTAAAAACTGTGTAAAAGGAGGTTTTCTTCTGTTTGTCAAATATGTTTCATATTTGATTTTTAAAGTAGTAGCCAGGATTTTTGCTAAGCATTTTGAGTCCTGTGCACTGTTTTGTTAGTAATCGGAGCATTGTTCTCCTGGGGAGGAAGATAATGTAGTTTATTTCACTAATAGCAGCAATCGATGGTTGCAGGACCGGAAAGATACCTGTCACGGATGAAGAGCAGACCAATGTGCCTTACATTTACGCCATCGGTGACATTCTGGAGGGGAAGCTGGAGCTGACTCCCGTAGCCATCCAGGCCGGGAGATTACTGGCTCAGAGGCTGTACGGAGGCTCCAATGTCAAAGTGAGTTTTGTGTTGTCGCCTGCTGAGACAATGGTTTTTATTGTCATTTTGCCTCTCTTAATTATTTTCTTTTCTCCATTTGACACAGTGTGACTATGACAATGTCCCAACGACTGTATTTACTCCTTTGGAGTATGGCTGTTGTGGCCTCTCTGAAGAAAAAGCCGTAGAGAAATTTGGGGAAGAAAATATTGAAGTAAGTTCTTTGCCTCTTTTTCACGTTGCTTTTTCCAAAGAGTCAAGATGGTTCCCAGTGTGCAGAAAAGTGCAGTTGTAAACAGATGAATGAGCATGCCTGCTGTTTTTTGAATTTATGTCTATTTATTTTTATTTTATGTATATGGGTACTTTGCCTACATGTATCTCTGCACCGCATGCACACTTGGAGGTGCCGTGAAGGCCAGAAGGCATGGATAGATCCCTCGGGACAGGAGGCACAGATGGTTGTGAGCTAGCAGGTGCTCACCGAGATGGCTTCAGCCGTCCACAAATAGGCAGAAGTTGCTAACAAGCTAAAGGAGCTAAAGAGAAGCTGGGAACTGAACCTAGGTCTTTTTAACGGCTGAGCATTGTCTCTGGTCTGTGGTCATGGTTATAATCTATTGTCTACTTCTATAATTACTATTTGAGGCTAGATTGTCTATCAGAAGTATTTAGCAGCTGGATGATGTAAGAGCGCTTCAGTGCAAGCACGAGGACCTGAGTTCAGATCTCCCCAGCACTCACATAGAATGCTGGGTCAGGGTGTATCAGTGGGAGAGGCAGGCAGGGAGTATGGACAGGAAGAGTGCTGGCCCTTTGCTGGCTGCTAGCATCATCAAAGAGTGGCGTGCTCCAGGTTCAGGGGAATAAGGCAGAGAGTGACAATAGTGCCCTATATTATGTTATACATATAATTGTAATCTTCTTTGATATCCTTGTGGGACAAGCAGATCTGCACAAATGTTAGCTCTCCAAGCTTTTTTTTTTTTGTAAGTATTTTTATCTTAAGGTTATTAGTAAGCAAGTCATGTTCATACAGAAAGACTGAATTTTCTTACTTTGATTTGCTACTTTCCTTACAAAAGTGAGACATTTTGAACAACCCAATTAAAGAAGTAGGAATCAACTACTCAGAGATGCTGTCTGTAGTGTAGCCATTTGGAAGGCTTTCCTTAGTCTTTCCCTGCATAATTTTACATGTGTTAGACTTTTGTATCAGAGCACTGATGTGGTTCCCCAGAGGAGGGAAACAGTCTTGCTTGTCATGCCCAAGACACATCAAACAGAACCCCTGTCTTCTGGCTCCCCTGCACCTCCCTCCTTCCTCCTGTGCTGTCCAGTAAGGTCCCTGGAGGAACTTTCTGGAAGCAGGAAGAAGCATCAGCTAGGTGGTTGTTAGAGCTGCCCCTGCTATCTTGCCAGCTTCTGTATACAGCTCTCATTCCCCTGAGCCAGTGACTCTCAGCCTTCCTAGAGCTATGACCCTTCAGTACAGTTCATGTTGTCGTGACTCCTCCACCCCCATAAAATTATTTCAGTTTTACTTCATAACTGTAATTTTGCTACTGTTAGAAATCGTAATGTAAATGTCTGATATACAGGACATCTAAGAGTCAGCCCCCAAAGGGGTCGCAGCCCACAGGTTGGGACACACTGATCTATGCTCACCAGGAGGTCACTTGGTATTCTTTTAATTTCTTTTCTTTTTCTTTTTCTGAAACATTAATATGTCTATTATGTCACTCTGGCTATCTTAGAACTCCCTGTGTAGACCTGGCTAGCCTCAAACTAAGATCCACCTGCTTCTCCTTCCCAAGTGCTGGGATTGAAGGCATGCACCACTGTGCCCGGCTTGTTGTCTTATGTAAGACAGTAATTTTGTGGCTTCTTTCTTGATTTTCTTGGTCATTTTGTTATATTACTTAAGGTTTACTAATCATGTTGAAATAAGATTAGTCAAAGGGGTCTTGACAACAAAGTTCCAAGTTATTTGCCTTTTGATGAAGTCAGTTTATTCTGTGAACTTTATTAGCAGCGCTAATTATTGAAATACCTCCATACCTACTGCTGGGCAACATCCCACGTAAGGAAATGAGTCTGAGCCGTGCTTGTGTCTTCCAGGTTTACCACAGTTTCTTTTGGCCATTGGAATGGACAGTTCCATCCCGGGATAACAACAAATGTTATGCAAAAATAATCTGCAACCTTAAAGACGATGTAAGTGCGGTGACGGTCTTTGTGGAGATGTGTAGCTTTTGACCATGAATGTTAGGATTCCAGATGTTGGTGTCCACGGCACCAGGGGCAGCATCTGAGGCAAGGGTCTGGGCTCTCCTGCCTGCTGCCTGTTTATCTTTCCTGGTCCAGGGCCCTGCTGCAGGCAGGCAGAACACACTTGGGTGAAGGAAGTCAGGGCACACTTGGGGCTTCTCTGTCTTGATGTGTGGAGAGTCATGAAGTCCTCAGCTACCTTTAAAAAAACAAACAAACCACAAACAAACCCAAACCCGGGTGCTCTGCTTTGATCCTCTGAGCTGGTGGGAAGAGCTCAGACTGGCTGGGCTCCAGATTGAGATGCAGCTCACTGCTACACTAGTAACCAAGCCCGAGGGGACTCCTGCCTCCCAGGAATTCTCCCATAGTGAGAGAGATTGACTACCTTAGTAGTTTTCAAACTTATTTGACTGTTACCACACAGTAAGAAATATATTTTATATTATATTCCAGAACACATGTGTCCATACACACATACTCTTTGTTTATCTTTCTTTTTTTTTTTAAGAGAGATTTATTTATTTTATGTATATGAGTACACTGTAGCTGTACAGATGGTTGTGAACCTTCATGTGGCCGTTGGGAATTGAATTTAAGACCTCTGTTTGCTCTGGTCTGTCCCGCTCGCTCAGTCCCTGCTTGTTCCAGCCCAAAGATGCACCAGAGGAGGGCTTCAGATTTCATTACAGGTGGTTGTGAGCCACCATGTGGTTGCTGGGATTTGAACTCGGGACCTTTGGAAGAGCAGTCAGTACTCTTAAACCTCTGAGCCATCTCTCCAGCCCCATACGCTCTTTCAATATTGCACCAGAAACTGAATTTTTTTTCAACGTTTTCAGCATATCACCTTAAAAATTCCTTCAGGGAAATATGAATAAAGCCAAAGCCCTACATCAAACACATAAGGAACTTGGTTAAATTATTAAAATAATCTCAGGGTTTGTCTGTAATGGCACACTTTGTTTAAAAACTGTTTTAGATGAGACAGATTTTTTTTAGAACCCAGAAGGTTTCAGGACATCGCCTTAGATGCGAAGTTATCACTGAGGCAGATGTTTAGTGAATGAATAGATCAGGGTAACCCCTAATGAACTATGCTCTGGCATAAGGATCGATTACATGTCACTCTTTATCTCTTTAGACATAGCTTTATTAAAGCATGAGTGTCACCTGACTTCACAGTGACTGAGTGTCCTTGGTTTTAAACAGAGCTTAGTGTTCTACGTGTGAAGCGTGTAAATCACACTCACACACATGGAAGTACTTACTGCTCAGTGCTCGGGTGAGCGCCAGCCTGTAAGACATCAGCAGTGCAGATGTGGTTCTCAGCAGCTCCCTGCGCCGTTCAGGAGGGAGCGCCTCAGTGACTACCGATAATTCCTATCTGCTCGTTCTGCCCATCCTGTGGCTGAGGAAACTGAGTCCAGTCATTTACCTAGCAGAGCTGTTAGATCCCGGCCTGTGTCACAGCCATGCCAGTGACAGTCACTCCCTGCCCATATGCTTTCTCTACTGTCTTATGTTTTTATTCCTTCTTACCTTTTCGGAAGTTGGTGTCTCTTTCAACTGTCCATGGTTTCTGCTCGCTGTATATCCACTTAGATATAAACATTATACAATGCTTTGTGACTTAATTAAAGGAGTCATTCTTGGTAAATGGAGGCAGGCACCTTTTACTTTTAATGTCATTTTTCAGAGGACGGGATGTAGCTCAACGATAGAGGGTTTGTTTAGTGTGCTGACAGCCCTGGATTCAATCCCTGACACTGCATAAATAAAACCCTGATTAGGTTCTCCTACATTATGATATGCAAATCTAGTATATTTTCAGTGGTTTTAAATATATAGCACATACCCAGTACAGGGTAACGCCAGGGCCAATATGTGGGAGTGGGTGGGTAGGGGAGCAGGGCGGGGGATGGGGGAGGGCTTAGGGGACTTTCGGGATAACATGTGAAATGTAAATGAAGAAAATATCTAATAAAAATTGGAAAAAAAAAGATTAAAAAAAAAAAGAAAATATCTAATAAAAAATTTGGGGAAAAAAAAGTATATAGCACATAGGTGTACCTTATTCACACCCCAAACTCCAAGTCGTGTGATGTATGTTATGTAACAAGATTGACAGCAAAGCCGACTTCTACTGTTTCTAAATATTTACACACAACTAAATTTTTTTATACTTTCTTCCTTTTATTTCATGTGCATTGCCATTTTGCCTGCATGTATGTCTGTGTGAAAGTGTTGGATTCTCTGGCACTGAAGCTACAGCAAGCTGTAAGCTGCTATGTGGCTGCTGGGAATTGGACCTGGGCCTCTGGAGGAGCAGCCAGTGCCCTTATCCACTGGGCCATCTCTCCGGCCCCAGAGGTTCCAGTCTCACACGACTTTTTCTTTAATGGTTTTTATTTGTCCTTGGACTGTTTCTCACGAAGCCTCTGCACGTTGGCTGGCATTGCTTCATGTATGCCAAGCAGAGTGACTGGTCTGGTCTGTCAGCTTTGCAAACACGTCCACTGAACTGTGCAACAGTCAGGTGCACGAGACTTCTCTTCTTGAAGAGATAATCCGGGCTGGGATTTAGATTTTTCTTCACACCCACACAAGTATTTCAGTTTCTGAGCATTTCTCTTTTGTGTGCCTGTGGAAGGGTCTGGCAGTATCTGAGGTGCTCTTCCTGTGCCCAGAATGTCAGCTAAATGATCTTGAAAGTTGAGTGAGTTCCCTTAAGCCTCAGTCACCACAGAAAACCATCAGGCTAGAGTTGTCTGCAATGGCTGTGCTGCTAAGGAGCTGTACAGGCACTACACTTTTCCTCAAGTTTGTGTGTTCTCCTCACATCCCTTGTACCTGCCTGACGGAGTCATCCCCTCCACAGCACATTGTGGGGCTTTAACAGTGCAAGGCAGCCATTTCCATCTGGGGCTCCTTAGGACAGTCTGTGGAAGTACCAGGGCTGTGGAGAGAGGAGGGAGAGACCAGCTTAACCCAGGTCCCTCTCTCTTGCATCTTAGGAACGCGTCGTGGGCTTCCACGTGCTGGGTCCAAATGCTGGAGAGGTGACACAGGGCTTTGCGGCCGCGCTCAAGTGTGGGCTGACCAAGCAGCAGCTGGACAGCACTATCGGCATCCACCCGGTCTGTGCAGAGGTGAGTGAGGCATGGGCAACCTCGCAGCTCCGCTGAGAAAGGCCTCTTTTACTTGTATTACTTACTGTTTGTCCTAAACTACTTCTGTGGGGAGTGTTTAGTGGTTTGGGAAAGCCTCAAGGCTGGTTATGGGGTCTGCCTCTTGAGCTTGTGGGCATCCCAAGAATGATCCCGGAAAGTGATGTTTCTAAAACCCTGAGCAAAGGAGACTGAAACTGGAAACGGCCTGGTCTGGGCCTCTGGGTACCAGTGTCAGTGCTCGCTGTCAGCGGCAGCCGGACCTGAAGACTGTTACCAGAGAGGGATCTAAGCCTAGAGTGACGTGGAAGGACAAGGGGTGGGTTAATAATGCCAGCTTTTATCTGTGTGCCATAGCCACATGTTGTGCTTGTGTGTGTAGGCACATAGGAGGTGTGGGGTGTGTGTGTGTGTGTGTGTGTGTGTGTGTGTGTGTGTGTGTGCATTCTTACTGGATCCTGTTCTGC
>LR750298.1:254207-269308 GCA_902729485.2 Mus minutoides | reverse complement strand
TTTTTTTTTTTTTTTTTTTTGCTAATCTACTTGAACTGCATTGCATGGCTCTTGGGTAGCATAGAGCATCGCAGGATAGAGGCGGACCAGCAGTGGGTGTCTCTTCCTGCTACAATTACTGTCTGGTTCTCAGTGGAAAATGCTTAATTTGCTTTAATCTTGGTGTTTTTGTGAGGTGGATTTAGTTTTAAGCTGTGTCCCATAAGAACTACACTCACAGGCAAGTGGCTCTTTCTCCACACAGCCTATACATCTTCTGAGGTAATTACTTTCATAAGGAAGCTGTTCGTAACGTAAGTTATTATTATTATTGAACACAGGTGGATGTGAAGGATTTTCCATTGAAAAACCAAATGGTTTTTCTTTTTTTTCTGTTCAGTGAGCCCACAGGAACTCTTGTCAGGACAGCCAGTACTCTGCTGGCATGGCTGCTGGGTGTAGTTTAGCTCCTAGGTTACATGACCGTGAACATGCTGGCTGAGGACTATGCAGACCAGGTTTTCCATCATACATGGCCGTCAGGCCACCTGTCCTGGCCCTGCAGCTCCTTTCCTTGCCTTCCCTTTTGCTTGTCTCCACCTGCAGTACTGAGTGGTGTTTCACAGTACCCTTCTGAGCCACCTCAGGGAACGGATTTGCCTGATGTTCAGCCAGCAGCACCTACCCTGCCCCACGAGGCTCCTTCACACCTGCCCCCCGTCCATATGTTGAAGACAGTGGGAAGAGGAGAAAGGACCAGGGAACCAAGGGGGTTGACTGTTCAGTTTTATTTATTTATTTTCTAAGTTTTTTTTTTTTTTCTTTCAAGTCTGCCAGTCTCTGAGATCAGAACAACAGACAGTGTAGGGTAACTAATCATGTGATTCTCTTAGTGGAACAAAATGTTCTGCCCCCACAAGAAGGAGTATACGTCATTGTTTATATTCTGTAATCGCACAATGTATTGTAATGCAAATTCCAATTCCATGTATTTTTATTACAATTTTTCTGGAAAAAAATGTGAACCAATAAAAGATGTTGATGCACACACGTGCCTTCTGACCGAGCGGTGCTCTGGGCTTCTTTGATACTGCAAAGGGCTGAGTCAGGCTTTGTATTGAAGGCTAAAGTCTTGTCAAGTCCCATACCTCTCTGGTACCATGCTGTTGCCCGGGCAACATCAGCTGAGGGTATCCTTACAGGCTGGTGGCTCTTTAGTTCTGACTGTCCTTCAACACTGGTCTTCTGGAAAGCAAAGCCATCCACACCATGAAGTCACCTTCTGGGTGTCCCAGCAGTGTGTACATGGAGAGCTGGTGCGTCTCACTCTAAGTGGCTGTGAGGATGTGCAGTCTTCCTGTCCACCCACCTAATATTTCCCCAGCTCCTGGAAACGCAGTCTCTGTGATTACGGCTGCGTGTGCCATAGCCCTGATGTCACAGAGCTCTTGCTTGTGTGTACTGTGCCGCAGTAGCATCAGTCATTAAGCAGAAGTCTGTGTTCTCAGCAAGTGTCTTCCCAAAATGCATTTGCTTTTTACCCTGAGCAGCTGCAGGCTGCTGGCTGCCATCAGTAACAGCTCCACGAGTGCTCCTAAAGTGCACGCCAGGCACAGGGCTGGACACGCACAGCTGGCTCATCCTCACAGTGCCCCGACCTTCAGCCCCCTGACAGGAGGTGGGAGTCACTTTTTTCAGTATTTTAGTCAGTTTTTGGATACCAAGTTGGAGGTCAGAGTTGAACCTGTGGCACCAAAACTCAGCCTCAGTTCCCCTGTTACATCTCCACAGGCAGGTGTAACTTTAATTTTTTTTTCAAATTTTTATTAGATATTTTCTTCATTTACATTTCAAATGCTATCCCCTATACCCTCCCCCTGCCCTGCTCCCCTACCCACCCACTCTCACTACTTGGCCCTGGTGTTCCCCTGTATTGGGGCATATAAAGTTTGCAAGTCCAAGGGGCTTCTCTTCTCAATGATGGCTGACTAGGCCATCTTCTGCTACATATGCAGCTAGAGACATGAGCTCTGGGGGTACTGGTTAGTTCATATTGTTGTTCCACCTAAAGGATTGCAGACCCCTTTAGCTCCTTGGGTACTTTTTCTAGCTCCGCCATTGGGGGCCCTGTGTTCCATCCAGTAGAACTTTAATTTTTTTATCTTTATTTTTAATGATGGTTTTTAAACATTATAACCTTCCTTTTAGCCTACCACCCACTAGAGGTAGTGGGAAAGAAGGGATAGGGGCGAAGTGGGCCTGTTTAGAAAGGTTCTGTGTTGTCTGGAAGTCAGCAGGCAGCGACAGCTCATCCACTCGCAAACACTTCACAGACACACCAGCAGTCCAATTTGGTAGAGTCAGGATAGCACACAGAAATCAAAGTCAGTGGTACGACCTAGCAGAGACAGCCAGGCTTCAGCCTCCGCACAAGTTAACAGGAGGGACCAGGAAGGACCTCAGAAGACTCTGAGATCTGCTAGCACTGCACAGCTCTCTCTGTAAGCAAGCCTAGCTCCCCCTCCTAGCTCCTGTCCATGGAGTCCTATTTATACTCCCTCCAAACATCAGATGCCCTCCTCGGGTCGTGTCTGTCTCAGCTGATTATCACTCTGCCAATCAGCCTGATTCCTCGGAAGCGGTAAAAAACTGCAGCACACCACCAGAAGTTTTTTGGTGTGTTTCTCTCTATAGAGTCCTGACAAACATTATAACCTCTCTTTAGCCTATCACCCACACAGAGGTAGTGGGAAAGAAGACAAACGCAGCTCAACCACACCATGTAAGGCAGACCAACACAGGTGAGTCATTAGCAAAGAATCCTTCATCATTTATCTTTCCACATGCTTTAGCAGAACATCCTCTCTCCTGTGTCTGCTTCAGCTAAGTGTTGTCTGCCGGAGCCTTTCACACCTGTGTCCACTAAAGGAAAACACTCCTTCAAAGTATGCATGCCCATACTTTGCAAGCTGGCAGACATCTCCATCTTTTGTTCAGTAACGAGCCCGGAAGCTGAAAGACTGAAGTTTTGTACCACGGCCCCACTCTTACCCTCTCCTTGGCCCCACTCTTACCCTCTCCTCCACGGGGCTTTTCAAAGATGCTTGAACTCGCCCATGCTCCCCACCAACCAACTCTCATGAGGGATTTTACACTTTCTTGGGACTGAGAAAGCACGCTGTGACATACTGTAGATTGTAATGCTCCGTCCCAGTGTTTCCATGGCAACTGCCCCTTTCCGACTTTCCCCGCATCTCTTGCTGATTTATATTGCCTGTATCAACCTTTCCAACATCCCTTCAGACTTTTTTTTTTTTTTGCTTTTTCGAGACAGGGTTTCTCTGTGTAGTCCTGGCTGTCCTGGAGCTCACTCTGTAGACCAGGCTGGCCTTGAACTCAGAAATCCGCCTATCTCTGCCTCCCGAGTGCTTGGATTAAAGGCGTGTGCCACCACGCCCGGCCCCTTCAGACTCTTTATTCTGATCAAATTGCACAACGATCCAATACGTGTTACTGTGTGCCTACTCTAATCTTCAGAGGGTCCGGTGCGGGCGGGGGCTCAGCAGGGTCTGCCAGTGAAGAGAAAAAGTGGGTATCAGGGTGTTCTCAGTCACCCATGAGCTTTGTTAATGTTGCTAAGATAGCGACAGCTGGGTCATCCCAACCACTAAGTACCACGAACAAAAGCCCAGCATTTGCTAAAATGCTTAATTAAAAAAAAAAAATGCTTCTGAAGGTGAAGGCACAAACTCTTTCAATGCCTACCGGGAAGGCTCTCAGCCCGGAGCCAGTTGGATCTGGTCCCAGACATGGGAAGATGAGCTTTTACTGTGGGCAGTGTTTAGGCTGCTGACAGACGGCAGTTCAGAATACAAACGTGCAGGAGAGTGAAGACTTCTGTGTAGGCCTGAGGGGCCATGGAGAGAAACACTACGCATGAGAACCCGGAGTCGCGGTCACACGCTGGAGCTCCACAGGCGTGATTGTGGCACAGGGGACTCTTGCGCCTGAGATGGCCTGCCCCCTGGTGTCGGCCCTAGGAACAGCAGGTTAGTTAGCTCCTACCAGACTACCAGCGAGTTTTATAAGGACAGACATTTGAAAGAGCAAGGACCCAGAGCCACTTGAATCCATGGTCGGATGACTTATTAGGACTGAGCCCTCATCTCGTCACCCCCAGACATCTCTCAAAGGTTCCACCAAGGTAGGGGCAAGATGGCTCAGCTGGTAAATGCACCTACTGCCAAGGCTGCTGACCCCGGGAGGGAAGGAGAGAAGTTAACTCCTTGAAGCCATTCTCTGAACTCCTTCACACACTTACCTCCCTCTGCACACACACAAAATAAGTAATTAATTATTAAAAATGCAAATGTCTCACAATTCCACTTAGTTCATTTTTTATTTTTTTAATTATTTTTAAATTAATCTTTGCATTTGTTTACTTTTCAAATGATATCCCACTTCCCCATTACCCCTCCCCCCATCCCACACCTGCCCTTTCCTCCCTTCTCTTTGCCTCTATGAGGGTGCTCTCCCACCCACCCACCCACCCACCCGCTCCAGCATCCCCTACTCTGGGGCACCAAGCCTCCCCAGGACCAAGGGCCTCTCCTCCAACTGATGCCAGATAAGTCCATCCTCTGCTACATATGTATCTGGAGCCATGGGTCCCTCTCTACACTCCTTGGTTGGTGGTCTAGGCTTTGGGAGCACTGGGTGGTCTGGCCAGTTAATGTTGTTTTTCCTATGGGGTTGCAATCCTCCTCTGATCCAACTTTGTTACTTTACCCCATTAACATATACATATACATGTATGTGTACACATAAACACATATTTATATAATGATATATGTGTGTGCACATGCACACACACACACCCCGCATGCAAGTAGTTCTTTGTGAATTCTGGTCCACGCATGCCATGGTGCATGTGTGCTATAGCACACATATGAAGGTCAGAGGACAACTTTGGGTTCTACCTTGTTTTACAACAGGGTTTCCTGTGATCTGCCACTGTGAACACCAAGATAACTGGCCCATGAGCTTCCTGATACTCTCCTGTCTCAGCCACACATCTTACCATAGGCATTCTGGAATTACAGGTATGTACTACTATGCATGCCTAGCTTTGAAGTGGGCTCTAAGAATACATATCTTCATGCTTGTATGATAAGCATTTACTACTGAGCCATTTCCCCAGCTGGGGGCACGAAATTCTATCTGAGCTTCAGAGGTAACCATGACCAACCGTGACAGTACATCCAGAGATGGCCTCTCCGTGGTCACGGCTTCTGGGTCCACACAGATGCATGGTTAACATGCTGGCCAGTTAATGTTTTTCCTATGGGGTTGCAATCCTCCTCTGATCCAACTTTGTTACTTTTACCCCATTAACCTATACATGTATGTGTACACATAAACACATATTTATATAATGATATATGTGTGTGCGCATATACATATACACATACCCTGCATGTCCATTCCAGCTTTTGCTCTCTTGAAGGAGATCCTTTAGTACTTTCTAAACAGTTGGTCAGTTGTTGACTGTTTTCCAGAGCTGTGAAAGGCTCCATTACATAGGGGGCTTTTGGAACTTTCCGTCTCCCCACCTCTGAGTGGAAAGCAATTCTGACCTGGTGGTTATTTTTGGCAAACACCAGCTGCCCTCAGAAAAAGCCCTCAGCGCAGAACGCCCCTGACAGGCCAGTTGCTGGAGTCTGTGGGTGAAGTTATAAACTGCGGTCACTGGGCAACTCCAGCAGGTTCTGTTTCCTTCTCTCTTCCTTCCCACTTCCTCTCTTCCAAGCTTCCACTAACAGCCAGGGGTTGTGTGCTTCCCTGGGTCTGTGGGGACTGTGGGGCACAGGTCTGTGAGGTTGTCTCTCTAACATGCTGTTCTGTCTCCACAGACCTGAGCTGCTGACCTCTCCTGAGCATCCTGCTGTGGCTGACACACACAACCATTCCCTGTTCCCACACTGTTCTTCCAGGAGGCCTGTGTCCTGCATGAGAGATTGGCTTTCTGTGGGAGCTGTGGGTATCCAATCTGAGGTTTGTTGGTTGCCGGTGGGTTTGTCCCTTCGTTTACCATACAAAATAAATCTCATGGGAGGTCCAAGCAAGGCTAGTTGGGTACTACCTGCCCACCTAGATTATGAAGGAGCAGGGTGCCCAGGCCACTGTGGCAGACAAGCCATTTCAGGGCACCAATAAAAACACCACTGTAGCGCTTGTTGACTAACCTTCCGTCCAAACCCCTGGGTCTTCTGTGCTGGCTTTGGTGGTGCAGAAGGTTCTGGGCGTTGGTTCTCTATGTTGCCTTGGTCCATTCTGGCATGGCAGGGAAAGCTGTGACATTCTAGTCTTCAGCACCCGGCAGGGACAGTCTCAGCATCCCGCAGGCTTCATCCTTTGTTATCTCTGCAGCTCTGGCTCATAGGTGCTCCTTACCCAGGAGAACACCGAGCCCCACAAAGGACACCTGGGGTCACCTAGCCTGTCAAAGGTCAAGTCAAGACTCAGACACAGATCCAGTTTTCCTCCAGAGTAGGTGACTTTGTCCTTTTCCTGTACCCACCTTCTCTGTTCCCCTAAGCCATTGACCCTTGCAGGGAGCTGACACTTTCTAGGGTCCGCTCCCCCATAAATCTGAATGGTGACCATTCAGGAAATAGCAGTCTGGGTCTCTCTCTCTCTCTCTCTCTCTCTCTCTCTCTCTCTCTCTCTCTGCTGTATGGGTGAATGTTGGGTGTGTGTGGTGTGTGTGTTATATGTGGGTGTATTATGTGTATGTTGTGTGTTATATGTATGTGGGTGTGCTATGTGTGTGCATATGTGTGTGTGTGGGTAGGTGCTGGGTGTATGTGGTGCATGTGCTTGTGTGTTTGTGTGTGTTCCAGGCTGCTGAGCACCTGAAGCAGAGAAAATGAGTCTGTGAATCCCACTGGGTCTGCAGACAAAGGAGCTGTCTTGTTAGCTCTCTAAAAAGGATGGTGATAGGGGCTGGAGAGATGGCTCAGGGGTTACAAGCATCGACTGCTCTTCCAAATGGACCTGGGTTCAGTTCCCAGCACCCACATGGCAGCTCACAACTGTCTGTAATCCAGCTCCAAGTGATTTGATACCCTCACACAGACATACATGCAGGTAAAACACCAACACACATAAAATAAAAATAAATTATTAAAAAACAAAACAAAACAAAAGGATGGTGACCAGGATGAGCTAGGCATCAGCTCTGAGTCTGGCATGCTCTGGTTCCCGCCTCTCTCAGGTCAGAGCCTTGAAGGCAGAGCCATTTTACATGTGGACATCCTGCTTCCTGGTTTGTGACCCAGCCAGCAGGAAGAACAAAGGTGGGAGGGCCTTACTCAGCACCTGAGGTGGGGTTTGAGGCAGGTCTGGGCACTGATGGACAACGTGGGCCGAAAGGACACTTAGTCTCCCCACAAGAGCCACTGCCCCCCTCAAGTAGCAAGGTATGCATTAGTTTAGTTGTAGGTGGAGCCTAGAGGACCTCAGAGGCCACTGGCCTGTATTGTCTCTATGGAAATGAATGGGCACACAGAAAGGGGACATTTGTCAGGGTTAGACAGTGGTGATCTGCAGCCTGCTCCACCTTCCTCGTCCCCAAATGCCCTCCCTTGATCTTTAGATTTGTCAGAAACCACTGTCTGCTTACCTTCCAAACTGTGTGGCCTCCTGCAGCTTCAGGTCACTGTGTGGGTTACTCTCAGCCTCTCTACTGTGGTTTTAGATGTATGTCTGTCTCTACTATAACTCCAGCTGACATCACTGAGCACTCTGTACCCAGGTGTTGGTCTAGACAGCTTCCAAGCAGCAACTTGTGTTAAAGTCTCACAAAAACTCCTTGTGGCAGAGCCTGTATGTGTGTTAAGTGTGTGTGTGTGCATTGCATGCACAAGTGTGTGACTATATGTGACTGTGTGTATGTGAGAGTGTGTGAATGTGTGTATATGTGTGTATGTGTATGACTGTGTGTATGTGTGTGTATTGTGTATATATATGAGTGTGTATATGTCAGTGTGTGAGTGTGTGTATATGTGTATGTGAATGTGTATATTGTGAGTGTGCATATTTGAGTGTGTGTTGAGTGTGTGCATTGCATACACACATGTGCGTATGTGTATGTATGTGTACAAGTGTGTATATGAGTGTGCATATGTGAGTCTGTGTGTGTTTGTGTGTATGTGTAAATGTCTACATGTGTGTGAAGGACAGATGTTGACTGTCTTTCTGTCTGCATCATATGTGTTTTTGTGAGTCACACTCTCTCACTGAATCTGAAGCTCAGCCATTCAGGGAGACTGGCTGATTAGCATACACCAGGATGCTCCTGCCTCCACCCTGGTCCCATTAGAGTTGCAGATGTGCACCTCAGAATGTGGATTTTTGGGGGGTACCAGGGATCCAGACTCAGCCAGACATTTGTGCAGCAAATGTACTTTACCCACTGTGCCATCTCCCCAGTCCTGATCCTGTATTATTCTTAATTAATTTTATTGATTGATTGATTGATTGATTGTGTGTGTGCGTGTGCGTGTGTGTTGGGCACGTGTGCAAGCATGGACGTCAGAGGACATTGCAGGAGCTGACTCTCTCCTTCCATCATGTGAGTTCCAGGGATTGAACTCAGGTCATCCGGCTTTGTGGCAGGTGCCTTTACCTGCTGAGCCACATCACCTACCCTGCTCCTGTATCGTTCCTAAGTCCATTTTAGGTAAAGAAACTGAGATAGAAGACGTCAAAATAGCTTGTCCAAGGTCCCACAGCAGGTAACCCACAGAGCTGGGATTTGACTTTAGGCTGACTGTGCCCAGAGCCCATTCTTCTTACACCTGGGCTCACACACCTTCTATCATGTTCCCTGTGCAGGACAGTCATGCACAGGGATAGCCCACGGTGTGCCATGAGAAACTCTACAGACAAAAGCATGACTGATTGAGACGTCGTCCCAGGCCGTGTGCCTATCTGCAGGCAGCCAGGGTGAGGAGCTCTGCATAGGGTCTTTCTGAGAGTCAGGATGAGGGCGTCATTTGGAAATCCTGAAGACTGGGTGACGGCCACTTGACTTGGCTCTATCTCTTCCCTGTCTTCCTCTGTTCCTTTTAGCTCCAGATATGCACTGAGCATCTAACACTTCTAGGCTGATGTTAAGGCTGTAATGCAAGACAGGGTTGTGCCCTCCAGGTTATCACCTAACAGGGAAATCAGATAGGAAGCAGTAATGATGCAGAGATGAGATGCCTCCGGTAGAGGGGACCACGCCCAGCTTTAGCACAGAAAGACCCGAATTCCAAGAAGGCCCTTTGTGCCCTTGCAAAAGACAACCTGTTTGTTAACTCAGTGTCTGAAGGGGGAAAGCAAAAAGGATGTATTGCAGCTGGAAAGTGGTTGCCTTGCATGTGTACAGTCCTAGGTTCAGTCTCTCTCTCTCTCTCTCTCTCTCTCTCTCTCTCTCTCTCTCTCCCCCACACACACACACACACACCTTAATTTTCCTAATTGAATAAAAGTGAGGACATGACCACTCCTAGGCGTGATTGAAGAGAAGGATTTTATTGCAGATATGAAGGAGAGTATAGTCAGAGGCATCTGGAAGAGTCCAGACTGAATATGGCCAATAGAACAGACCAGGCTCTGAGAGGAGAGAGAGAGAGAGAGGGAAAGAGAGAGAGAGAGAGAAAACCAAAGATGTCCAGCTGTGCCAGAGCAGTCTATTGGAAAGGTCTTCTTTCCTCCATTAAATTGCTTTTGTGCCTCTCAGAACTTAGCTGCGAGCATGGTAGCCTTTAATCCCAGTGTAGAGGGTTGGGGGTAGATCTAAGTGATTTGGGGACCTGCCTTGTCTACACAGTGAGTTCCAGGCCAGCCAGGGCTACATAGTGAGACCCCGACTCAAGCAAACAAACACGCTTCTGAGTGTATTCTTGGGTCCCCTTTTGGGTTCAAGCTCCCACCCCATTGATCTCCAAGTCTCTTGCTTTGCCAGCCTGGCACACGCTCGATCGCTTGGGCTTTGTAATGACTCTTGGAATAGGGAAACAGATTTCTCCGTCTTTGTTCTTTTCAAAGTTGTCTGAGTTATTCTGGTTTCCGTTCCTTTCCATATAAAGTTTAGAATAGTCTTATTCACCACTAAACACTTCTTGCTGGCAGCTCAACACAGAGTCAACATTTTTACTACGATGAACCTGTCAATCATGAGTCTGGGCTGTCTCTTTATGTATTTATAGCTTCTTGAATTCCTTTCATAAATATTTTATAGTTGGCAGCATAAAAGGCCCATATATGGGCTAAGGATGGAACTTGGTTGCTTGCCTGGGATGCACGGACCCCTGGGTTCGACCCCCCCGCACTGTGTAAGCTGTCTTGGTCTTAGCACTCAGGAGGCAGCAACTGGAGGATCACAAGATCAAGGCCTTTTTGTGCTACATAAGAGAGCAGAGAGGTCTGAGACCAGTCCAGCATAAGAAAACTCTCAAACTGTAGGTTGGTAGGTTGATACTTAAGTACTTAATTTTGCTGTGCAATTACAAGCAACATGGCACTTAACAACTTGGGATCCAATGTGTGCTCTTTGCTCGCATACACACTTACAATTGGTTACTGTGTATCCTGAGATACTGAGTCCTTCTCAAACTTGATTGTTAGTTTGTTGCTGTGGTGAGTTTGAAGATGGCATTGCCAGCCTGCTGTCTGCAAACATGGCATCTGCTGGGACACACGTCCTCCAACAAGGCCATACCTACTTCAATAAGACCATACCTATAGTGAGTCTATGAGGACCATTCTTATTAAAACCACCATCCCTGGTGTCCCTGGAACAAACCCATTGGCAGTGAAGTATAACATTTCTTCATATTTCTGAACACTTTGTAAAGGATATTGTATCCATATTCAATCCACCCAGGTACTGGCCAGGCCCCACCCTAGTTAGCTTTCAAAGTCCGTTGAGACCGGGCTCCGGTGCTGTAGCTGTGGATCTTTGAATTATCTCCCGCTTTACCATCACAGGCTAGTTTTATCAAATGAACTTGAAGTGTCTCCCCCTCTTCTATTTTCTGAAAAAGAATGTGTAAGAGATTGGGCAGACTCCACTTTCAACATTTGGTAAATTCTCCAGTGAAACCATCTGCGGTCAGAGACTTCATTCCTGTGAGTTTTTAAATGATAAACTCAATTTCCTTAACAGTTGTGGCTATATTTAAAATTCATAGCCCATATGGGATGAATTGTATTCTTCAAGAATTTGGTGTATTTTAAATTATCAATCGTATGTTCTCAGAGAGCGTTTTTAACTTCGCTCTCCTTTTTTCCTCTGACATGAAGCAAATGCTGATTTCCCTGGAGCCAGGCCACCCTCTCCAGGGGATGCCCCACAGACTGGGTCAGTCTGGATCTCAAGCAGAAACCATTCTGAGTATCCAGGAAGAAACTAGGGGCTGGGGGGGGGAGGCAGTTCACAGAACTGTCGAGCCTTGGAGATCGCTGAAGTGTCTTGGGACCAGGTAGGGCTTGTGACTTTCCACTTAACACCCTCCTCCTAGAGAACCATCAGAGGGAGTCAGTGGGAGCAGAACAGGTTTATGTCAAAAACCAGAACTCTGAGTGGTGGTGGCGCACGCCTTTAATCTCAGCACTTGGGAGGCAGAGGCAGGTGGATTTCTGAGTTCGAGACCAGCCTGGTCTACAGAGTGAGTTCCAGGACAGCCAGGGCTATACAGAGAAACCCTGTCTCCAAAACAAAACAAACAAAACACAAATCAAAACAGCCCGGAATTCTGGGTATCACCACTAGGTGGCACTCTGAACATACACTTGCCACCTGTGGTTCAGAGCACTTCTGTTGAACCAGAAAGGTCTGTGGGGCATTTGGAGATGCACTAGGACTCCCTAGAGCTCTGAGCTTACACTTGATTCCTGCAGCTAAAGAGAAAAAACTGGAGAGGTGGTGCCAGCTGCAGCATGGAGAAGCACTGCTCAGATAGGAGTCCCCACACTGAGGCTCTCTGGTCAAGTGGCGGCAGCAGCCTATGACATACCTCATATTGGTAAACCGTCACGCTCTGCTTGAACTTTGGAAATTGAATTGCTCCTCTGCCTCCATTTCAGACCCAAGCATGATTGTCTCAAAGTGTCCTCCAAGGCCCCCTAGCTAGCTAGCTAGGGATTAGCTGATCTGCCCCCTCCCCAACTCTGCAATAAGAGGGAAGAGAATACCAAAATAGCTCAACAGTAAAAATATCATCCTTAAAAACAGAGAGAAGGTGGGGCTGGAGAGATGCTCATCAGTTAAGCACATTGGCTGTGTTCAGTTCCTAGCACCCACACGGCAGCTTGTAATTCCAGTTTCAGAGGATTGCCCTCTTCTGGCCTCTGCAGGCATCAAGCACACATACACATACATTCATGCAGGCAAAACATTCATAAACATAAAAATAGTAAATATATCTTTATTTTTTTTAAAAAGCAGCTAAAAGGCAATCCATTTCCAAGAGACATCACTAATATTTAATCTCTAGATATAAAAGTGCCTGCAGTGGGAAAGAGAAACCAGGAGTTTAGCTGTGACAAAATCAGCCACGGAGGGAAAGCTTAATTGGGACCCCGCTGACTGCCTCAACTTCCCCAGTCGGTTTCTAGTGTTGTGCCTTAGGCAAGAATCATATGGTATCTCTGCCAGAGCTTGTGCTCACATCCTTCCTGGACTATTTACTGCCCTGCCAACAGGGGGCGCCATCCCTTCCGTCCACCTGTAAGATGAAGGTAAGGTTAGCCTCCTCCATAGGATTGTAGGGTTCCTGCCCAGGGAAGCAGGAGAAGAGCTAAGCATTTGGTGGGTGTTTTTGGTGGCATGACCACTCCTATTCATTTATATCATTTGACCTCCCAGCTCACGTAGCTCAGGATGGCAGCACAAAAGCTTCCCCAACTGTCCTGATGAATTAAAGAAAGAAATGGTAATGAAAGGCAGAGAGAGGGGGGAGGAAGGAGAGGGAGAGGGAGAAGGAGAGAGAGAGGGAGATATTCACCAGCCACCCTGGGGAGAGGGGCAGACAGAGTCCAGGGACTACAGATCTTCAGGGAACTGACATGAACTTTAGATCTAATTTTGAGGAGGAGTTGGGACTTGGGGGCTGGGGTGTGTTCCTGCCTAAATCCCACTCTAGGCTAAGGTCCTGCAGGAACATCAGATAAAATGGTCAGTGATCACAGAAAGGAAGGAAAAAGTCTGCTCTAGAATTAAGCCTTCCCACCATGGGTGATGCGCATTTCTCTCGTGGTCTGTCCTGCTCGGGTGTGACTTCAGTCTCTGTCACAAAGACTTTTCTCTTGTTGTTCCTAGATTCCACGGTGATCTAAAAGGACGATGGAAGCGAGATACAAGGGCGAGTTAAGGGGATGTGGGAAGAGAATGGGTCTCCTCACTTGGGAGTCTGAGCTCCCACCAGCTAGCTGTGAGGGACAGACGGATTCCATCCTAGTTAACAGCACTGGCTGTGGCATGGTCTATATCCAGCATGCACTTCACAGTCTCAAACAAGAACGTGAGAACAGAGGAGAATGTGCTTATGGCCTGTATCGATCAACCTTTCTCTTCTCTGTCTGTAAGCCTAAGATTTTTACAAATGTGGCTGTAACTTCATCTACAGCAAAAGTGTGTCTTAGCTTATATGTGCAACCCTTGTGACTACTCATTGTGCCTTAAGTACTACTCTCTGTAGTCCTACTCTGTGGGCCTCAGGTACTCTCTATGATCCTACTCAGGGTGCCTCAGGGACCATTCTATGACCTTACTTACCAGAGGAAGATGGGGAGGCTTAGAGGGAGGAAGGGAGAGAGGAAGAAAGGCTAGTTATGTAGCTCAATTGGTCTGGTACTTACCCAAATGCTGACAGCCCTCAGTTGGAGCCCCAGCACAACATAAAAACAGGTACTATTACAGGGCCATCTGTAGTTACGACATCTGGAAGGGAGAGGCAGAAGGTTCAAAGTTCGAGGTCATCCTCAGCTATAAACTAAGAGGCCAGCCTGGGCTACCTGAGACCCTGTCTATAAATTAATAAATAATAAAAGAAGGGAAGAGTGCTTCAGCCACCCTTTGAGATTTAACCAACATCCTTTCCACAGTGTTGATGTGGCAGACGCATCTCTAACTGCAGTGGCACGGAGTTCTCTGCAGGGACCTCCGCTGAGGGGAAGGTGGGATTCCTGCCTGTACGGCAGAGAAGACTCTCAGGATGCGCCCGTAGGAAATGCAGTCAGAGTTTATTAAGGAGAGATTTCAACAGAGGCTTGGGCACAGGGGTTACTAGAAAGAGAGGAACTCAGAGACAGCACAAGACACGTGTAAGGGTGAGTGCCGGTTTCTCAGGAAAGCCACACCAAAGTGTTTTTTGCAGTGGCCGGATCCAGGTATCTTATGCTGTCAAGGTACAGGGGGCACACAGAGAACTAGGTCACAGTGTCAGCTTCTCATCCCACTTTGCATGGGTCCACGTGAGGAGCCTGTAAGCCACCGCATGTGCCCTGGGAAGTAGAAGTGTCCTTCCCATGACTGCCATGACGAGTCACTCCCCACTCAGTGGCTTACAGAGGTCAGGTTTATTCTCTTAACCGTTGTAGAGGCTGTAGGCAGAGCTGCATCCGCCTGCTTGCCTCACCAGGCTTCTGGACATCGTGGCTTCTCTCGCCATATGACCCCTTCCCGTGTGTCACTTCAACCTCTTGCTCTGTGGTCCTCTCTCCAGACACCTGGATCCTCATTATTGATGTGGGCTCATCTGAGCAATCCAGAGCGATTGTCCATCTCTGTATCCCGAGTTAGCAATATCTGCACGTTCGTTACCTTTTAATGCACAAGGCAACACATTCAAGTTCCAGGCAGGAACAAAAAACCTAGATTAGCAAAAACTCTTCTCAACAATAAAAGAACCTCTGGTGGAATCACCATGCCTGACCTCAAACTGTACTACAGAGCAATCGTTATAAAAACTGCATGGTACTGGTACAGCAACAGACAGGTAGATCAATGGAATAGCATCGAAGACCCAGAAATGAATCCACACACCTATGGTCACCTGATCTTTGACAAG
>LR750298.1:110884-208621 GCA_902729485.2 Mus minutoides | reverse complement strand
AATAAATAAATAAATAAATAAATAAATAAATAAAACAAGTCAAAGCCCACTCAGTCCACACAGTAGGCTATCTCAAGACAAACAAAACATCATTTTTGTGTTAAACCAGATGTAGCTATGTTACCAAGGGGTTTTAAAGTACAACTTAAGCAAGTGGACTTATTTTTGGCTTCCTGGCCAACCTCAGACACAACTAGTCTGGTCCCTAGAGTTGAGTGGTCATTTTCGCCTGCTCCAAGGCTGCCGCTATGGAAAAGTTTGACTAGCTCCTTTCACAAAGAGCCCCTTGATTCTCTCAGGCATTGGTCATTAAGCAGAAAAACACACCCAGTTCCTTCTGTCCTGGGCTGCCGTCCACGGCTGTTCATCATGACTGTCGTCTGTCTATTGACGGACAGTGTCTTCAGGGCCGCAGGCATCTTGGCAGAATGCTCCCTGTCGTTTCAGCCAAGGAGACCCAGGTAGCGTGGTTTCCAAGGTGAAGCCAGAGACCACCCTCGATTTGGAGGTGAATATCTGCCTTTGGGGTTGAGATGAATGCTTAGACCTGTGGCGCTCTTGCTGTGGAGAGAGAGAGAGAGAGAGAGAGAGAGAGAGAGAACATTTCCATGAATTGTACCTCTCCCAGCAGCATTCTCTCAAGTGTGGCGCACAGTAGTACACAAAATAGGCAAAACCCATGTCCTTAAGAACTTATGTGCAAGCCAGGAGGTGGTGGTGGAAAGTCTTTAATCCCAGCACTCAGGAGGCAGAAGCAGGCAAATCTTTTGAATTGAAGGCCAGTCTAGTTTTCAGAGTTCTAAGACAGCCAGGACTACAGAGAAACTCTTGTTTTGTTTTGTTTTTAGCAAACAAACAAACAAACAAACAAACCAGGGGACTGGAGAGATGGCTCAGCAGTTAAAAGCACTGACTGCTCTTCCTCAGGTCCTGAGTTCAATTGCCAGCAACCACATGGTGGCTTTCTACCATCTGTAATGGCATCCGTTGCCCTCTCCTGGTGTGAAGACAGCTACAGTGTACTCACATACATAAAATAAATAAATCTTGAAAAAACAAAACAAAAAAACAGAAAACAAACAAACACCCCCCTCGAGAGAGAGAGAAAGAGAGAGAGAGAGAGAGAGAGAGAGAGAGAGAGAGAGAGAGAGAGAGAAACCTTTACCTTATATGCTAAGAATGAGAAGTCAGGCACCAAGACAGAATGTCTTAGACTATAGACTATGTATGGATGGTGGTGAGTGCTATAAAATACAGGAAAGGGAAGTGACAGATACGGTGAGGGGCAGATGTGACTTTAAATATGGCAGTCAAACGGCAATGACAGGATGAAAGGCGTAAACAGTCAGAGGTGCTAGCTCAGCTGGTTTTGAAGGCACCACAGGTATGTCTAGGCTGCAAGAAGAGGACAGAAGGTGAGGCCATCCAAGCACGGCAGCCAGTGAGTGATGCAGCTCCCAATGGCCTCTCGTGCTTCCCCGACTGCTGATTGGTGAAGGACCCAGCCACTTGCTTGTGCTGGTTGGCTTATCATAAGTCTACGGGGTCCCACTATCTTTCTAGTGGCAAGTTCAGTTACTTTCTTGGCTGGCCTTTCCCCTCATCCTAAGATTTATTTTTATTCATATACACGTGTGTTAGTGCAGCCACATGTGTTCAGGTACTTGGAGAGGCAGAAGCAGGTACTGGATGCCCCAGATTTGGAATTACAGTTGAGTGTGAATCACCCAGCGTGGATGCCGGGAACTGAACTTGGGTTTTCTGGAAGGACAGCAAGTGCTATCTCCCCAGCCTTACAGTAGTCTTTGTGGCAGGGAATGGGGTGGGCAGCCCCTGGCCAGGAGCCAGGGAGGGACTGAGGCTTCCAGTCCAATAATAGGAAGAATCGAGTCATGTCAACAGCAGGTGAGCTGGCTGTAGCTCTACCCCTGGCTGAGCCTTGAGATGAGTCCTTGAACTTGCTAAGTGTGGGACTGCAGGCAGAAAGGGTCCTAAAGAAGAGAAGCCAGTTAAAACAGGTTCAGATTCTTCACCCGAGGAGCCAGGAGTTGGTACATAGGTTTTCAAGCTGTGCGGTAATGGGTGACTTGTCATGCAGCCGCTCATAATTAATACACAAGGGTTTGGGGCCTGGGCACCCAGGAGTGGAGGAATGTAGGTGCAGTGGGTGGGATGGGAGGGTACTGCAAGGTTGGTTTGCCATGTGTGCAATATGCGTTTAGCTCTGTTTTGTGGTTATGGCGCGCGCGCGTGTGTGTGTGTGTGTGTGTGTGTGTGTGTGTGTGTGTGTGTGTGTGTGTTTTCAAGTGGCAATTAGCTACTAACATCCGTGATCTGTATCTCCCAAGGAGCGCTTTAAACCAAAGTTAATTAAGGCAGCTTCAAAAAATCAGAATCTGTAATAAATTTGAGTCATAATTATTTCTAGAGACCGAGAACATCGGATACTGCGCCAACAAACACAACCCTGATATTTCACTTTAAAAATCTTGTCTTCTAAGAAAAAGTGATTTTTTTATTTTCAGGAGAAATTGGGATGAAGCTGATCACTGTGTATCTAGAAGGGAAAGATTTGGGGGAGTGAGCTGACAGCACAAATGTTGAAGAGAAAGAACACTTCACTTGAGCATCTGAGAAGGGGCACGTTGTTAGGAAGCTGTGTAAGTAGGTTTTTGAATTAAGTAGCCCGGTGGCCTCCATGGCACTCGAAAGTCAAGTGTGGAAATAAAGGGGAGGAGATAGAGCCTGTAAGCCATGGGAGAGGAGGAAGATGGGAAAGGAAGGGGGAGGCTGATGAGGGAGGCTGCTGATATCAGTCAGCACCCACCCCAGCTTCTGTTTTAAGATGGCGCCATTTTGCCTTTGGTTCTGGAATCAAGAGCACCCAAAGCCAGGGGAAACTCAAATCACCCAGCGCCTCCGGTGATCCTCCTGGAAGTCCTTTCCTGTGACTAGTTTAGCAACAGCATTCCATGCGGTTGTGGCCAGGAGGCATGAAAGAGGTCTCCGCTGCAGCATCTCCAAGAGGACTTTCTCCTTGGAGACCAATTGGGCGGATGCTTTGCTTAGGATACTGCTGTCTGTGTGTGAAATGGAGCTTAGAGCTGCCATCTTGGGACTATGAGTGTTGGTGACGGTAATACTGCCAACTTTTTAGGCTCATGTAGGAGACAAAAATCCTTGGGAATGTCTGAGATGATATTGCTAGATTGGGTTATAATTGAGGTAGGAAGCCCCATTCTGTAGGCTGAAGTCCTGGCCTGAACACGAGGAAACGAAGGAAGCACCGGAGAGCGCTCTCTCTCTGCTTCCTGACGGCAGATGGGCCTGCTGCTATGGCTTGCCTACCGTTATACCCTTGAACTTTGAGCCTCCCTCCCTTCAGTAAGGTGCTTTTGCCAGGTATTTTGCCCCAGCAAGGAGAAAAGTAACGAATACAGGTGGAACCAGGTGGCCAAAGAGAAGCAGAGGGACTTACATCTTTAATACTAAGTTGAGTTGCCATGATTTCTGGTTTTAGAGTTGATTTTATAGACTTATTTTTATAGGCAAGGGGTCACTTTCCAGTGGTTCCAGCTATTTTTGAGATGGATTTTTCTGTTACTGGCAGCCAGAACCAGGAGAAGGTCCAGTTGTCTGTCAGGTATGGTCAATGGACTCACTGTATAACACAGGAAATACAGAAGGTGATGGGGCCCGGGGATGAGAAATGAAGAACTCGGCTTGAGATGCACTCAGTTCGCCTGTCTGAGGGATGCCCTGCTATACTTCTAAAGGGTGCGGGAAGCCTTACAGCAGGGGTAAACAGGTGGCTGCCATGCTGGGCTGACCTGGGTTTGGATCCCACCTCTGTCTAGTAACACCTGCACCACTGGGGCAGGAGACCACCAGCTTTAGCCTCCATTTTACCCAGTAGGAAGGAATTCCTGCAGGGTGATAGACAATCTCAGTTCTTGCTTTCCTGTCCTCCAGACCAGTGGCACACCTCAGCACCGCCACTCTCAGATGGTGTCGCATGAATAGACTCTGAGCAATGGGATGTGCTAGCTGCTTTGTTCCTCACTTGTCAGCTGATGGAGAGAATCCAGGGCAGTGTGATGGCTAATCTTGGTTGTCAACAAAGTCTCTACCTCTTCTTCCTCTTCTTCCTTTTCCTCCTCTTCCTCTCCTCCTCCTCTTCCTCCTCCTCCTCTTCCTCCTCCTCCTCCTCCTCCTCTTCTTCTTCTTCTTCTTCTTCTTCTTCTTCTTCTTCTTCTTCTTCTTCTTCTTCTTCTTCTTCTTCTTCTTCTTCTTCTTCTTCCTCTCCTCCTCCTCCCCTCCTCCTTCTCCTTTGTTTTCTTCGAGACACAGTTTCTCTGTATAGCCCTGGCTGTCCTGGAACTCACTCTGTAGACCAGGCTGGCCCTGAACTCAGAGATTGCCTGCTTCTGCCTCCAGAGTGCTGGGATTAAAGGCGTGCGCCACCACCACACAGTGGGTCATTTTCTTGGTTGCTAATTGGTGTAGGATGGCTCAGCCATTGTGGAGGGTCCCAGCTGGCTTGATCCACATAAGAAAACAAGCTGAATGTGACCCTGGGCTTGTTCAGCATTCCTGTGGTTTCTGTGTTAAGTTCCTGCCTTGTGCTCCTACCTTGGCTTCCCTTGATGTAAACTGTAAGATGAAAGCAGGCCTTTCCTCCTGAAGCTTTTTTTTTTTGTCATGTTGTTTAACATAGCAACAAAAAAATTATCAAAGTAGAATGTTTGCTGCTGTAAAGGTGGTGGGACCTGGGAGAACGGAGCCAGTGAATGAAGCAGACTAAAGTTACATGCAGTAGCCAACCTTATCCAGTCAGTTTATACTGTGAGTGTTAAGAGGAGTCATGTAACCAACGTTCACAATCACAGGGGCAAGCCACTTGGGGTGGGCAAGCTACACACGAACTACATGCGGCAGAAACATGTTTTTCCATAGAGGCACATAAACAAATCACAATGGCCATCTGTAACGAGTAATCGGAAATAGACTCACTCTTATCTGCTACACGCGGGAGGGGCACACAAGCATATTCCAAGAACAGATTTGTATTTTTGAAGAAACTGAGGTCACAAGATTCATGACTTGGTCTCTTGGAGTATTCTAACAAGCGCCCAGAAACTTCTTCACACAACTCCATTCCTGGACCGTGTCCTGACATCTCCCCATGTTTAATTAGATACGTAGGATACCCAGAGTGGTTTTGATTTAAGGTGTTGTAGATAAATCTGATTGTTGTTTGATGCAGTAGCATCCTGTGTGCAAGCAAATTATAACTAGAATGGCTAAGAGCGCAACAGTGAAGGAGGGGTGCGTAACACTGACGCCAAGAACAGGGACCTACACTGTATCAGTACTACAAGAACTGTTGGAAGTGTGTGTGTGTGAGGGGTGGGGGAAACCTCACCGTGTAGCCCCAATTGACCTAGAACTTGCTCTGTGTACTAGGTTGGATTTGCACTCTCAGGGATCTGCATGCCTCCTGAGTGCTGGGAATAAAGATATGTACCACTGTGCCTGCAACATTTTAATTTTAATCTTCTGCATAGACTCCTTCCCTGTCCATACCAGCTCATGACTTGAGAGCAATACCCGGCCAAGGATGGGCAAAGTTGAAAGTACATTGGCTTTGGAGGGTCACAAGAACAGGCACAAAGGTGGACAGCTTGTTGTGTAGGGCTGCCTGAGCTGTGTAAGACATTAGTGTCCCTGCCAGTGTCCCCAAATGCCACCATCTCTAGTTATTGTGAGCATCAAAGATGTCCCTGTGGCTCTCCACACATCACTGTGCACCCCAGTGGGAACCCCATCATCTGACATTAGGAAAAACTATGTCCCCGAGAGGGAGGGAGCCTGGCCAGAATTCCAGAGCTGGGATTTGGACACAGATTTCTGTAGTTACTCAATAATCTTACCCCAATAGTTGATACGAGTTGAGCATCTGTAACCCCAAGTCCAAAGCTGCTTAAATGCCAATATCGTGGTGCAAATACAAAAGTTTTTTCTCTCAAAAAAAAAAAAACAAAAAAGTTTTTTCTTTATTTTATTTTATTTTATTAGATATTTTCTTTATTTACATTTCAAATGCTATCCCGAAAGTTCCCTCTACCCTCCCCCCGCCCTGCTCCCCTACCCACCCACTCCCACTTCTTGACCCTGGCGTTCCCCTGTACTGGGGCATATAAAGTTTGCAAGACCTAGGGGCCTCTCTTCCCAATGATGGCTGACTAGGCCATCTTCTGCTATATATACAGCTAGAGACACGAGCTCTGGGGGTACTGGTTAGTTCATATTGCAGACCCCTTCAGCTCCTTGGGTACTTTCTATAGCTCCTCCATTGGGGGACCCTGTGTTCCATCCTATAGATGACTGTGAGCATCTACTTCTATATTTGCCAGGCAATGGCATAGCCTCATATGAGACAGCTATATCAGGGTCCCTTCAGCAAAAGCTTGTTGGCATATTCAATAGTGTCTGGGTTTGGTGGCTGATTATGGGATGGATCCCCGGGTGGGGTAGTCTCTGGATAGTCCATCCTTTCGTCTTAGCTCCAAACTTTGTCTCTGTCCTTTCATGGGTATTTTGTTCCCTATTATAAGGAGGAATGGAGTATCTACACGCTGGTCTTCCTTCTTCTTGATTTTCTTGTGTTTTGCAAATTGTATCTTGGGTATTCTAAGTTTCTGGGCTAATATCCACTTATCAGTGAGTGCATATCTAGTGACTTCTTTTGTGATTGGGTTACCTCACTAAGGATGATATCCTCCAGATACATCCATTTGCCCAGGAATTTCATAAATTCATTGTTTTTAATAGCTGAGTAGTACTCCATTGTGTAAATGTACCACATTTTCTGTATCCATTTCTCTGTTGAGGGACATCTGGGTTCTTTCCAGCTTCTGGCTATTATAAATAAGGCCGCTATGAACATAGTAGAGCATATGTCCTTATAAAGTTTTTTCTTGACAATACTTTGTTTCATGGTCCAAAAAATTAGGAATATATATATATATATATATATATATATATATATATATATATATATATAGTGTGTGTGTGTGTGTGTGTGTGTGTGTGTGTGTGTGTGTGTGAGAGAGAGAGAGAGAGAGAGAGAGAGATCTGGCTATGCATATAGAGGTATATAGAACATGCATGAATTTCGTGTTTGGTCTTGACTCTCATCCCCAAGATGTCTCTTTATATACATGCAAATGCTTCAAGGTCTGAAAATGTTCAAATCCGGAAACTCCTCTGGTTCCAAGCACTTTAGATGGGGGTTGTCAGTCTGTAATATGACTTGTTCAAATCAGAAAGCAAGATCACAAGGGACCAAGTGTCTGTGTGCTGACTGGGATGTGTGTGGTGACACTGGATGCTCTGAAGGGCCTCTCACGGGCCCTTGTAAATGCCCACTCTTGTTACTGGTCCCTGTGCATCTCTTCTTCCCAGGAGCTCATCCCTGGCCAGGGCGGAGGGCAGCTCAGCATCCTCTTAGAAGTCTGGGCAGAGATAAGCACCCCAGGCCAGGGCTGGCTTGGCTTTCTAATAGAATGGAGATGAGCCTGAGAGCTTTAAGGCATATAAATCTTTCAGGAGCTGAGGAGGGAGCCGTTAATGGCTCTATTGGGATCCAGAGGAATTTATTTTCCATTAGGGGCAGACTTCCTGGGAAACGTGGTTCAGTCAAGGTTAGACTTGGAAAAAGCAGTAGCTGAGGAGGGCAGAGTCTATCCAACTCATGCTTTTCCCAGTTTCTTTCTAAACTGCCTGTGGCTGGCACACCGAAACTCACTTGGCGCCCCTTGCCCTTTTCATTTTGTCCACTCTGGGTAAGATGGTCTTCTGAGACTTGTCACAGTCAGAACAGAGATGCCCAGCTTACCAGGAGCCCTGGCATCTTCATTGGCATCTCCATCCCTCCTTGTGAGGCATGCCCGTCAGCGGGTAATGAGACGTTTCCCTCGTCCTTCCTAGTGATTATTTCAAACAATGGATGGTGTTTGCAGAAGTGAGACTGGGAATAGAGATTCCTAATGAGTAGTTCTGGCAATAATTAGTTATTTTCTATATTTATTGAAAACGACTGCATCCAGCATTGCTGTTTTCTCTGAAGAGAAAAATAGGATGATTGCTACAGCTATTTATCTGCTTCCCGATTGTAATGACTAGAGGTTGCCATTTTTTAATTACTAGGACTAAAAAAAAATGTTGTCCCTTAGCTGAGGTGGTTCTGGAGTCATTAGTAATGCATTTGTATCAAAATGTAGCTGGCACAAGGAGAATCAATAGGTTCTTGGCTGGGCTGTGTGCCTCTCAGAGGGCCCGCTAGGACCAAGGCAGAGCAAGTTCCTTTTTTCTTGAGAACTAGCTCTATGACAAGGGAGATCTTCTCATGTTCAGGCATGCACTAGGAAATGTTTACTTCTTGACTCCCAGGGGAATATTTCCTAACTGAGTAGTCAGCTTCCATGATGTGGCAGACTGTAAGATTCTAAGACACCATCATGGAACTGGCATCTGGGGTCAGATGCTGTGTCCTGGACTGTATGAGCTGGTTCTGGAACAACCCTAGATTTTTATTTTTTTTAATGACATCTTTAACATGTATTAGCTGCATGCAATCCAGTGCTTGGAAGGTGGAGACCAAAGAATCAGGAGTTCAAGTCTAGCCTGGACTATGTAGAAGGTTTGAGGCCAGCCTGAGCTTTGTGAAACTATCTCAACAAACAGACAGACAGACAGACAGACAGACAGACAGACAGACAGACAGACAAACTAATGTAACTTTTATTCACTTGATTGTTTCAGAGGCTCACTGCTAAATAAGCTCACTCTTTCTAGTTCTTTCCAAACTCTGGCTGGTTGGTTGTTCTGGCTCAAACTTCTCCTGAAGCTGACTGGTCCCAACTGGCTTCTCTCAGCTTCTGACTGAATTGCTCTGCTTGACGTCAAACTAACTCTAGCAATCTGTTTTAATCTTCTGGCTCCTTCTGATTCTCTGGCTTGTTCTGTCTTCACCCGTGCCTAGCTTGTTCTTCCTCTACAACCGGCCTTTGTAAAATTGTCCCTGTAAAAACTGCCTCTGAACTCCACATCACTGCACTGCCTCTCAGCCCACTGACTCAACTGAACTGACTAGCTAGAACTCAAGAGTTCCGCATGCCTCTGTCTCCTGAGTGCTGGGATTCAAAGCATTCACCCTTTACCTAAGCTTTCCTTTACCTGAAGTTTGCCCTATACCAGGCTGGTCTTGAACTCAGATCTGTTTGTCTTTATCTCCTGGGATTAACGGCATGTTTGTATTCCAGTTGGATCACACAGACGTAGAAGGTCTTTCGCTGTGATCCCTTGCCAGAGCAGCCATGTTGCTGAATTAAAATTCCTCTACAACAAACAAACAAACAAACAAACAAACAAAAGCACTACCACAACAATAAAACTACATACATTTTACATCTCAGGAGGTGTCCTGGATGCAGGCAGAAGTTCTGTCCAACCATGACTAAAGTAGCAGAGATAGGAAAGGGGTAAAGAGGAAGGGTAGGGGTAAAGCCAGATCAGAATGGGCACTGGACAGTAGACAGGGCTGTGTCCTCTGAGAAGTGTCATCAGCAGGAATATGAAGGAAGGGGTGAGTCCACAAAATGGCCGGGCAAAGAACATTCTAGAGAGAGAGAGGCTGGTCTATAGTGAGGTCAGAGGTGACAAGCCTGGGAGTCGATTTTAGTCTCTGTTTCAGAAGGTCCTGAAATCTGGGGACTGTTGAAGGCATCTTCTGAGACAGCTAGAAGAAGCAGGCCCACCCTGGGAGAGACCCCTCTCTTGCTCTTTCTCCCTCCATTTCTTAGGGGGTGTGATAATCCTCATTTTTGTTCTTGGGTCTCCACAGACCCCCAGCTCCTCCAGTTTCTCAGACAGTGCCTGAAAGCCTCGCTCCTCAGGTGTTTACTGCAGTCCTGCCTGGGACAATTTTATAGGGAAGGGATTTGTCCACTCCTGACTTCCCATCCTGAGAACCGAACCTGACCCTACCACACTAATAAATATTTATGGGATTCATCAAATCAATGAAATGCAAGCACCTGATTATTTCATTAAGACTTCCAGACAGGCCTGGCCTGAGCTGTCACCCTGTCCTGGAACTGTGTGAGCACTCCCTGCTTCACTGCTCTTGTTTGCTGCTGGACACCTACCCCTGTGCCTGGCTGGATGTGCCTGTAAACATTCATGAGATGATTGAACGCATGGGTATGCGTGGGTATTATTGTATTCTAAATTACAGTTATTTTCATTCCAAATTACTTTTATTCTTTCCTCGCATTACAGAGAGGACATTTTATTGATTTGTTTGAGATTGTATGTGCGTGGAGATGAAATTATCTATGAATTTCATTCTGACACCTCTCAGAAGCCCCGGAGTCTCTTATTTAGTTGTGGGGGTGGGGACAGGGCATGGCAGAATTTTCTGGTATACATTTTTTTGTTTTCAAATATTTATCTATTGTGCATGTGTATGTGCGTGTGCATGCCTCTGTGTGTGAGAGAGAGATCTAATGAGTTCCATAGGGTAAATGTGAATGTCAGAGGACAATTTGAGGTCATTGTTTTTCACCTTTCACAATGTGGGCTCCTGATGGTTAATTAAATCCAGGCCTTCAGACCTGGCAGCAAGCATCTTTACTTACTGTATCTCTTCGTCCATCTTTACTTACTGTATCTCTTCGTCCATCTTTACTTACTGTATCTCTTCGTCCATCTTTACTTACTGTATCTCTTTGTCCTAGTTTATTTTCTCAGACAGCATCTTGCTATCCATCTCCCAAGTGCTGTGTATGTATGCACTGCCACCACCTCCAGTTTACTCTTCTGTTCCAACAGCCCCTTTGAGTCACCTGAGTGGCCTTGCGGACCCTAGAGAACGTGTGGGGATGGGGAAACAAAGGACACTACTGGAGAATTCCCAGATCCTCACCCGTACAAAGGTGGGGCTGCCTCCTCAGACTGGACCAGGAGCACAGGCTGGAATGGTAAAGCCACAGGGCTTGCAGTGAATAGCTCAGGTCATGTTGTAGTGGGTATTCAGTGCACGAAGGACAAAGGTAGCCAGGTGTGCTGCAACATGCCTGTAATCAATCAAGAGGCAGAGGCAGATGGATCTCTGTGAGTTCGAGGCTAGCCCAATCTCCGTAGTGAGGCCATGTCTCAACCCAACCCAACCCTACCCAACCCAACCCAACCCAACCCAACTCACCAACACCAAAAACAAAAGGCAGAGAAGCAACCCCAGAGGGAGGGCCCCCTGATTGTCAGAGCCAAGCCTGCTGGCTTTCACCCCTAGCTTTACACTAACTGTGAGCTGGGAGCTCTGCATATATTTCAGGTGCTTTAGTGTGTGGATGAAGTAGGCTTTGCTTTTTTGGGGCGGGGGGTTTCGAGACAGGGTTTCTCTGTGTAGCCCTGGCTGTCCTGGAACTCACTTTGTAGACCAGGCTGGCCTCGAACTCAGAAATCCTCCTGCCTCTGCCTCCCGAGTGCTGGGATTAAAGGCGGGCGCCACCACGCCCAGCTAGGCTTTGCTTTTAGTCTCTCATCTGTGGCAAAGGCTCTGGGCTTGACTTTATTTATTTATTTATTTTACACAGATTTCTCATGTAGAAAATCTCACAGCAATGCTTTACCTCCAGAAGCAGCTGGTAGGTCAGCGGGATGGCAAACTTTCTGGGAGCATCGAACAGGAGCATAGCATAAGCTCCAACACCCTCACCCTGGGGTGGAGACTGGAGTCCTTTGTCTGTGTTAGAGACAAGGGATCCAGCCTCGAGAATACATGAGTTTGCTTGATATAAGACTGCCTGGTTAGGGGAGGTTCAGGGCTTAAATGCAGGCCTCTGGCTCCATTCGTACAGAGAGGAGGCAGGAACTATACAAGGGTCTCAGGGAAATGAAAGTAATGGGTTATATATATGGTGTATGGATATGTGTGGAGCCAGGAGAGGGTGTGTGTGTGTGTGTGTGTTGTCTTTGTTGTGTATGTATGTATGTATGTATGTATGTATGTGTGTATGTATGTATGTATGTATGGGTATGGAGTATGGAGCCAGGGGAGGGCAGGGTGTGTATGTGTGTGTGTGTGTGTGTGTGTGTGTGTGTGTGTGTGTGTGTATAGCCTGGAGAGGCCAAATACATATTTGGATCACAGGATTGTAAGGGCTTGACATATTTGGATCCAGTCTAAGGGAGACCCAGGGAAGAGTTACAGCTTGAGTTTCAAAGGCAGCCTGTTGGCGGAGTTTCTTCTTGCTCAGGGACTGTTCTGTCAAGCCTTCAGGCAACTCTGTGAGGTCCACCTGAAGTTAGGAGAGCCATCTGCTTCCCTCAGAGTACATCCACTTGAGTGTTAATACCACGATCATCAATAACAACAGAAATTTGTCACAGAAGCATCCAGAATCATCTTGTGCCAAGCAGGTGGGCACTCTAGCACAGTCAAGCTGACACATAAAAAACATTATGGTATCTTTTTATATATATGTTAAAAATAGTGAAGGCCATTAATTCTCAGTGTAGAAGTTTGAACACTGTATTAGTATCTTCATTCCAAGCACATAAGCGTCAGAAAATGCATGTTTGTCCCCAACAGGAGTCATCATACCCAATACTCCGAGTTCATGGTTTGCACACAGGGCTTCAGGAAATTTCACCAGGTAAGTAAGAGCTCTTTACAGTCTGCCTGCTGAGGCTGGCACAGCTTCCATTGCACAAGGAAGGTGGCAAAGGGCTTCGCCTCCTGCTCAGGGCCCTGTCTCCTCTCCTTCTATGACATCTTTTCCTCCCTCTACTGCCAGCCTATTTGGGGGAAGGTGGGGAAGGCCTTCCTTTTGACCTGAAGGGAAAGCTGTAAAGGTTTCTTACCTCAGCTTGGGAGTGTGTCACACTCTAGGTCTGGACTGCTGGAGACTGTTGCGTCGAATGTGTGGAGCGAATTGGAAAATGAAACTGGGCGCAGCAAAGCCAAGTAGAAGAGCAGAAATAGATTTTTGATCACATTGTCGGAGGACCTGGATCCAGCCATACCTGAAGTTATTTACTTAACTCTCCTATACTTTTATACTATGGAAAATGACAATTGCCTTTCTCTAGCTTAAGCAGTTGAGTTTAGTTGTCACTTTGCCCTGAAAGAGCTCATCATTCTGTCTGATGCGATATTCTTCTGTGTAAAGTAGACTGGCACGTAACTGTGTTGTGTTGTTTTTTGTTTGTTTGTTTTGTTTTCTGATCACCTAATTGTTCTAGTTAAGATGTCACAGGCAGGTTGGAGATTTCCAGACGACTAAGACATATTCCCGGACATCAAGAGCCTGTCGTCAGGAAGGCCAATGGCATGGCAGATATGCTCTGACACTTATGTGGGTCCTCACAGGATCCCCAGGAGAATAAGCATTTGACATAATCTGGGAGCGGGTGAGCCAATTTCAGCTTCTTTTCACAGTCTGAAAGGTCTTTGCAGGTAGGGCTGAACTTGGCCTGTGTGTGTGTGTGTGTGTGGGGGGTCTTATGTAGATAGCCCTGGCTAATGAGACTTGCTGTACAAGCCAGGCTGAGCTTGAATTCCTGATCTGCCTGACTCTACCTCCCATTTGCTAGGATAACAGGTGCTAGGTGCCCTGGAGGGGGTGGGAGGTGGGGTTGGGGGGGAACCATGTCAATTTGCATGCTCTCATTCAGCTAATCTGGAGGGAGGAGACCATTTGGGTGAGATGAGACATTTTGGGTAGGTGAAGCCTGGCACACTGCTGTCCTGACTCACACCCCATCTCTCCTTGACCTTCTGCCCTCTCGGTCAATGTCAAACTCCAGGCAGGTCCTGACACCCACTGTCTCACAGAGGATGTTCCCAGCATTCATTTTCCTCAAGAAGCAGAGGATGCTCTTGGTCTCCTGAACCAATGAAGTGAAGAGTAGGACAAGAAGCTGCCCATGGCTCCAGGTGTGCACATCTGTAACCTATGTCCACTCATGGCAGGAGCTCTTCCAAGAGGTGCCAACCTGTTTCCCACAGCCCTCACCATGCTTCAAGCTGATTTATCCCCGTGTGTTCTGGGGGAGGGGCAGAACTTCTGTGTCCCTTTTAGCCAGCATCTCTGTCATGCATGCTCAGCAGCCACCCCTGGTGTAAATGGAGAAGGTGAGCTGTGTGTGTCAATGTGCGTGTCTGGTGTGTGTGTGTGTGTGTGTGTGTGTGTGTGTGTGTGTGTGAGCATCTGTGTGCCTGTGTATATGTGTGTGTCCAGTGAGATGGAGTGGCAAGAAGAATGATCAGGAGCCCAAATGGGAGAATAAAGTGAGACTTGAGCAGAGAGCATCAATGGCCCTCTCTGTGAGGATCGCATCCCAACCTCAGCAGAAGCCTGAAGCTGAGTCAGCGCTCACCCCTGTATATGAGATGTTTCTTAGTCACACATACCTAGTGAAGCCTACTTTATAGAGCAGGCGCAGGAGAAATGAACAGTAACTGCTGTTAAAGCAACAATTGAAAAAGTTCTGTCGATATGGCTGGGGATGCAGTTCAGTCAGGAGAGGGGGTCACTTAGCATCCTGAGGCCCCGAGCTCCATCCTCAGTACTGCTTATACCAGTTTAAGTCTGAAATCCCAGCTTTCAGGAGCCGAAAGCTGGAGGGCTGGAAGTTCAAGGACAGCTTCAGCTCAAGGCCTGTCTGGGGTACACAAGACCTGTTTCTAAAACAAGAGCCAGTGAGATGTCTCATTGGGTAAAGGCACCTGTAGATTAAGCCTGGCAACCCGAGTCCAATCCTCAGATATTACATATGAGGTGAGAGGAGAGAACTGACTTTTGGCAAATTGTCCTCTGATCTCTACATGGTCACTATGTCATGTGTGCCCCCCACACGCATCATGCCCACACACAAAATGATAAATAGAATTTTAAAGCAAACAAGGGCTAGCCAGATGAATCATCAGATAAAGGGGCGGCAGATAAAGGCACTTGCTTCATGAGCCGAATGACCTGAATTAGATCCTGGGAAGATGGAAAGAGAGATCCAACTCTACAACGTTGTCCTCTGATGTCCACGTGTGTGCTGTGGCACAGGTGCCCCTCCCCCACCCCATCACACCTGCACATACAGACACGCAGTCATTTTAAATAAAAATGTAATAAACAAAATATATATGCTCTCTCTCTCTTTCTCCTCCCCCACCCCGGTTCCTGTGTGCACTCACCCTTCCTGTTATTTGATGATGTCAGTACCATGTGTAACACTCTGTCAGGCTACTACAAAAGAGGATGAAACACTGTGACGGTCAGTATGATGAATGAGATGGCAACTAAGTGGCCAAGTGGCAGATAGGGAAGGGACACCCTGGATAGGGGTGGGGCATGATTCCATCCTAGGAAGAGAGACTTCATAGACTCCATCGCATGGCTCAGAGTGGCAGTCAACAGAATTACTTAGTTCTGGAATTTTCCATATGGTGTTTGCAAACCACTGCTGAGCTCAGGTAACAGAAAGTATAGGAAGTGAAATCATGGCAAAGTGAAACCCTGGGCAGGAAGGAGGTGGTGTGGAAGCTTGGGCTGCCTCCCAGGGAGCTGTTGGGGAGGAACTGGTACTTGATCCAGCAGGTGACAGTGTGTCTACCTGGCCAGTGGAGACAGGAAGAAAGAGGGAGACGGCAGCCTGTGGGTCACAGTTAACCAGGGTGTGGAGTAGATGTGACAGTGGAAAAGGACCAGGCAGGAATAGATGTGAGGACTGTGAGAAGATGTGGGGATATGGGGCTGGGCTGGGGTGGAGTCAAGTGGGTAGGAGGGCTGAGTGGGTGGGCGGGGCCGAGCGAGTGGGAGGGACCGAACAGGTGGGAGGCCCCGAGTGGGTGGGAGGGTCTGCGCTGGTGGGAGCGCCCAAGTGGGTTGAACTGAGTGTCTGTGGTGCCACACAAAGGGAAATGCTCGAATCAGAAATGGGAAGTGAAATTAAGGAGTAGATTCTGAGAAGAAACGGGGTGAGCATAGAGAAAGGCCTTGCTTCAGCGAGTCTGAGGTCGAGACCAAGTGAAGCTTTTGATCTGTAGCTTGAGATGTGAGGGAGGCATCAGCCTGGAGCCTGGTTGTCACGGTCAAGTGCAGGTGTCAGGAAGAGATCAGAACATCCCGGGGAAATCCCAGAACTCAGCTGTCCTGGTTAGCACCCGGAGCTGGGCTTGGCTGTTGCATCTCTGGTTGCTCCTAACCTCAGATTTGCTGTGTGGTTGGGTAGTGAGAGTCTAGATGGAGAATGAACAGGAGGAAGGATATGTGGGAGAGCTAATGAGGTCGAGTTCACCATTCACAGGACACAGAGGCAAGCATCAGGGTGTAGGACACAGAGACCCTATAGGATTAAAGCATCTGGCCATTAGCGGGTTGACCGGAGGCTGAATCCTGCAGACGCATGCTTCACCCCAGGATACCTTCTTCCCAGGGGTCTGCATCAGGCCAAGAGCTGAGCTGTGACTCCATGTCTCCCCTCCAATCCCATGTCATGCCCTGGATCCTGCCCCTGACAGAAGATTCTCTACTTCCTGAATGGGATCTCCATCTTTAAATCTGCACCTCCCAATTCAATCTTGGCAGGATGGTTTAAGCCATGAGAATATCAGGTGTTGCTGGTGGGCCAGAATTTTAAACACTATACTGCAAATTCTCTACCCAGAAGCTTGGAAAGAAGGCAGCGTGCTTAAGGCTGAGCCATGGGTCATGAGGATTCTCAAGTCTGTGAGAGAGCCTTTCTTGGACGATGGACTCCTTGGGCAATAAATGCTTAAAGATGCCCAGAATATCACACACACACACACACACACACACACACACACACACACACACACACGGAATTTCAGATACAGCCAGAGCTATTAAAACCTAGCTATCAAGCCAGTATTAAGACAGCCTGGCACTGACATACGTTACAGAGAGACTGTGATATAGTTAGTGAAAGACAGGTCAGTGGATTCAAGAATGTAGACGCAGTGAGTGCCGGTGCTGTCTCAAGACACACGGCAGTTGCATTATGATGAAGGACACAGGAGGAGAAACTCAGAGGCATTGCAGATATGAAAGTCACTGAAAAAAAAAAAGATGTAATTTTCTTTCCCTTCAAATCACAGACCCCTGAATTCTATGCATGGACTCCCAGGGATCTGAAAAGGAGTCTTGATGTTACAAAATCTGTATTCTGTCCTCAGGACATTCAGTTGTAGGTGGCGTGAAAGAAATGAAAGATAAATGAAAAGTATCCACCTGAAATTCAAATGCTGAAGCCTGACCCTCAAGGACATAGTATTGGGAGTGAGCTCTTTGGGAGGAGCCTGGTGGTCCAGGTTAGTGCCTCTGGGGAAGGGGCCACATCATCTGAAATGTGCCTAGTCTTAGAAGCTAAGCAGGGTTAGTACTTGGGTGGTAGAGGAGGTATTTGTTCATTTGTCACGTGGGAATAGAAGATTTTAATGTACAAGTCATCAAGGAGGCGTTCACCAGTGCTCGGATCTGCTGTCCTTCAGCCTCCACCTCCACGGGTAAATGTTTGCTGTTTACAACATACCGACTATGACTTTGGTTGCTGTTACAGCCACTGCAGCAGGCCAAGCCAGGTAGGAGTCCAGGGGTGGGTGAAGAGTGGGTAACCAGGTGGGTTGGGCTGCACGTGGAGGTGCTGGCTGAAAGTTCTTGTTCACCATGATCACCACCAATTGGCCCAGAGATTAGCAGCAGTGAACTTATCAGTGATATGTGTGGCTAATACCTACTTGTTATTAGAAATGGGCTCTTGTTTATTCAATTAGTGATGCCCAAAGTGAGTTGGCTGGTACTTTTAAAGTTTTTTTTTTTTAATTATGTTTATTGTGTTTGTGCACCCAGAAGAGGGTGTCAGGTCCTCTGGAGCTTCCTGACATGGGTGTGGTGGGGGGTGAGGGGGAAACCAAACTTCTCTGGAAAGCAAGAAGTGCTCTTGACTGCTGAGCCATGTCTCCCGCTCCGGCTGAACCTTTTGAACCACTGCATGCTTCGACGAGTAGGTACCAAAAACCCGTAAAGCCTTCTCCTCCCATACAGAGCTGGTACCTGGAACTTCATTCACCTCTTTCATGAGTCCAGCTACAGGGTCGGAGAGAATCTTGTTTTCCAATACCCACCCTATGCAAAACAAAGGCATCTTTCAATGTTGTCTAACACTTAAGAAAACGTTCGCTGTAACGTGCAGGAATGGATCACCTAAAAATTCAGAGAAATGAAGCCTTAAGGGACAGATAATTATATGTTGTGAACTGCTTATTAATGGTGTGCTTGTCAATAAGTAAGTCTGTGCCGTCTGGGAGAACTGTGACTCAATGTCAGGCAGTAAAACAGCAGAAGAGTAGCTAACTGTTGCCCACAGCGAGCATTCTAGAAGTCCAAGATGTTGTGCACTGCCATATTAAGTAAGAAGGATATGTTACAATGGCAGCTAAGTGTCTAAAACACTTCTTTAAAATCTAAATCTAAAATCGTTTCTATAGAAAACAAAACAAACCAACCAAACAGAAACAAAAACAAAAGCGGAAAAAACCCAACAGATTTAGTGGGAGGCAAAAATCTGTCAAAGGTGTCAGGGAAAGTTGGGCGGTTAGGACATCAATTGCCTAAGGAACAGATAGTTAGTCTGGAGGGGGATCCCGGGAGAGCAAAACTTTGCCCAAATTGCACCCCTCCCCCAGACACAGGGTCTGTCGACTTTGTTTCTATCTGGCTGACATGGACGGTTCTTATTTTGGGGAGTTCAGCCTTAGCAAGTGAGGGCAGGGTCCCCTTAGGCTGTTCTGGGCGGAGTTCAGGGCTGGGCTCTGGGCAGGAGGTGCTGCCTCCTGGCTCCTTGCTGTGCTGTGCGTTACAGGGAATGAAGAGAACTCTTAGCTTTAGAGAATCCGCACTGATGGTTCAGAGCCTGCCTCTTCCTATGAAGCCAAGTAGCGGGAAACGGGAGTGTGACCCAAGGGTGGGTTGACCTGTAACCCAGACTAGGTGGTCACGGAAGGATTCCAGAAGCGGTGACGACTAAACAGACATCTGAAACAGAACATCAGGCATAGGTATATAGTTTTTTTTGTTTGTTTTGTTTTTTGAGACAGGGTTTTTCTGTGTAGCCCTGGCTGTCCTGAAACTCACTCTGTAGACCAGGCTGGCCTCGAACTCAGAAATCCGCCTGCCTCTGCCACCCGAGTGCTGGGATTAAAGGCGTGCACCACCACGCCCAGCACAATGTATGCATTCTAAACAGCAGTGTAACTTCTACAGAGAGCAATAAAGTTGGAAATGGGTCAAAAAACAGTCATGTAGGGAGATCGATACTGTGATATTTGAATGGCCAGGGAAGACTCACTGAACCAAGGCTGAAGGACATCGGGGAGAGAGGCATCCACAGATCCTGAGGGAGAGAGAACAGTGAGTTCAAAGGCCCTGAAGTGGACCTGAAGTGTCTACAACTGTTCAAGACCCACCTGGGTGCCACAGGGTGAATGGTGGTTCGAAGAGGCTGGTGATGGGGGAGGGTCTGATCGTGTCCTGTCCAGTGGACAATCCCCAGGAGCTGGATGTTCATTTGGGAAAGTTGGAAATACCTAGGAACCTCTCTCTCTCTCTCTCTCTCTCTCTTTCTCTCTCTTCTCTCTCTCCTCCCTCTCCCTCCCTCCCTGTCTTTCTTTTTCTTCTTCTTCTTCTTCTTCTTCTTCTTCTTCTTCTTCTTCTTCTTCTTCTTCTTCTTCTTCTGCTTCTGCTTCTGCTTCTGCTTCTTCTTCTTCTTCTTTTTTGAAAGGAGAAACAGAATCTACTATGGTTTAAAAAGATCATTTTGGCTGCTATGCTGAGATTTGATTGTGGCCGGGGGAAGAGCAGAGGTTTGACTGCAGTAATCTCAGGGAGAGGCCATGGGTAGCCTGGTCAGAGCAGGTGCCTGTGATGGTGAAATGTATTGCTTAGTAGGCTTTGCTGAGGGATCACATGTGGGAGAAGAAGCAAAGATCCAAGCAGATGCAGAAGCCGTTGGCTGTCCCCACACTGACGGACGGCATCGCCACGAACCAGAGGAGCCGGCGATTAGAACCAGGAACCTTGTTTTAGAATCTTAAGATGGCAAATGGACTGTTGAGAATGTAAGTGGGGAATCCATATCTCAGGGTTCCCTTACACATTCTTGTAGTCATCTTCTGTCAGATGTGTGCACTGTGGATTTATTCTCTCATCACCGTTACATTTGCACTGCCTTTAAGAGAAAAGACATTCTTTTTCTTTTTTTTTTTAAATAGTTATAGTGTTTTTTTAAAAAATTAATTATTTTGACTGGAGAGATGGCTCAGTGGTTAAGAGCTCTGACTGCTCTTCCAGAGGTCCTGAGTTCAATTCCCAGCAACCACATGGTGGCTCACAACCATCTGTAATGGGATCTGATGCCCTCTTCTGGTGTGTCTGAAGACAGCGACAGTGTACTTACATATAATAAATAAATAAATCTCGTGTATTTTTTTTAAATGCTTAAATTCTTAATATTAAAATAATGGGCTGGAGAGATGGCTCAGGGGTTAAGAGATCTGGCTGTTCCCCCCGTGCCCCCAGAGGACCCGAGTTCAATTCCCACCACTCACATGGCAGCTCACAAACTGTAACTCCAATTCCTGGGGGATCCGACACCCTCAAACAGACATACATATAGGCAACACACAGATACATACAGAATAAGTAAATAGATAAGGCTTTAGCATAAGTAAAAGTGACTTTGGGGGGGCAATAATAGGGTTCCCCAAACCAAGCACCCTGCGCACTGAGGCTGAGGGAAATCACCAACTGAATAACCAACCACTCCTCCTCTAGCACGCCCCCCCCCACCCCTGCCCCAACTTGTTAGGTCTGTCTGAAACGGTGTCTTTCTGTTTCTACCCCAGGGCAGAGCATTTATCCAACCACCTCCACTGTTGAATAAACCCCTGTTGACTGATTGACTGATAAGAAAAGGCAAGCCAGGTGCAGGAAGTGAAGGTTACCAGATGGACACCACCTTTTCTAGCGTCTTCTTTAGAACTTCTAAGGTCTTCATTTTCTGGGTGTGGCCTTTGGCTAGCCACCAAGATAGACTCACACCTTGTACTTTATTTAAAAAGCAATGTCCCTGAATCTCATCTCCCACCCACTGGATCAGGGTTTTGTGAAATAGAGCCTGCTGCTTTATTTATCTCCCCTCTTCCATAACAACAATAATAATCTTTATTGCATATAATTTATATACAACAAAGTATACCCTCTCTAGTTTGTAGTTTCATGAATGTTTACAAATGTATACCGCCATGTAACCCCTAACCCCAGAGAATAAAACATTTCCTAGGTCCCTAGATTACCTTTTATCCATCTGTAGATTCATCCCCAGAAAGCCCTCCTGTGACTATCGGTCTGTTTAACTCCTAGCCACCCTTTACAGCCAGCCATTTGTTTCCTGACTCAAGATTTACTCAGCACTTTCTGGAAGCATCTATGTGGCAATACAGATTTGAGGCAGACACAGTAACAGTCTGGTGTAGAGAGTCATCTGACCTAGCTTTAAAAGGACGGCTGCCTGGCAAAGGCTTTCTGGAGGAAGTGAGGTGACTTTAATTTTGTCAAAGTCTATTTTTTACGATGGTTCTTAAATGACTTCACCCCCTTTATAGCCCAATACCCACCAGAAGTGGTGGGAAAGAAAGAATATGGGGGGGGGCTGTTTAGAAAGGTTCTTTAGGGCAACTCCATTATGTGTTGTCTGGAAATCAGCAGTTCAGTTCATAGGTTAGCAGGCAGTGGCAAGTCAGTCCACTTGCAAACACTTTATGGATACACGAGCAGTCCTGTTCGGCAGAGTCAGGATAGCAAACATGAATCAGCAGCGTGGCACAACCTGGCAGAGACAGCCAGGCCTTGGCACAAGTCAGCAGGAAGGACCAGGAGAAATGACAGGAGAAATGACAGGAGAAATTCTCACTCTCTCACTGAAGATCAGTGAACACTCAAGACCCACAAGCCTTGCACAGCTAACTCTATAAGCAAGCCAAGTTCTGCCTTCATAACTCTCCGTCAGGTCCTATTTATACCCTCCAAGCATCATGTGCCTTCTACTGGTCTTGCCTCAGGGCATGTATTTACCTCAGCTGACATCATTCTGCCAATCAGCCTGAGTTCTTGAAAGCGGCAAGAAACTGTGGCACACCACCAGAAGTTTTTTTGATACATTTCTCTCTTTGGAGTTCCAACAAATGCAGCTCAACTACACAATATAAGGCGGGCTGGTACATGTGTGTTGTTAGCAAAGAATCCTTCATCCTGTCCTTTCACGTGCTTGCTTTAGCAGAGCATCTCTCTTGTGTCTGCTCCAGCTAAACGTTCTTTCATGAGTCTGCCTTAGTTTTTCACCTGTGGCCGCTTCATTGCAACACTCCTTCATGTGTTTGCTCCAGCAAAACGCCATCCAACCGACTTTGCAAAGAATCCTTAAGTTTCAGTGGGAGCCTCACAGTGAGGTGGAGAAAAGTAGCCTCAATCCAAGTTAACAAACGGGGAGACAAGGGATGTGGGGGGAGGAACCGCATGGTGCCTCCTCATCTCTGAGGTGGTCAGAGTCAAAAGCCAAACTCTCCATCTCTGTCCTGAAGCCATTTTCTTCCTCCTTCTCTCCCTCCTTTTCTCCCTCCCTCTCTCTCTCCCTCCCTCCCTTCTTTCTTCCCTTTTTTTTCCTTCTTTTTGTGGTATGATTTTTGAGACAGGATTTCTCTGTGTAGCCCTAGGTACCTCAGAACTCACCCTGTAAACCAGGCCAGCCTGCAACTTAGAGATCTGCCTGTTCCTGCTTCCCGAGTATGCCACCACCATCTGGCCCTGGAGCCATTTTCTAACGCTGTGCTGCCTCTCCATCTCCAAGGGCAGCATCTGCAGAGGGCAGCCTGCTGTGTCTCGGGGACAGGTATTGGTCCTGCTTGCTTTGAGCAGAGGAGCAGGAGACCCATGTAAGCAGTACCTGGTATTCTATGAACATCTCAAAGAGACCTCATGGGTGTGCTGGCCAGTCTTGTGTCCACTCTACACACAAAATAGGATTATCTAAAAGGAGGTAATCTCACACTGAGAAAAACGCTTTCTTAAGACTCAGCTGTAGGGCATTTTCCTAATTAGGTATTGTAGGTGATATCATCCCTGGACTAGTGTCCTGGGTTCTATATGAAAATAGGCTGAGCAAGCCAGGAGAAGCAAGCCAGTAAGCAGCACCCCTCCATACCCGATACATCAGCTCCTGTCTCCAGGTTCCTGCCCTGACTTCCTTTGGTGATGAACAATGATATAGAAATATAAGCAGAATAAGCCATTTCCCCCCAATTTAGTTTTTGGTCATGGTGTTTCATTGAAGCAATAGAAACCATAAGACACTGGGTCACTTAGAAACCCATACCGTTTTGCTCCTGGGCAACCTCTCTAGGGTCATCCCCCAGTCCCTAGGCTTATCAATACATTTGCTGTATTTCATTCTCTCCAGTGAGGTGGTAAATGGTGTGAACTGAGTCTGGTCTGCTTCAGACACGCTCTACATATATGCTCTGTAGCATTCTCTAGAACATTCAGGTGGTTTTGATGAGCTGCTCTATTTTAAGCAGCACGTGTAAAATAGCAAACTCCCCTGGGAGTAGCTTTATTGGCAGGTCAGAGATTTCTACAGCTCAGGGTACGAGCCTGTTATATCTTTTTTTTGGGGGGGGGGAGATGCTGAATACATGCTAGAAATTGGTTCTCCCTTAGTCACACAGAGTAAATGACAAGGAGGGGTGTGACTTATCAGCTCAGTAATAAAAGCTTGCCTTTCACACCAAGTGTTGACTGAAAGAAGGAGAGACCATCTCAGACAGGGAGTCAGAGAAGGGAAGCTCTGAGATCCTGACAGGAGCTTCCGGTTCCCATTTATTGCTGGAGCGTGGCTTTCCCCGCATTACACGGAGCCACAGCCCTCGGACTTTAAACACTGTGGCAATGCTGCCGTTATCCTTGTTCTCTGGGCTTCTAGGTGGCTGAATTCTCCTGCTTTGTTGTGGGGAAGATTTACAGTGACTCCCAAAGTGCAGACGTGCATGTGCAAATGCCTTTAAAATAGGTGTCTTCTGGCAAATGTATTCTGGACTAGCCTGTCTCTGGTCTCTGATATTTGTATAACTCAGGTCTGGCAATGACAGCACTTTAAGGTCCAGACATCTTTCCATTTGGAGATGTAGTGAAATTTGGAGGTAGTTTTAGTTGCATCCTTAAAACCCTCCTGTTGCACACACACTATTATTATTACTCATGAACTAATTTATTAGGCCATGACTTATGGAATAATTCAACGTACCCATTTTCCAGTCCAACATGTCTAGCCTTCTCTTTCCTGTCATCGGAATCCTAACTGTTGTGGTTAAATGTTAGCATTTCCATAGCACTAGACTCTAGCTATGCCAGTGCTGTGCTGGTTAACGGCATGACACATCCCGTTGTTTTCTCTACTGTCGAGATTCCCACTGTTCTGACTTCCAAGTTCCCCTTAGCAATGAGTGAACTCAAAGCAATCAGAACCTGAATGACCTCCTTGGTGTGTGTGTGTGTGTGTGTGTGTGTGTGTGTGTGTGAGAGAGAGAGAGAGAGAGAGAGAGAGAGAGATCAATAAGGTGGAAACATGGGCTAGACGGCTATGTGTACCATGAGCCATGCACTCAGATAAAAAATGGTTGCCATTCTGTTATAACTTGTAAATACCTCACTCTCCATCAGTTAATTGCATGTCCCCGTCTGAAATATCAGCTTTGAGCATCTGTTAAGTCGTGACTATCTCTACAAGTTGCCAAATAGATCTTGGATAGAATTGTATTTACTTCCATTTAACAGAAGCCAGCTCTGTGACTGTCCCCGTACAAGGCTGGATTCACACGACTTTGTTATCATTATTCTTTTTATTATTTTTTAGACTGGTATCACGAAACTCACTGTGTACTCCAGTATGGCTTAGGACTCATAGGAATGCTCCTGCCTCAGCCTTCCAAGGGCATCACTATGTCTGTCTTTTTGGTTGTCTTTAAAAATAAATAAATAAAACAACAAAAACCATTTTTTGTTTACAGTATCAAAACAAAATAAAACAACAGCAAGAAAACAATCCAGGGCTGGAGAGGTGGCTTTTCCAGAGGACCCAGGTTCTAGTCCCTGTACCTACACGACTGCTTACGATTGTAACTCTCCTGGCATCTGTAGGTACCAGGCACACATATAGTATACAGACATACATGCAGGAAAAACAGCCAAACACATACAACACAAATAAGCAAATCTTAAAAACAAAATAAAACTTCAGAGAACTTGAAAAAAAGTCTCTCGTGACATTTTTCTTTAACATCCCCCAAATAACAGAATTGTGCCACATTCATTTGGGTACTGCAGAGGGACCAGTACACAGCCAGTGATACAGTCAGTGTTTGGTCCTCTGTCAGAAGGTGAGTGGCTTATCAACAGTAGGCGTAGATGCCAGGCCTGCCTCCACAGGGAGCGGTGAAGGTGAGTGGTTGGCTGGATCCTCGCAGCAGGGGCTTCTGGGATGGTGGTGTTGGTGAGATGTCTGGAGAAGATCTTATGAGGCTTAAGGACAGACTTTTATCTTGAATCTGCACAGAGACCCATGTCAGATTTCTAACTTCGCTGTAAGGGTCAAAGAAAAAGAGCATTTTTCTCAAATCCACTAGGGTCATTGGTAAGCTGGTACAGCAGCTGGGAGAACCCAAGGCACACCGTTGTCCTGTTTCTCAGAGGAGGTGTCAGTGCTTGGGAGCATTCACCAGGAAATGGCAGCGACGCAGAGCCCTGTGCTATGAGGACCTTCACAACCCAGCCGCAGAGGCAGGCACATACATAGCGCGAGGGAGGCCCCAGGCAAACGGGATGATGTGAAGACTGGGTTTGTCTATGGTCAGTAGACTCAAGGTGAGAGGGTGGGCTTCTCTTAGGGAAGCAACTCAGGACTCCTGCTGGGCACCAGATCCTGGAAATGCGAGCCCTCCAGGGTGAGTTGTAGATGAGCCATTCCTGGAATCAAGTCGCTGAACAGCACACAAGCCTCTCATTTCATGATCTGTGCTCCTTTTGCCGGGCCAGCTCTCCTTGAGGTGGACAAAGCCACCGTCTGCTGACACAGGACTATGTGGCCGTCCATGGAGCAGTCCTGCTCAGGAGATGATCAAGCAGACCCCCCCCCAAGCAGAGCCCCCCTCCCAAATCAGAAGGCACGTGTGTGATGTGTATCAGAAGGCACGTGTGTGATGTGTATCAGAAGGCACGTGTGTGATGTGTATCAGAAGGCACGTGTGTGATGTGTATCAGAAGGCACGTGTGTGATGTGTATCAGAAGGCACGTGTGTGATGTGTATGTAATTATGTGTGGTACATGTGCTTTTGTCCTCTTCCCTACCCCAGTTCTTTGCTAACAGAACATGGAACCTGAGTTTGCTCCAGGAGGGCCCTTAGGTCCAAGGACAGTGGGCCCTTCCCCAAACCCAGGTCTAAACTGTGATTGGGCTAAACTGAGCAGGGCGCTTTGCCTAGGACTGTACTCCCCATGTCCCCTTTGCTGTTAGGGGCAGCGACGACAGAATTCTGACAGGGAGATTCTATGTGGGACAAATTTTGGCATCCCGACAAAAGCCATGAATTTTCTATTCCCATCCCTTCCCTATCTCTTTCTCAGAGTGTAGTTGCTTGACGACAAGACGCTTGGAGCTGCAGCAGCCATCTTGCTACCGTGAAGCAACCTGCTGAGGGTGACTGAGGGGAGAGACAGGAAGTCTCTCCAGGCTCCCGCCTTGAGCTGCCACTGAACGTGCGTCTTGGTCCAGATAATTCAATGCCTTTATTGTTCTGGCCAGCTCGAGGTATCTTTCAGACACATTCTGACAGGACTGTAAGAGTGGAGGGAGGCCTGCTACATCTCCAGGCTGTGAGGAGAAGCCTCGAAAGGCAGCATGTTGGCTCACACCCCTCTGACTCTGTCTTCAGACAGAGTGGGTCAAGTTGTCCCCTCTCTATCAGGTCACCGTGACCCTGCTTCCATGATCACACATGTTCTCTGCCTCTTCCTGCTCCGGATAATCCTCCTGTCTCAAGGAGAGCCAACCTAGACTCTGTCTGCAACATTTTTTTAAATAAAAAAAAAAGTTATTTATTTTATATTGCGTATGTGGCACGTGTGCATGGAGGTCAGAGGGTAACTTGTGGGCAGGTTCTTGCCTTCGCTCTGTAGGTCCCAGGGACCTAACTTTAGGTCACCAGGTTTGGCAGCAACTACCCTTCCTCGTTGAGCCATCTCACAAGCTCTACAATTGTAAAATTACAGTTTATTTACCATGTGTCTTTGAGTGTGCATTTATGCGATGGTCAGAGGGTGATTTGGGTTTGTTTTTTTTTTAAGACGTTTTATTGGCTCTTTGTGAATTTTACATTATGCACTCCAATCTCACTCATCTCTCCTTCTCTTCATATCCACTCTCCATCCTTCTTACCCATTCCCCCAAAGAAAATAAGATAGAATAAAAGAAAGAGTCATTCTGGAAGCTGCAGTGTGTCACAGTGTCGCACAGTCTACCCTTTGGCCACACGTCTTTACTTGCACATGTTCACCGCAATGAGTCATTGGTCTGGTTTGAGGCTTCGACTACAACATCAATACTGAATCCTCACTGAGACGCCTCTCCGATATCCTGCTGTTGACCTGTGTTGTGGAGATCATGCAGCTTTGAGATCTGCAGGACCTGCTTTTATACATGCTCCAGCAGATCATAGATGGGGTAGATGTTGGGGTGGACCAACTCAAAGCCCTGGATCTGGGTCTGGGAGGTAGCTGTGCCTTTATCACCAGGGTGAGCTCACCAGCATTGTCCTGACTAGCTCACCCAAGGCCGGAGCCAGCTAGGGGCGGGGTCAGCTTTCCTGCTTTCAGGTCCTCGGGGGTTAGCTCACTACCTCCCACCCCTCGTGCCTTTGCCCCCAGGGTCAGCGCTACCGCTACCGTGCAGGTGAGGAGCCGAGCTTGCTCTCCTGAGTGCTGCAGATGGCGAGGGGCGGGGCCAGCTCTCTCACTTTCCTGATAGGATAGGAGGTGGGAAGTGGAGGGTGGGCATTTCTCCCTCGCCCATGTGGGGCTGCCAAGGTCAGCTCTACTGTGCCACCCAGGCGAGGGACTGTGCCAGCTTAGCCCAAGTGCTTCAGTTGGCAGTCTGGACCAGGAACATGTGCAAGACCTTTGGTGCTAAAACAGGCCTGGGACATCAAAACAGATCCTGGCTGCCGTAGGACCACGAATCCAGACATGGCTCCCTGGTGGCAGCCCAGACAGACCGTTAGTGGTAACTCGGGCCGCAGACATCGACACAGACCCAGGCAGCAGCAGGACCACAGGTCCCGACATGGCCCTTCGTGGCAGCCCAGCCCAGGCCAGGACCTCACCAGGGCCCCCTCACATTTGCCTGTTCATCACTCCCGTCCAGTCTCCAGTTTACCTTTCCCCGTGTCCTTTCCCATCTCTCCCCTGTGTGCTCTGTCGTTCTCAACTCTCCTCCACACGTTTGTCCCTTGTGCCCTTGGCAGGAGCTTGGGGAGTAGGAACTTGGGTGTCTTTCTTGCAGCTGGGCTGCCAGAGTGGCCACGATGAGCAATGGTTTTTTTTTTTGTTGTTTGTTTGTTTCTGTTGTTGTTTTTTTCTGGCACCACAGGCTGGCTGGCCAGTCCCCGGTTTTTGTTGTTGTTGTTTGGTTTTGTTTGTTTTGTTTTGTTTTTGTTTTTGTTTTGTTTTGTTTTTTGTTTTGCTTTTGAGACAGGGTCTCTCTATGTAGTCCTATGTAGACCAGGCTGGCCTCAAACTCACAGAGATATGCCTGCCTCTGCTTTCTGAATGCTCCACCAAAGGTGTGTACTACTCCTGACCTTCAGGGGACAACTTGAGAGAATAAGTTCTTTTTCCTTCTGCGTGTTGGGGCATGGTCTCTCTTATTATTCTGCTACTATGCTATGTCTGCAAGACTCTGGCCCGTTCCCCAGCTCTAGCCATATCAGTGCTGGGCTATAGAAATGAACATGATGTCTTTGTCGCTGTTCCTTTGCTGTGAAAAGACACCATCACCAAGGCAACTCTTCTGAGAGAAAGCGTTTAATTGGGGATTTGCTTACAGTTTCAGAGGTCAGCCCATTATCCTCATGGTTGGGAGCATGGTGGCAGGCATGGCAGAGGTACATCCTGAGCCACAGGAAGAGAGAGCGAGACAGGGCTTGGCATGGGCTTTTGAAACCTCAAAGCCCACCCCCGATGACAGACTTCTTCCACCAAAGCCACAGTCCTAATCCTTGTAAACCTTTTAAACAGTTCCACTCCCTGGCGACCAAGCATTTAAATATATGAACCTTTGGGGACCTTTCTCATTCAAACCACCACCACACAGGTTCCAGGGGTTGGACTCAGGATGTCCTGGTTATATGACAAGTGCTTTGACCCACCGAGCTATCTCACACATACCCTGCAACTTAATTTCCATGCCTAACTGAACATGACATCTTCATAAATAGTGTGTCCTGGCCACAGATCCCAGGCAGCCGGGTGTGAGCACCTCTGAGGTCTAGCATCCCTCATGCTGTACGTGTCTAAGGTTTAAATGAGATCATGTACACATGCTGGTATACAGCTGGTGCTCAATGGGTGCTTTCTATCCTCCTGTCTCCCTGAGCCTGTCACACAGCAGATACTTGTAGTAGCTATTCATTCCATGAAGAACTGGTCCCAGTGTCTCCTGTTTTGAATCTGGTCTATACAGTTGTTCAGCCATGACCTCACACTCATGATCCTTCTGTAATGGCCTTCAGAGTTCTGGAATTACAGGCATGCACCACCATTCCAGCCAAAATCAAGGTATGAAAGCTTTCAACAAAGTTTCTGTGCTTTAGAATCCAGTTTTATTTTGATTTATTAGTGTGTGTGTGTGTATATGCGAATGAGTGTGGGTCTGTGCATATGAGTGCCCTTGGAGGAAGAAAGAGGGTGTCTTATCCCCTGGAGCTGGAGTTACAGGTGACTGTGACTCGCCCAGTGTCAGTGCTGAGAGCTAAATTCAGATTCTGCAAGAACAGCAGAAGCTCTTAACCACTGAGCCATCTCCCTGGCCTCAGAACTACCAAACTTTAATACATCCAAATTTTGTAGGGAAAGGATGAGCTTGTGCCGTTTGGGTGTTAATGTTTAGATGGCATGGTTAACCATGATACTGGAGATTATTTTTAAATATTCAAATGTATACACACCAAGTAGGATTTAAAAATAGTAAACAGACACCAAGTTGGTGTCCAGGCTTACGTGTCGGGTCTCACTTCCCAAGTCTTGGGTTACTCACTCTTGAAATACACATCGCTGAAGCCTGAGGGAGCTCACACTGCCTGCAGACAGGTCAGCACGGAGAGGACGAATAACAAGTGGATCTGTGTCATCTTCCAAGCTTTCAGACCATCCTGACTGACTCAGCGTGGAGCAGAGCCGAGCCCCCAGCCAAGCCCCTGAAAGTCTTGTGAATGGGCGTGGCAAGTATACTCGCCACCACGTTAGCCTAAGATCAACACAGTTAGTTGCTAACGTGCCTCAAACATCTCACCTTTAGATGACTTTGGAGCTCATGTGAAGTCCCTGCACAGGACAGCCAGGCAGAGACTGAAAGAGACCTGGGAGTCAGCACAGAACTTACCCAGACACCAAATTCTCAGCACAGGGGAGATATTATCCCAGGGACCCTGAGCAGGGACTCTAGATCAGGCAGACAGCAGCAGGTGTCTCTGCAGGCGTGGCTTTTAAAAAGGAAAGGGGAAGCCTGTATGAGGTGAGCTGGTAAGTCCTGATGGGACATGTGTGTCCTGTGGCCAAAGCATGAACTTTGATAGCTGGATCTTGCTCATCAGCCGCAGGGATGAGTCAGATATAAGGAAGTGACCAAATAAGGAGATGGACCCCAGGGATGCGCTTCAGGAATGTGGAAGTGCCAACATGAGGGAATCTGGTGGTTTAGCAAGGGAGAGGGAACGAGGGGAAGGGCAAGACCTTTGGGTGCCATGTTTGTCATTCTCGGGCCTGTTTGGAGACATTGTAACCAAGGGTCAGCTGTGCTCTTAAATTGGTGTATAATGTAGAAGTGTAATGTTCTGGACTGTAATGATTATTCCTGGTTGTCAACTTGACTATATCTGGAATGAACTGCAATCTAGAATTAGAGGGCTCACCTGTGATCCAGATCTTGAGGCCGGAAGACACAAGTTTCCTACCTAGAACTTAGGATGGAAATTTTGAGGCATAGTAGCCATGAAAAGCTTAGATCCAGGCAAGGTAGTACACACCTTTAATCCTTTAATCAGGAGACTGAGGCAAGGAGATCTCTGAGTTCTGGTCAGCTAGGGACAAAGCAAGTCTCAGATGCAGGTATGGTGGCATACACCTTTAATCTGGTATACACCTTCTGTGGAGGCCTACATAAGGACATTGGAAGAAGGAAGATTTACTCTTCACTTGCTTGTATTTACTGTTGGAACCTACTTCTACAGAAGACCAGCTGAAACAACTAGCCTTGTGGGACTGAGCAACTACTAGATTCTTTATATGTGTGAGTACACTGTAGCTGTCTTCAGACACTCCAGAAGAAGGCATCAGATTTCGTTACAGATGGTTGTGAGCCACCATGTGGTTGCTGGGATTTGAACTCAGGACCTTTGGAAGAGCAGTCGGCACTCTTAACCACTGAGCCATCTCGCCAGCCCAAACTACTAGATTCTTGAACTTCCCATTCACAGCTGACCAATGTTGGGGTAGTTGGACTACAGACTATGAGTCATCACAATAAATTCCCTCAATAGAGAGAGACATTGCATAAGTTCTGTGACTCTAGAGAACCCCGACTAATAAATACATGGACCAAATGGCCACTTTACAGGGATGTCTGAGTTAGCTATAGGCATTGACTGGCTTTGTGAAGTGGAAGGGAAGGAAGGTTCCAGAGACTATTCTTTTGCAGTGCATACAGACAGACACAGACACAGACACAGACACAGACACAGACACAGACACAGACACAGACACAGACACAGACACAGACACAGACACAGACATAGACACAGACACAGACACACAGAGACACCAGGCTAAGTTCTACCAAGCAGGGAGCCCGGATAGGGATTTCTAGGCCAAGAGAATTATTTCTCACCAATCCTGAGTTCACATGAGTTGAAATGTCATTCAGCTGCCACTCTGAGGACACCCTTAGTAGGTCTATAGAGAAGAGCACACAGAAGCCCCTTGAGACAGGCATTAGGGATGCATGGTATGGAGGTTTGAATAGGTTTGACCCCCATAGACTCGTGTGTTTGAATCTTTTTAGGGAGTGGCACTATAAGGAGATGTGGCCTTGTTGGAGGAAGTGTGACACTGTGGGTGGGCTTTGAGGGCTTCTTTGGTCAAGCTACATCCAGGGACAGTCCCCTTCTGTTGCCTGTGGATCAAAATGTAGAACTTCAGCTCTTTCTCCAGCACCATGTCTGCCTGGAATATGTCATAAGTTCCACCATAATGAACTAAACCTTTGAAGCTGTAAGCCAGTCCCAGGGAAATGTTTTCCTTTATAAGAGTTGCCTTGGTCATGGTGTCTCTTCACAGCAATAGAACCCTAACTAAGACAGAAGTTGGTACCAAGGACTGGGATATTGTTGTGATAGGCCTGACCAGGTTTTTATACGGAGGAATGCTGACTTTGGGACTCTGGATTAGGAAAGCAGTGGAATGCTTTGAGCACTGTTTAGTGGGCCATCCTAGTAGAAACATGGAAGACAGTGGTGCTGAGGGAGATTTGAACCGTGGAAGCCTGGCTCAAGAGGTCTCAGAGGAGAACAATTTTAGTATGTTGCCTAGAGATAGTTCTTGTGATATTTTGGTGAAGAATGTGACTGCTTTTCGCCCTTGTCCAAAGAGTCTGCTGAGGCTAAGGTGAAGAGATTTAGACTAATTGCCTTGGAAAAGGAATTCTCAAAACAACCTAGTATAGACTCTGACCTGTGGTTCACTCTTATGAAGAGCATTTTGATGAGATGAAGAAATCTGAGCAAGGAAAAATACAAAATGCGTGGTTCTAGTGTAGGCTGATTCTTTCAAAACCTACTTTAGTAAAGGTTCTCAAGTGCTTCTATCCCCCTTCTAGTCCAAAGGACAAGGGGATGCGGACCTGTTTAGAAGCAGTTCTTTGGGGGCAATTCCAATCTCTGTCTGTCAGGATGACAACAGTCCAGTTTAAGAGTGTCACCAGACACAAATTAGAGACAACATAGTGGTACGATCCAGCAGAAACTAAATGCCTGGAATTCTCTGCCATGCCTCTCTCAGTGAAGATCAGCGGAGACAAGAAACCAAGGAAGAGTTGGACAGCTAGCTATGCACTGTCTGTTGAGTCCTACTTATACCCTCTCCAAACATCAAGAGTATTCTCTCTTGAGTTTTGCCTCAGCAAAATATCACATGAGTCTGCATCACATGATACAACCAGAAATTTCCACTTTTTTCAAGAGTTAAAGAGTACCAGGAAGTACAATAAAGCTAAATCCATCGTTCAAGGAGATAAACAGATTAAAGATATTAAATGGAATTAAGGGAGTGGTGACTTCAGGAAAGCACCCATCCAGCTAAGTTTCCATCTTATGAAAAGGAATTTTTTTTAAAAAGCTCAGGTCCAGGCTTAATGGTACATGCCTTTAATCCAAGTACTCAGAAAACAGGCCTGCAGAGCTCTGAGTTCAAGCCCAGTCTGGTCTAAAGCTATTGAAAATATAATTAAATAGGAGGGCCATGTTTCAGCCCCAACAAGCAACAGAACCTGGCAGCTTTGGCCATGTGGTTCTAGCTTTAGAGTCAAGGATAGAAGAAAGGAGATGGTCAGACTCACCATGACTAAGGGAAGTCAGAGGCCAGGCATGTAGCAGGGGTGGCCCTGCCATGGAGGCCCGGAAAGGTCACTGTGTGAAGCTCCGAAGGTGAAGCCTGGGTTTCCTTGGAGATGTCAGAGCTGTGGGATGCCAGCCAAAGAGAGCTGCTAACAGGGAGTAGAGCCAGCCCACGAGGAAGAAGTGTGTTGTCATCAACAAAGCAGAAAACAGCTGGTGAAGAGTTTTGACTTCAGACGCGGAGATCCAGAGCTTGAGGCTTGCCCAGCTGGTTTTCAATCTTGCTTTAGTCCAGCATTTCCTCTCTAGGCTCCATTTTCTCCTTATGGAATGGTAATGTATATCCTTTGCCATTATATGTTGGAAGTATGTTTTCTGTTTTTCCATTTTGAGTTTATAAGGGATTACAGTTAAGAATTTGCAGAAAAAAAAAATAAAAAGAATTTGCATGAATCTCAGAAAAGATTTTGAACTTTGGACTTTTGAACATTGTTGAGACTGTGATAGACTATGGGGACTTTTGAAGTTGGACCAAATGAATTTCTGTATTATGTTGTGGCAACAAACCTATGGGATCCAGGGAGTGGAATGTGGTGGTTTGAATAGGTATGGTCCTGTAGACTCGTGTGTTTGAATGTTTGGCCCATAAGGAGTGGCACTATTAGGATGTGTGGACTTATTGAAGTAGGTGTGGCCTTATAGGATAAAGTGTGTCACTGTGGGGTGGGCTTTGAGGGCTTCTAGGCTCAAGCTACATACAGTGACAGTCCCCTTCTGCTGCCCGTGGATCAAGATGTAGAACTCTTGGCTCCTCCAGTACCATGTCTGCCTGGATGCTGCCATGCCTCCCACCATGATAATAATGGACTAAACCTCAGAACCTGTAAGCCAGCCCCAATGAAATGTTTTCCTTTTTAAGAGTTGCCTTTGGGGGCAGGCCAGGGGACATGCTGGAGAGATGGTTCAGTGGTTAGGGGCACAGACTGCTCTTCCAGAGGACTGGGGTTCAATTCCCAGCACCCACATGTTGGCTCACAGCTGTCTTCAACTCCAGTTCCAGAGAATCTGACTCCCCTACACATGCAGGGAAAATACCAATGCACATAAAAACAATAATTCAAAAAGAGTTGCCTTGGACATGATGTTTCTTCACAGCAATGAAACCCTTACTAAGACACAGTCAGAACATGGCTAAGTGCCCATGCTTACCTGGGTATGCTTCAGGCTTTCAGAGCTGGAACTTTCAACTGGAATTCTTCTCATATGCAGTGTTGCGGACATAAAGTGCACAAAGGAAGCTGAAGAAGGTTGCGGGATCTCAGGTGGACCTAGGCGGCACCTGAGAGCTGCAGGCTTGGAAGGAACCTCAAAGGGTCCTTCTTCCCCATTTCTTCTTATGTAGCACAAGGGTTTGCTGCCTGCTGCACACAGGATTGGTCAGCATCTTCTCTGGCTCTGTTGTTGTTGAAGCCAAGCTGCCTGAATGACCTAGGTCACTTGCTACACTCTTGCCTGACCCTGCTGGTCATCCTCTCAGGCCTGTAACGTCAGACTTCTCCCTGTCTTGGCAACCACGGAGACAGAAATGAAGCTGTTTGAAAGAGACACCGTGCCCTTCCCTTTGAGATCAGAGTATTGAAACCAGAAGTAGAATTTTTCCCTAGAAACTCTTTCTGGGAAAAGGAATAGGCTGGGTCCTTTGCCAGGCAGAGGGAGAACTTTTCTCTTAAAAAGGATCACACAGTTCTGACTCATGAGGCTGCCTTGCAGGAGAGACTGAAGCCCAGACTGTGAGTGTACTAGGGTGTGTGGCAGTTTGACTACTTAGTTATTGATGTCTTTTGCCCTCTATTTAAACCCTGACCTTATGTTAGGACCCAGAAGATAGAGCTAGGACCCAAGATTTTTTCCCAGTGAAGCCACATTGAATAAATCTCTTTTCTTTGATGTCTCACTATTTTGTGTTTGTTGAATTGGCTATTGTCTGAACCTGACTTGGCAGGGTTACCAGGGCCAGGCTCTGACCCTCACAACTCTGGTAACATCATAGATTATCATGTCCCTTCACATTCATGCCCACCTGGGACCACAGAGTCTAATTTTAATTGAAAATGAGATCAAACAGTGATGGCACACGCCTTTAATCCTGGCACTTGGGAGGCAGAGGCAGGTGGATTTCTCTAAGTTCCGAGTTCCAGGAGAGGCTACACAGAGAAACCCTGTCTTTTTTTTTTTTTTAAAGATTTATTTTATTTATTATATGTAAGTACACTGTAGCTGTCTTCAGACACTCCAGAAGAGGGCGCCAGATCTTGTTACGGATGGTTGTGAGCCACCATGTGGATGCTGGGACTTGAACTTATCACCTTCGGAAGAGCAGTTGGGTGCTCTTACCTGCTGAGCCATCTCACCAGCCCGAGAAACCCTGTCTTAAAAAACCAATGAGAGGAAGGGAGAGAGAGAGAGAGAGAGAGAGAGAGGGAGAGAGGGAGAGAGAGAGAAGAGAGAAGGGTCATTGCTCATATTCTTTTTTTTTCTTTTTTTTTTAAGATTTTATTTTATTTATTATATGTAAGTACCCTGTAGTTGTCTTCAGACACTCCAGAAGAGGGCGCCAGATCTCGTTATGGATGGTTGTGAGCCACCATGTGGATGCTGGGATTTGAACTTATCACCTTTGGAAGAGCAGTCAGGTGCTCTTACCCGCTGAGCCATCTCACCAGCCCCCATTGCTCATATTCTTAATTACAGTGATGTCAGTTGGGGTCGGGGTGGGTCCACCGAGCACCATGTATTCGACAGTATGGCTGAGGACACAGCAGCAGACACGAAGAAGGACACGTGGCCATAGAAGCAGATGGAAGGATGCAGCCAAGGAAAGGCCAGCATGGCCAGGTGCTCAAAATCTGGGAGAAGAGCATGCATCCGTCCCTGCTCCCCTTGGAGCCTCCAGAAAGGAACCAGTCCTGCCAACAGCCTTGGCTTTGGGCATCCAGCCTTGGGATCTCTGTTGCTTTAAGTCATGTGGCTTGTGGCCATTGTTTCAATGGCCCTCTGACAGCAATAGAACTCTCAAGGGCAAGGATGCTGTAAGCAGACCACTGGCTGATTGACTAAGAAAGATAAGGTCAAGGAAGCTCTGGAAAGAGACACCTATGGAGAGCACTGGGGAAGAGACGGGGGAGCCCAGCTGCACAAGAAGGGGCTTCTTCTGTAAAACACCCCCCATAACACCGTCTCTGCACAGTGCAGCTACAGTTGAAGCTTCCGTTCTAAGGTGGAAGCCTGGTGTGACGAGCTTTCATCCTGCCCTCCAGACCCCTTGACCTCAAAACCTTAAACAAGACATGGTCATACATTCAGGCAGTGTGGTAACATCTGTAATCCCAGCTCTCAGAGGTCGGTGCAGGAGAACTGCGAGTTTTGAGGGCAGGCTGACTGCAGATGGAGTCTCTGTCTCAAACTTAACCAAAGAAAAGACAACACCTGTACCAGTTGATTTGCACCTCCCCCCCCCCGTCCCCCCCCTCCCCGTATTTTCATCTGCATGTTTCATGTGCGGGTTCTGAGACTCAAAACTCTGGCCCCCATGTTTCATTGATTGAACTGTTTCTATGTTTCTTAATTCACTGTGGCTGAAGTTTCTAAGGCTGACAACCCAGGGAGCCAAAATAAAATAAAGTAAATAAAGTAACTCTTCAAAGATTGTGCTGTGGGATTACAACCAGGTCTTGATGAATCCAGAGTACTCTGTTACCCTTGTATCATTTGTCACAAATGGTGTTGCTCTAACACCTGTCTGGGTTGTGGAGAAAGAGGAATTTTCATGGGAGGGGGGTAAAATAAGAAGGGTCTACTAGGTGGGTTTGGTAGAGTCAGAGTAATAATTAAAAATAATAATTAATAATAATAATTAAATAGAGTCAAAGCAGTAATTAAGGTAACTACAAAGATGGTGATGATCTGCCCATATTTCTGACTTCACGTGTCTCCGGAACCCTGGATAACATCGGATTCACAGGGAGGTTGGATTACAAAAGGATCATCAGCTGGGTGGCGGTGTCATCAGTGGCAGTGGCCAATGCCTTTGATCCCAGCACTCTGGAGGTGGAGGCAGGAGGATCTCTGAGTTCAATTTTGAGGCCAATCTGGTTTACAGAGCTAGTTCTAGGACAGCTAAGGGATACACAGAGAACTCCTGTTTTGAAAAAAAAAACAAAACAAGATAAAAACAACAACAACAAAGATCGTTAGCTTTATTTTCCCCACAAATGAAAGAGATGTGGATTTCCCAGATGAATGTTTGAACAGCTCCTTGGAGCTTAGCCTTTAAGGGTTAGGGGCACAAGACCCAGAACTATGCTGGCCTGGTGTCTTAAGGTTTTATCTGTGAACAGACACCATGACCAAGGCAACTCTTATAACTGAAAGCATTTTATTGGGGCTGGCTCACAGTTTCAGAGGGTCAGTTCGTTATCATCATAGCAGGAAGCATGGCAGTGTGCTGGCAGGTGCGATGATGGAAGAGCTGAGAGTTCTACATCTTGATCCTGCAGGGGATTCTCTTCTGTAGGCAGCTAGGAGGCGCTCTTCCATACTGAGAGGAGCCTGACCATAGGCGTCTCAAAGCCCACCCCCACAGTGACGCACTTCCAACAAGGCCACACCTCTTCTAGTAAGGCCACACCTCCTAATAGTGCCAATTCGTCTGTGGGCCAAGCATTCAAACACCGGAGTCTAGGGGGGGCCAAACCTATTCAAACCACCACACTTGGTGAAGCTGTTTATTTAAAACTATCTGTGTGGCACAGCTCAGCAGAGTAGTGTGTTGTGGACTATCTAAGCCAGATAAGCCACCATCATCTGGAGTTCTGCTAAGTCTGTTCATGGAAGGCCATCACAATTGGGCCCGCTGACTTTTTGCCTCTCCTCGCAGGTCATAAGAGCCTCCCTGAGTGCTCAGTGATCTTCCCAGCCAGCTGTTCAGAATTCTGCCCTAACTGCAAGGGATCTTCAGGGAGGTGTTAGAAGATACAGGTGTCGAAGGATGCCCTGAAGGGGGATTACATCTACACAGCCCTGGGGAAGTCATTATCGTGAAGTGAGAAAAGCCTATTTGCTAAATCCTGACCCAACCTTAGGCTAAAACTTTGGTCCGACTGACCCTTAGGCACATGTGGTACTTACAGGAGCGCTTTAGCTAACCCGCTTTGTTCTGCTTCAGTAACGTAAGGCTTTCTGCTCTCCAATCAATTAGAGACACCATAGTGGCACAGTTGTGCCCTGTTCTTATTATAAGTGCATATCCTGTCATACTTGCTGACAGCTGTCACAGCTCCATCAATGGGATGTACCAAACTTGTGGGTTTTTATCTTTATCACCCTCCTGCTCACTCAGCTCAGGATCACCTCCAGACTTGTAATCACAAGAGTGCATGCCTGCAGCTGGGTCTGCGTAACTCTATAAAAGACTTCAAATTCACAAAGAGCTTGTCCTGGTCTTCCCTTGGACGAGCCCAGCTACGACAAATCCCTGCTGGGTACAGACCTTCCAGTGTGGCCCCTTTGAGGATGTGTTCCCTTACCCATAATCCCTCGCACACTAAGGATGTCATTCGCCTGCGCCTTGGTTTGACACTGGGACCTTGGGAAGAGGGGTGGATGTTGTTTTCATATCTCCCAAGACAGGAATTTTAGCAACACCACGAGAGGGTGAGCAATGCCCGAAGAATCCTGGGTCTGAAGGAGAAGAAGGCCCATGGGAGCATTCAGACAAGGCTTTGAACACCCCACCATGTGAGGGACAGTCACCCTTACTCAGAGGGGTCTGCTCTCAGATGAAGCCACCAACTGCTGACGACTACTGAGTTCCCTCTACCTGGGGGGTAGGGTGTGTGGGGGGGGTACATTGCTGACTCGGTCAATATTCTCAGCTTCCCCTTAGAGGCTGCTAACTCGCAGAGAGGGTCAAGGAACTCACGGTGGGATGTGAAATAGGAGAGAGGTGTCAAATTGGAGAAGGAATTTGCCCACTGTGACTCAGCTGTCCTCACTGTCCTTCACCGGTCTTCCTGCTGTCACTCTAAATGCTGTGAACCAGAGCATAAGCTAGGAGAGAGAGGGGCTGGGAGCGTTGATTGTCTCCCTCTCCTGAAACGCACCCAGGCCCGTCTGTTTCCTGTTCTCTAACACTTGTGTTTCACAGATGCTTCTGAGGGTCATGTTGGGGGAGCTGAAGAGGAGGTATGAAGAGAAGAGTCTCATTACATTTATTTATTTAGTACTATGCACATATACACAGATGCACATTCACAGACAGAGACACATACACACACAGGCACACACACACACATATACACAGACATAGATAGACATGCACACATAGGCACATACACATTCACACATACACACATAGACATAGATATACATACACAAATACACAGACACACATACACAGGCACACAGACAAACACAGATACACAAACACACATACACTACACACATAGACATAGATATACATACACAAATACACAGACACACATACACAGGCACACAGACAAACACAGATACACAAACACACATACACACATATACAGACATACCCAAACACAGACACACACATACGTAGACACATATACAAACATACACACAGAAACATGCACACATACATAGGCACATGCAGAGACACACACAGACACAGATACACACTGTGATGGCTATTCCTGGTTGTCAACTAGCCTACATTTGGAATGAACTACAATCCAGAAATGAAAGACATACCTGTGATCCAGGTCTTGAGGCTGGAAGACACAGGCTTCAGACCCGGATCTCGACATGGGATGATGCACACGTTTGATCCAGATCTTGAGGCATAGTGGCTTTGAAAAGTTTAGGCCCAGGCAAGGTAGTACACACCTTTAATCCCAGGAGACTGAGGCAAGAAGATCTTTGAGTTCAAGGCCAGCCTGGGACAGAGCAAGTTTCAGATCCAGGCATGGTGGTACACACCTTTAATCTGGGCCACACCTGTGGGAAGCCTACCTAAGGACGTTGGAAGAAGGATCTCTCTTCTACTGCTTGCACTTCCTTGCCAGCACATCTGTTAGAACCTACTTTTTCAGGATTCCAGCTTATACAGAAGATCAGCTGAAACATCTAGACTTGTGGGACTGAGCGACTACTAGATTCTTGGGCTTCCCATTCACAGCTGCCCATTGTTAGGTTAGTTGGACTACAGACTGTAAATCATTATAATAAATTTCCTTAATATATAGAGATATCCCATAAGTTCTATGACTCTAGAGAACCCTAATAAACACACACACACACACACACACACACACACCATGGCGGAGCACATTGGGCAGCTTGGGAAAACCCCTGTTCTTTTCTTCTACTATGTGGGTTTCAGAGACTGAACCCATCAGGAAAGGCAAATGCCTTTCCCCATTGAGTCATTTTCTCATCCTCAAAGGATAGTTTGGCCTTGAAGAAAATTCTAGACCTAAGCAGCCAGACCATTCTGAAGAGCTAGTGATAAATCTTCACACATAGTCCAGGCAATGATACATAATGAAAATTGTCATGGGCTGAGTGTCTGGGCCCCACCATGGAAGGGGTTTATTGAAGCCCTCCCCTGTCCCTAGTGTGACAGAATTGTAGGTAGAGCCTTTGAGCAAATGCTGTTGGAAGGTGGAGGCCTTGTGAATGGGATTAATATCCTTCTGCCAGCTCAGAGGAGAAACCTGCCCGGAACCCATCATATTGGTCCCCTGGTCTTGGGGTTTCAGTCTTCAGTGTCACGTGAAGTGCTGAGGCTGGGGGATTGGTAACCCGATTGGTAGCTTGCTTGCCTGGTACACAAGAAGCTTCGGGCTGGTCCCAGGTGTCACACAAAGGGGGCACAGTGGTGCACATCTGTAACCCCATGGGAGGTAGGGGCAGGAAGGTCACAAGTTCAAAGTTATCCTTGGCTGCGCAGCAAGTTCAAGACTGCCGGGTGGATAGGGTTGTTTAAACCAGTGTATGAGTTTGTGGGGATGGGGTGTGTGTGTGTGTGTGTGTGTGTGTGTGTGTGTGTATGTGTGGTGTGTACACAGGTGTGCATTTGAGTGTGCAGGCCAAAGGTAAACATCAGGGTGTTCTCTATCACTCTGTACCTTCTCTTCCTCCTTCCTTTTTCTCTTCCTTCTCCTTCTTCCTCCCTCCTTCCCTTCCTCCTTCCTTCTTCTTCCTTCTCTTTTTGTCTCCTCCCTTCCTTTCTTTCTTTCTTTCTTTCTTTCTTTCTTTCTTTCTTTCTTTCTTTCTTTCTTTCTTTCTTTCTTCTTTCCTTTCTTCTTTCTTTCTCTCTCTCTCTCTCTCTCCCTCCCTTCCTCTCCCTCCCTCTCTTCCTTCCTTCCTTCCTTCCTCTCTCTCTCTCTCTCTCTCTCTCTCTCTCTCTCTCTCTCTTTGAGACAAGGTCTCCCACTAAACCTGAGGTTCAGTATTGCAGATAGATTTCTGGCCATGGAGCCCCTGAGATCATCCCATCTTCACCCCCCAGCACTGGGGTGTCAGATGAATGTTGCCATTTATTCAAGCGCTGGGGATCCAAACTCAGCTTGCTGTGTGTGTACAGCAATCACATCTCTGTTGTGCTATCTCCCAGCCCCAAGCTCATGGCATGCCCACACAGCAGCTGAAGTGAACAGCCATCTCCTAGATCTTCCTCCAAGAAGCTGCTTTCTGGACCTATGAGCTTTACGCAGTCGGTGATGCATGTTGCCCTAGCTATGGCCCCGTGTGTCTCTGGGAAAGACAATGAACAGCAGGTTCTGAGCATGTGCGAAGGAGGGTTTCTTCTAAACGGCTGGAGTCTCCAAACAGGCAATGCCTCTTTTAAGAAGTCTTAGGGAGCAAGTTACCTTAATGCAGAATCCAAAACAATGCTTGGAAAAAGAGAAGTCACACACCTGGGGAGAAGCGGAAAATGTCTAACTATAAAATTGCAGCAAGCGACGGGAAGCCATTGTTCTCAAGAATACAGAAAGTCTGTACCTTGTTGATGACTGTCACGTGATGACAAGGAAGCCAGTGCAATAAACTCCTAAGACAGTCCACGGTGTGGCATCTGATAGATTTGTAAAAGCTGAAATGAAAACGAAAACAAAAACATTTTGGGTGTGAGGATGTGGCTCAGTTGATAGAGTGCTTAGCCTGATGCAGGAGGTCCTGGGTTCTCCAGCACCCAATGACTGCACGTGTGGACCGTGTCTTAGTCCCAACACTGGAGAGGTGGAGACAGAGGGTGAAAATTCAAGTCGTCTTCCATTAAATCTCAAGTCAGTTGTGGACACTTGAAACTCTCAGAACCACAGACAAACAAAGAGAAAAGATTGTACGTTTGTAGCTGGGCGGTGGTGGCACACGCCTTTAATCCCATCAGTCAGTAGGCAGAGGCTGGAAAATATCTGAGTTCAAGGCCAGACTGGTCTACAGAATGAGCTCCCGGACGGCGAGGGCTAAGCAGAGAAATGCTGCCTTGAAAAACAAAACAAAACAAAACAAAAAACAAATAAACAAAGAAGAATATACATTTGTGCTACAAGAAGTTGCTTCAAGTACACAAAAGCTGATACATATTTATTTTTTCTGTGTAATGTTTTATTTTTATCAGTATTTTATTGAGGAATTACTGTATGGGGGAATTTTGATAGTTTTGTATGTCTGAAATTGTCACCACGCCTGGGATAATGAATACACCCTTTTCAAAACTCTGCTTGAACTCATATTACCTCTCTTCCACACATTCCAATCCCAGACAGCCATTGGTCTATTCTCTGCTTTAGAGAGTGAGTGTCTAGAATTTACATAAGGTGGGGTGCATTCTTTTGTACCTCAATTGAGGAAGAACTGCTCTTCTGTGGAATGCTCACTTTTGTGGCCCAGCCACCACAAAGCCCTTCCTGTTAGCTCTGGGGACAGTCCCCATGGAGAGAGGCCCGGACTCTCAGCCCTCCCCACCATCCAATCAGAAACCGGGTGTGTTGCCATTGTGAATGTCCCAGTCTCCATCTCCTGCCTACTGAGGCCACAAGAGTCACTTCAAAAGATGTGCAGACATGAACCAGTGCTGACTGCTGACCTCAGAGTGGTAAGAGATGATCCAGGGCCGGCCGTTTCAGTCACTCCGTCTTGTGATATTACTTCATAGTAGACACATGGAGAGATCTAGGTTCAGCCCCTCAGAAAGAAGATCGTGGGGCAAAGTTACCTGCTAGAGTGTGACTTCTCTTCTTGTAACCTTTGGTAGCGAATCTCTCCCTTTACTGAGGAAGGGGAAACGCTCAGTATCTGACACCCATGACTAGTTCCACATGTCCCCAACTTCTTCTGTGCCTTGTGCATCTGTGTTCAAGGAATGGCAGGGTGTGAACTCAAGTCACTCACTATAGTATCTGCCTCAGAAGCATTGCAGCCTGAACCCTCACCTCTTCCTGCCTTTTCACTGAAAAGGTCCTTAGCTCTCAGGTTTGCTGTTGATAAAGATTCTCATGATATTGTAAAACTCAGTTCTCAGCTATATAGCCAGACTCTGCTCTAGAGTCTAGGACATTGGTTCCCAACCTGTAGGTCTTGACTCCTTGGGGTAGGGGCTGTTAAATGACCCCTCCACAGGGGTCATATATCAGGTATCCTGCATATCTGATGTTTATATTATGATTCACAATGGTAGCAAGATGACAGGTATAAAGTAGCGCCAAAAATAACTTTATGGTTGGGGTCACCACAACATGAAGAACTGTATTAAAGGGTCACAGCATTAGGAAGAATGAGGACCATGGCTCTAGGGTTTGCTTAGGAGGATGTAGAGCATTATGGGGGCTGATGATGGTGACAATCATATGGGGCCATGTTGGGAAACTGTGCAGATTCTCAAGGTTCTTCTGGAAGATGGAGACAGACTCCTGTATCATAAGCTGCTCCTTGTAAGAGAGAAGGTGAGCCAGCTGAGGAGTGTGGGATTGTCTGTGTGAGCACATGCTCGCCTGCCTGTGGTACAGGGGCAGGGGGTAGAATAGGGTTGGGTTCTAGACCCAGAGAGAGGGTAGCTGCCCTGGATGAAGACCCAGAGCAGTGGAGTTGTTCTGAGAGGAAGGGCAGGCTCTCACCGAGTGACACAGGTTTTACTGTAGGATGTAGTGAGCTTGGTGGCAGTGTGTGCTGGCATTTGTGCCTGCTTTTCTGGGCAGCTGACCTGCTTTCCCTAAAACCCCACATGCCTGGTCTGTATCCAGGAGCTGAAAGTTACAAAAAGGTGTCCTGTGTGTATAGTAGAGAGAGAGAGAGAGAGAGAGAGAGAGAGAGAGAGCCCCAAAACCCGTGCAGAGCGAGGTAGGCTTGGAGGAGCTTGCCAGGCTCCAGGCTCCCTCCCATGGGGGATTAGCGCTGGCTTCAGCAATAGGCAGGTCTAGGTAGCAGTAGGGGTTCACCTTGTTTCTGTACTGCCCTCACCCCTGACTTCTTAAGGTAGACTTCTGCTGCATGAGTTCTGGTATCCTTTAAAAGTTCTTCCATGCCAAATGCAAATAGTGACATGATTATACTAATGGTAACAAGTATTTATTGAGAGTCTCCTCTGCTCCAGGCGAAAGGCTTTAGTGACATCAGCTCATGTCATTTTTTAACTTGTGGGGATCATAGGAATCTTCTGGAATATTGGTACTGAGACTAATGTTTAAAATAAAATTATGCACCTGAGGAGGGTGGCTCAAACCTATAATCTTCATACTTGGGAGGCCGAGGAAGAAGGGAAATTGCTACAGGTTCAGGGCCAGCCTGAGCTACAGGTTCAGGGCCAGCCTGAGCTACATAGTGAGTACCTGATCAGCCAAGGCAACACAGCAAATTATACCTCAAAATGCCAAAATCAAAATCAAATGAATAAATTTATGGATGTGTTCACTTAAAACATAAACATTCTAAATAAAAATTAACATAGGAAAATGTACAAAAACAGGTTGTCTGCTCAGTGAGCTATCACAAATGACCAACCTGTGTCACCAGTTCCTGGGTAGCATGACCCTCTTGGGTCCTCAGGAGTCCCTGGGATCCTGACCTCTGACCTCCATCATGTTTCTCCAAGGCAGCTGCTATGGATCTTGAATACCATGAGTTACAGTCAAGTTTGTGTGATGAACTGTGGGGCATTGGGCTATGCAAAGACAGTTTGGTCTCCAGTTGAGCTGAGATGGTGAACCCCGGTGGTAATAATTCACCTACATGGGATGGAAGGAGTTCTCTCATGTCTCCTGGAACCCTGGCTCCTGTCGAAGTTACCGTCCCCTTAGCCCCCCACAAGAAAAGCATGGTTTGTAGTCACATAGGCAATGTCCCAAGCTTCTGACCTTCAGGCTAAACTCCTCCCCAGTTACCTAGCAACAGAAAAGATAGCTGCATACTTTAAGAGGGGCTGTTTGGCCCCTCCTCGCTCTCTCACTCTCTTGCTTTCTTACTCTCCTCTCTCCTCTCCTCTCTCTCTCCTTGTCCTCTCCTCTCACACTCTTCCTCTCTCTCCCTCTTTCTCTTTTGCTCTAGCTTTTCTTCTCTCTCTCTCTCTCTCTCTCTCCCTTTCTCCCTTCTCTCCTTTTGGCCATGGCCGGTCTCTCTCTCTTTTGCCTTTTCTCTTTCCCCCCCTGCCTTTCTATAATGAAGCTCTAAAACCATAGACTGTCTCTGTTCATCTGCGCTTACTCTCACCTACATGGAAACCTCTCTCCCTCAGCCCTCTCTCCTATAACCCGGGGCACATGGTGTCACCCTGGGGCCCCTTGGTTTCTGGGGCTGCCCCTTGTCCACCCCCCATCGAGTGGGGTCAGTGGCTTAGATGCTCACCTGGGGCTGAGTGGAAAGCGTCTGGCAGCCCTCTCGCGTCTGCCTGCCCAGAGCACAGGAGGAACTCTGGCTGGATGTGGGCTATCCTCTCTCCCCCCTCTTTCCCCAGCCCCCTTTTAGTTCCCACAATGAACCACATACCACGTGCCTTTGTGGCTGCCTTCTTACTTAACCTGCCATTGTGCAAGACATATCTAACAGGGGACACCTAGAAATGACCTCCTGACTGCTTGCTGCCCAGCGTCCCCACACCTGACTGTAGAGCATTTAAAATCATTTCTTTCTGTAGGGCTGACAAGATGGCTCAGTGGGTAGAGGAACTTGCCACCAAGCCTGACCTGAGTTCAATTCCCAGGACCCATATGATGGAAAGAGAGAACAATAAATAAAAGTGACTAAATTTTAAAAGGGTATTGATTTACTTACTTCATGTGTGTGGCCATATACATACATACATACAGACAGACAGACAGACAGACAGACAGACAATAAATAAATGTAACTGGAAAAATGTAAAAGCATTTCTTTTTATTCATTCATTTAGTGGTTTGTGTGTATATGTGTGTGTGTGTGTGCATGTGTGTGTGTGTGTGTGTGTGTATACATTTGTGCCACAGCTCAGGTATGGAGGGAGAGGACAACCTAAAGGAGTCAGTCTGTCCTTCTACCCTACTATGTGGGCTGACTACGGGGGAAACCCCACAAGGATCAGCAGAGTTCAGGGCTGGAGAGAGCCACAGAGCCCAATACACAGCTTGAGACCTGAGCCCAGTAATGCCTTCATCCAGCCTCACCTCAGAGGGTCCTTTTCCGATAACTGGAGCTGAGAAAGTACATCTTGGTTCTGGGCATTTGGAGGTGGTGACCTGGATTGGATACTCTTGTCTAATGCAGCTGCACGGTTAGAAATCTGTCACACACAGGATGATTTCATGATTGGCTTGGTTAAAATTCAACACTCTGAGCATAAGCTAGTTGTAAAACTGCAACTTCTCATCTACATAGCATTGACTTAGCAATTAAATCTAGGTAGAAAGAGTGATGTTCCTGCTGAGAGCTCACCACATCAGATCGTTATGTGGTGCGCAGGCGTAACCAGCCCTTGTCTGTCAGCATGTTGCTTTCTTGGGGTTCATCTCAGGCAGGTACTGACCCCGTGAAAGGGAGTGATTTGCTCAAGACAACTGGCTGGCTGGTGCCAGACAGGACCGAACTCCGAGCCTCATGCTCTGTCCTTACTCGGAGGTATATAAGGTGAGCTCTGGGAGAACAGAACCTCTCTATGAGCAGGATCACTCCCAGCTGGGTATGCGGCTCTGGAAACTCACATCCTGCTGTTCCTAATTAGCATTCACTGCTCTCCTGTGGCTGATCATCGGTCTTAATTTTATTTTCAGAGAGCAGATTAGTCATTATCATAAAGAGAGTACTTAACATCTTGAATATTTGAGATCTAAACTCACAGAATAAGATTTTTTGTTCCAGATACCTGTCATTCAACTCAACAATATTTCTGGGAGATGTCATTTTGAGGGGCTAGTGACATTCCCTCACCAACCCTGATAGAGACCCTTTGAGGGAGCCGGAGAGATGGCTCAGTGGTTAAGAGCACTGGTTGCTCTTCCAGAGGACCCAGGTTCAATTCCCAGCACCCACATGACAGGTCACAACTGTCCAGACTGGACAATCATCTATGGAGCAGTCAGAGTTCTTGGCTCAAGGGCTACTTCTCCATCCGCCATACATGGTAGCACACGCATTACAGTCTAACTACTGGGAAGACTGGGCAAAGAGGATATCCTTGGCTACATAACAAGTTCAAAGCCAGGCATATTTATTGACTTTATTTAAAAAAATAATGACTGTGAGTTTTTCAAGGATTCCCCATAGTCCATGGAAATTCCAGGAAGGCCAGAGAAGCTGGCATGTGCCTACTGAACGGGAAACAAGAACCTTTGGGGTTGTTCTGTGAAAAGTGTTTTGATTTCCTGTCTGTAGTGAACTGAAGGGTGACCACTGAGAAGATGTCCACACTGTAAGCCTGGCTACTGTAGGTGGCTTGTTCGGCAGATATGTTGTAGATCTCCATTACCCAGGATTATCTGAGAAGGCCCTAAATCCAGCAACAGGGGTCTTCTTAAGAGACAAAATATGAGGAAACGCAAACACAAAGAAAGCCACAGACAGGGTCAAAGTAGTATGTGCACAAGCTCGAGAATTCATGGAGTCAGCAAAGGCTGGAATTGCCCAGGGAGGACTCTCATAGAGTGTCTCCAAGGAGCACCGCTCTGCCAACACCCTGATTTTGGACTCGTGGCTCCCAGGGGTGCGTCAGACTATGCGTTTGTTTTGAGTCACCAAGTTCATGATGATTTGTTACACTGCTCCTTGGCACGACTCCACGGCTCACCTACAGGGACCTAGGGATTGGCTTCCGCAAACTTTACAGCTGCTCCAGGCCAGACTTCTGCCTCCATATCGGAGTAGCAGAGTCTGCAGAATGCTGGGAGGGCAAAGCTGCCTTTCCTACCGTAGTAGGCATGGTAGAATACTCTGGGAAGCTTTGAGCAAGACAGACATTTTCCATAAAGTGATGGACCCACGTCACTGTGAGTCACCCAGGCTACGGTAGCAAAATGCCATCAACTTAAACAACATGTTTTCGTGGCTCTGAAAGCCGAAGAAGAAGGTTAAGTAGCCAGCAAAGTCGGCTCCTAGAGAGACTTGCAGTTTGCTGTTTCCTCGCTGCGTCCTCACGTGGCCTTTTCTCTGAGCATGCGCAGAAAGCAGTTGTTGTTTTTCCTTATGACTCCAGTCCCGTTGGATTAGGACCCATCTTCATGGCCTTACTTAGTACTGATTTCTACCATAAGGGCCTTTATTAGTTACTGTTCACAAGTTGTGACAAAATGCCTGAAGAAGAAGCTTAAGGAAGGGTTTGTTTCTTCTCATGGTTTGAGGGTATAGTCCACCGGAGTTGGGCAGGCATGACAACGCGTACATAGGGAGCTGTTCATGGTGCGTTTGCAGTCAGGCAGCACAGACTGAAGCACAGTGGTACACAACTCAATTCCTCTTTTTTGTTCAGTGTAGTACCCTAGTCAGTGGGACTGTGCTGCTCACATTCACGATGGTCGTCCCTTCCATTAAGACATTAGGATGGAGACAATCTGGTTAAGCTGACAGTAAAGATTAGCCATCACAGGGTCCTGTCTCCAAACACATTCACACTGATAATTAGGACATCCGTATTCAAATTGTGTGGGCCGCAGCTCAGTCCACACAGCTGCAGCTAGTTCACGATGTGTGGAAACCCGAGCCTGGCCTGACTCCTCCCCCATCACTCAACTCACCCCAGGTCAGATTGGAACACTGGCTCAGCTCTTTCTCTATTGCTGTGATAAAATGCTCTGTCAAGAGTGATGTGAGGAAGGAAGGGCTTATTTAGTTCACAGTCCAGGTTCTGTCCATCAGAGCAAAGAGGTCACGGTCTGTGGGAATAAGAAGGACTGGTCACGGTACATCCACAGTCAAGAGCAGAGAGCAAGGGATTAATGTATACACGCTAGTGCACAGCTCGCCTTTTCTACTCTTGTATAGTCCAAGATCTCTGACCTAGGGAATGTTGCCACCCACAGTGTAACAGGCCTCCAGACCTTAGCACAACAGACTCCATGATGGAAGTGCCATTCAGGCTGTAAAAACACAGCACACAGAGAGTGCCACCTGCCAAAAATGAAAACAAAAGAGCAAATCCATCAAAGTCCGTAGTTCTGGGAAAGTCTCTACTAACCTTGTAGTGTATCAACCAAGAACGTGGTTTTTGTGCTTAAAAACTCACCCTGAGAAAGGCTCGGGGCTACACTGGGATCCCGAGCACACAGTGTAATCACCAGCTGGCTGATAAAGACTTTCTATTGGCTTAAACCCACGCCCGAGCAGTCTTCTCTGGTGACTACTCAACTCCAACAGTAAGAGGTCTTCTCACTCATCCTGATGAACCTCCTCAGACATGCCCACAGGCCAGCCTAGACAGTCCCTCACCGAGACTCCTTCCCAAAGTGACTCTAGATGGCGTCAAATTGACAGTTCAAATAACAAACAAAACCCAACCAGAAAAACAAACCACAATAAGATAAAACTAACATTCACACCCATTTTTATCACAACACATGGGGAAAATAGAACACATTTAAATAATAGAATACACTTCGCCTCGACTGACCTTTGGAATCCTTTGTTCTAAGTGTACTGTGCATGAGAGGAAGGGGCCATCAGTGGGGAGAGATGGGCCAAGTCCCCTTTGACACTTGTGTCCCTGCTATTGTGTGAGCCTCTCCTTCTAGACCTGCAATGTGTAACAGCCTAAAAACTGAGCTTAATAATGGCACATGCTGATTCTCCAAAGGTGAATGCATATCTGTTCGAGTTCAAAGCCCGAGACACCATGGTGTGGTGCATCTGCCCCATTGCTGGGAGGAAGAACTTCCCAGGAGAATGGAAATGGATCTGACTACCAGCAGCGGATGGATGTCTCCTTATTGTGTCTCTTCCAACATAAAAGGTGAAGCACTATTTACAAAGACCCACCTTCTCCGATAGGCTAAAATGGTGTCTTCCAATGCTTGTTCACATTCAGCTATCCAACTGTTTCCTTTGTGTATGAGCGAGGGATGATCTCCTACATGCTTTTTATTCTCATGTCTCTGAACTAGGTGAGGTCACTGCAGCTATTTTATTGACTCTTTAGCAGCAAAGTTAAAGTTTCTTTCTTTCTTTTTTCACATAAATTTTTTAGCCACAATTTCATCTACTTCATATTGTTCTTTTTTCTTTGATACTCAGGAGTTTTTGCATTTTAGGGATAAAATATGCAACAATCACTTCTCAGGCTGCCTGCACCCCAGAACCCTAGAGATTGTCCAGAGAAATCTCTAACACTGAGCGCTTGGGTGATTCCTATTTTTGGACTCTCTATCACTTCACAGTGCTTGGGGGGGTCTACAGGTTTAGAGGGGGTCCTTTCATCTTGAGAGAGAGTCATAAACAACCCCGAGAGGTATGCTTGTTCACTCCATCCAGGGCACAAGGGGAGGCGGAAGGGTGGGACTGGGTACTGGTTGCTTTCCGAGGCTCCTCCCACCATCTTCTTTCAGGAGAGGCAGGCTGAGGGTCTTCACCCGGGAGACTTGGTAGACTTGATACACCACAGGGGAATCTGAGTGTGAGCAAGACTGAGGGTGCAAAGGCGGAAGCCTGATGACCAGTGAAGTCCCAGCCCCGTATTGTCTGCCTCCTCTTCTGTGTCTAGCACCTCAGCCCTTCGCAGCTGTGAGGGCCAATCTCACTGTGCTAACAAGGAGACACAGAAACATGCTAGATCCACTCTACAGTGTGGACCATGGTGCTGTATAACCTTGGTTAAAATCCCACTTTTGGCACTTAACAACTGTCTGTCAGTCCTTTTGATATTTGCAAGGCTCAGTTTGTCTTCTGTGTGACACTCGTGTATACCTGCCATGGGATCAGAGGCTTTGGGTGTAACACTAGTGACACTCTGCACAGCAGTAAGATGTACCATGAGGGACTGAATTTCAGGGTCCCAGAGAGATGCTCTGTGGCCAAGGGTTTGCCTTGCAAGCACGAGGCTCTGAATTTCATTCCTAGAAGCCATGTTAAAAATCTGGGAAGGCGGGCTGGTGAGATGGCTCAGCGGGTAAGAGCACCCGACCGCTCTTCCGAAGGTGATAAGTTCAAATCCCAGCATCCACATGGTGGCTCACAACCATCTGTAACGAGATCTGGCGCCCTCTTCTGGAGTGTCTGAAGACAGCTACAGTGTACTTACATATAATAAATAAAATAAATCTTTAAAAAAATAAAATAAAATTCTGGGAAGGCAGGGCCAAGAAGTGGGAGTGGGTGGGTAGGGGAGCAGGGTGGGGGGAAAGGGTATAGGGAACTTTAGGGATAGTATTTGAAATGCAAATAAAGAAAATATATAATAAAAAAATAAAAAAAAATCTGGGCATGGGGGCTTGCTCTTGTGGTCTCAGTGCTGGGAAGGTGGAGTCACCAGGATCCCTGGGGCTTGTGGGCCAGCCAGCACAGACTACTTCACGTTAGTAAGAGACCCTGTCACAAGGCAGAGGATGGTGCAGAAGGAAGGACACCCAAGGTTGACCCCTGACCTTACACACACAGGAACACACATGTGTGCACACTTGCACACACATGAACAGTGCACACATGCACACATGAGAACACACATGCACACATGCATGCTTATGCATGAATACAAACACATATAGACAGAGATTAATTAAATTTCAATATATATTTTTTTAATTTCACCAAGTGAAGAAATCAACCTGATGGGCTCTGTACAGTAAGATTTCATTCATATGGAACTCTTTTTTTTTTTTTTTTTTTTTTTGGTTTTTCGAGACAGGGTTTCTCTGTATAGCCCTGGCTGTCCTGGAACTCACTTTGTAGACCAGGCTGGCCTCGAACTCAGAAATCCGCCTGCCTCTGCCTCCCGAGTGCTGGGATTAAAGGCATGCGCCACCACACCCGGCCATATGGAACTCTTGAAAAGGCAAAACTCCAAGGAGAGCAAGATGATTGGCTGGTGGGTGTCTATTGAGTCCACACTGGAGTAAAGTGGAGTAATCTCACTATATAGCACAGGTTAGCCTTCAACTTGAAGCAGTCCTCTGCCCCAGTCTCTTGAGTGCTGGCATTCCAAGGATGTACCACTGTGCCAGCCTTCTCGGCATCTTATTGTGTGGTTTGTTTTCTGAGACAGGGTTTATTTATAATAAATAACCTGGCTGTCCTGCAACTCACTTTGTAGACCAGGCTGGCCTCGAACTCAGATCCTTTCCAAGTGCTGGGATTAATGCACTTTTAATTAATTAATTAATTAATTAATTAATATGGAATTGAAGGGATTAAAGGTGTATGCCATCACTGCCAGGGGCCTCTTCTCAGCATCTTTATTTGATCCTGGCACCAAATCACAGAAAGTCCTCTTGGTTATGCATTGGTCACATAGTCCACCCAAACCCATCTGATTGGTTCGGTCTTTGATGCTCCCTCAGGCTAGTGGACCAGAAACTTCTGAATCATGTTTAGGGCACTGGAATCCTTGTGACAATGAAACCACTATGGCAGGTCCCTGCCTTCCCTGGCACCTAGAAAAGCTGCTTCTCAAAGTAAAGGGTGGAAAACACTCAAGTGGACTCTCAAAGTCCACTCAAAGCCCACTTTCTTTCTCTGGCACTTCTGGGTTCCAAGGTTTTCTCACTGAAAGCCTTTATCAAATCCCCAGGGCAGGCCAAGGCAGTTCAAAGCCTGCTCGGAACAGAGTGGAGGGTGCAGAGAGGGTTAAAAAGAATGGAGGTTGGGGAAAACAAATAATGATGGATAAATACATGAATACCAAAGTGAGCTTCAGAAAGTCTCCTGGCTGGAGGGGAGGAGGGTGTCCTGGAGGCCTGATCTGAGGGAGGCATCAGGACAGTGTGGAGGGGCTGGTAAGGCTGAGAAGTCAGTGAAGGAACTCAGCAGTCACCAGGTGGAGAGAGTCAGGCTTAGAGAGGTGATGTAGCTGGGCAGTGGTGGTGCACATCTTTAATCTCAGCACTTTTGGGGCAGGGTAGGGGCAGAGGCAGGTAGATCTTTGAGTTCCAGGACAGCCAGAGCAACACAGAGAACCACCCCTGTCTTGGAAAAACAAAAACACAAAACCCGAACCAAAACCAGAGATAGGGGTGGTATTGCCTTCCTCCCGCCTCCCAGCTTGCACAGGAGACAGAGGGGTGACCCCGGAGGGCGGGTGCTGGGTCTAGCTTTGTGATCTTGGATCTGCCTGACCTAGCTCTGAGCCCCTGGCATGTGCCTCAGTTTCCTCCTCTGTAAAAGGAGGGTGTGGATAGGAAAAGGAAGCATATAAAAGCTCGTGGGGCGAGGCTAAGTCTAGAGAGGGATAGCTCCAGCTGAGACAGGACAGGACGCAAGGCCTTCGTAGAGGTATGGGCTGGGGTGTGGAGACTTGGATGGGCACTGGAGGGCTTAGGAGCCAAAGGGGAAACTGGATGAGATGTATTTTTAAGGAATGGATGTAAGTAAGGAAATTATTTCTGGGCCGTTCGAGAGATGAAGGTCACTGGGAGATCTCAGGGTCTAAGTAGCATTTGAAGTGAGACAGGGTAGGCAGGCATTTCTTCCCATAATCCTCTCCTTACTGATTCCGTCTTGCTGATCATTTCCTTGCCTCTGCCCCTCCTTCCATCTCGCTTTTCTTTCTATTTTCTCTCCTCTCTCCCCCTTCCTTCCATTCCTTCCCCTGTCCAAATGTCTCTTGTCCTCCCCGTCCCCCCTTTTCTCACTTCCCTTCTTTCTTTCCAGTCTGGTTCCGAGAAGCTGGCAAGGTGAGGAAGAGCTTGTTCTCAGAGCCGTGTTGTGAGTGACCCGCTTGTGTATTTGCGGTTTACCTACCTGTAGAAAATTTATACCCCAAATCTCCTGGTGCTGCGGGCAAATGGTTTTAAATTCAGCTCCACAAATATTGACTGTGTTCAGGCTAACTGAGTGTACCTTGTTTCCAGAGGTGTTGCAGAGATGCAAATGGGAAAAAAAATGATCCTTGGAGGAGCCAGTGGAGGCCCCCCTGGCCCATATTGGTAGAAGACACATTCACCGTCTTCCTGGACGATGCTAAAGGGCTCTCTGTCTTCCCTGTACTCTGGGTCCATTTCTCACTTCAACAAAATGCAGAAAGGGGCATCATGCCAATTTTAAAAGATCGTAACAGGACAGTACATTGTGGGCAGAATCCACAGGCATGAGCCTCAGCTCAGCCCATTGGGACTGGAGGGACTGGGTATATACCTTGTCTGTTCCCTGCTCACAAAAGGCGCCACCTGGAGCTATGGACTTTTGCATCTATTTCATTCTTTTAAAAATCAATTTCACAAGGGCCGTGGCATACATAGGACTTTCTAATCCATCAGCTCCCCTTCCCCGAGGCCATGCTGGGCTTTCAATCCTGCAAGTGCATTTTTGTTTTTGGAAAGTGATCAAGGCAGGTCCAGGCACAGTATTGAACTCAGTACCATCCTCCCCAGTATCCCCCACCTCCACCACCAGGGCAAAGGGGAGTCTAGAGAAATGACAGAAACAAGATTTGAAGAGCCAGCCGAGTCAGTCGCAGGAAGGCGGCTCCCCACACATGTTCCACTTGTGGTTCATAGGAGAACCACACTTCCTGACCTAGGTGTGATGCCAGGCAGCCTTGTGACAGGTCCTGGCCAATAAATGAAGCTCAGAAACCCCATGAACCCCTTGAGGGCTAAGATGACTTAGTTATTTGGTGAGATGTTCCCCCTTCTCAAGCCTTTCAAAGAGCACCATTCTAGAACAACATCTTTCAGCCTGTGAGTTGCAACCCCTTTTGGGGTTGCTTCGGAATACCAGAAAACAGAGATATTTGCATTGCAATTCATACCGGTAGCAAAACTATAATTATGAAATTCCAACAAAAATAATTTTATGGTTGGGGATCACCACAACACGAGGAACTGTATTTAAGAGTTGTAGCATTAGGAAGGTTGAGAACCACTGTTCTAGAAGGTGATGCTTTACCTTTTCTGTGAAACATATTCAAGGTAAAACCCCTCTGCCCATCCACAGTAGATAAGTAGCAGCTGTCGGTATAACCCAGGTGCTTTAGGGCACCAAAAGTAGGGACTCTCTGTCATTGCCATATAACTTTGCCTGTCTTAACAGATACATTGGGAAAACAAAGTTGATTTATTTTATTTCGCTGGAGTAGAGACTGAACACAGGACCTCATGCAAGTTAGCCAAGAGCTCTACCACTGAGCGAAAGCCAACACCCAAAGCCTGGCTTTAGAAGCAGTCGTCTTACTTTGGGTCATCACTGAGAAGATGCAATCTGCAAGTATACTGTGGACAACAGGGTCATAGCCTATTGCCATTGGCCATGACCGTACACTTGAGAGTGTTCTACCTTACCTTCCTAGTCTAAGAGATAAATACCTCACCATTTGTGACTTCCACCTGCTGTGTGCCAGTTGTGCTGGGTATCAGAGTAGGATGGAGGGAGAAGAAGACAACTTGATCCTTCAGGAGAGAGTTCTGTTTATAGGGCACAGTGGCTGGAGGTGGGGTTGGATCTAGAGCCCAGAGGAGGAAAGAGTACCCAGTGAGAAATTAGGGGACACTTCCTGGAAGAGGTGGCAAGTCACTGGCACAGCCTCTCCCCATTCTGTATGTTGGGCCAACCCAGATTTTGAGGATGCAAGCATGGATACCTGGCAAGGCTCACCATCCTTCTCCAGCACATGGTTCAACTCAATCTTCCAAAAACCCACAAGAATCACATTTCCTTGGGTGTGTCTTCCTTGGGTGCGTGACTTCCCAAACTGGCTTATTATGAATGTCCAGGCTTGACAGTATGGTTTTCTGCCCTGGGCAGAAAGATGATGGAACAAAAGGCATGCAAATCCCTCTTCATCATGCTTTGGTTAAAGAAGATACTGGCATTCCTGCAATGAGCAGCCCTGCAGGCACTCTGGGGGATACGTCCCTGCAAGGGGCCCATTCTCCCACCCTACTAGGAGAGGATGATACTGTGTCTACTCACATCATATGGGAACTCCCTGGGGAGTAGCTTGTATTGGAACATGTGTATCTCGGCTACCTTCAGCAAGCAACTCATTCATAAAGGAGAAGTAAAATAATATTGGCTACATAAATATCTCCCTGTAATTGACTCTCTTTTGAATCACAGAAGGCTGAGGACTTTCTCTGCTGAGGGGGAAAACTTCAGGAGAAGGAAGAGGAGGTTTCAGAGGCGTTTCTGGATACATGTATCAGAAAGCAAGTTGTGAGTCTGTCAAATTTGAGGGGAGGATAAGGCCCATTACATTCAGATTCAACAAGAATTTATCAGTGCCCCTGTGAAGAGACACATTCAAAGGTACAGTGTCTTATGGAATCCAGTATTCTGTAAATCCATTTAACGGTAAAGTAGAAAGGTCAGGCTTTATCCTGCTTTCCTGGCATAAAGTGATCTCCTTATCATTGACCTGCGTCCACCTTATTGATCCATGACCACCCAAATGCATGGAGTTGAACATTTAAAAACATTTTACACAATGCAGGAAAGCAGCGCCATCTTTCTCTCTACCTGCCAAGGCTAAGCTGGCTTGGATCCCCCCTTCCAGCCCCCTCTCCCAGCACTTTGTTGGACTTTTAGGGGCGTCTTTTCACAATCGTCCGACTGATTCTCATACACTTTGAATAAATTACAGAAAGCTGTACCTTTTGGTGAAACAGTTTTAAAAGCTACAAACCCGCTTTGCCTCGAGGGGTGCGGGTAAGGGCACGTGTCAGAAAGGCGTAGCAGCGGCAGTCACCAGATCCTGGGATGCTGAACAGTTTCCCTAACCTTGACTTTAAGTCCGTTCTCTTTAGCCTCTTTGCAAAAGCAGCCCTCAAGCTGAGCTGTCCTTTGAAAGAAAAACGAAACTGCCCAGTTGTTGATGAGTATGAGAAGGGCATCCGCTCTTAGGGGAGCGTGGGGCAACTTCCCCTGCTAAATCGCCCAGGGATGTTAAACGTTCGCGTGTCACCAGGGCTCCCGTTTGCCTCTGTCACCTAACCTGCTTCTAGCCACACCGGAGAACGGGTGGCAGCACTACAGCATCTTATTCATGGTTTTCCCCCATCCCGGTTGTGTCATGGAAACGTTCACGCAACCTCGAGACAGCGGCCCAGCTCCGCCCAGGGACTGAGGGCTTTTGGGACCCTGCGGGAGCGTGCTGCGCACTCCGGACTCCCCGGGAAACAGCTGGACGCGACCACGTCTCGGGTAGGGGCGGGGGGAGGCGACGCTCCGCCCCGGCGCGGCCCCGCCCTCCCCGCTCGCCGGCGCCCTCCCCTCGCCGGGGGCTGCGAGTTGCGTTTGGTAAAACCCAGCCCTGGAATATATAGATCACTGGAGCGCAATGAAGTAGCTTTTGGCGAGGGAGGGAGGGAGGGGGGCCTGGACAGTCACAGAGGCCAGTACACGGCGGCGGCGGCACCTTCCTTCTCGCATCCCGGTCGCCCGGCCCTTGAGGAGGCAGCGGCGGCCGCAGGCGCCAGCAGAGGAGGCGGTGGAGCATCGAGCAGAGGCGAGGCGGACCGGCAGGAGCGCGCGGCCGGGGCCACGCATCCTCACACTTGCACACCAACTCCTGCGCCTTTCACCCCCGAGACTGGAGTCGGGGTCTCGGAGAGCCTCGGTGAAGCTAGCGGGAGCCAGCTCCGGAGCCCAGCCAGCTCTGTTCTGAGCCTCCCGGGCGCTGGTACCCCCGCGGCGGGGTCCCCGCTTCTGCGCTCCGGACGCGTCTCCCGGACAGCCGGGTCCCCGCGGCCAGGACAAAGCCATGAAGCCGGCGCTGCTGGAAGTGATGAGGATGAACAGAATTTGCCGGATGGTGCTGGCCACTTGCTTCGGATCCTTTATCTTGGTCATCTTCTATTTCCAAAGTATGTTGCACCCAGGTAGGGGGCGCGTTAGCGTGGTTTTGTTGGATATTTTCTCCTCTCTCGCTCTGCTTTCTGTTTCTTCCAACCTCATCTCTTCCCTTCGGCCTCTTCGGGGCTCTTTACTGCCGGGATCCGCGGGTCACGGAGTTGGGATGGGAAGAGAAGGTGCGCTTCCTCTTCCTCCCATCTCCAGGCTAGAGGTTGAGACGGCAAGGAGAGACAGCGGCGCGTGTTGTTGCCTCCTTACCCCTTCCCCGTTTCTTTTCTTTTTTCTTTGTGTCTTGTCTATTGGCTAGGTGGCATAGAAAGGTAGGGCTTGTTGGAAGCTGCCCGGGTTGATGGGAAGACTACAAAACTCTGTCCGGGTTGCTGCTGAGGGCTGAGATGAAGCAGGCGCTGGCAGCCGGCTGCTCTGCACCAGGCAGCGCTGCCTCTTCCTGGTTGGGGACCCCCGGGCGAGTGGTGCGCGCCCCGGCGAGGTAGTGAGTCCTTGCAGCCGCCTGGGAAGCCCCAAGCCGAGCTACCACGTGTTCCAAGCTCAGCAGCAGAGCAGGTGTGGGGACAGGGTGGGTAGGTTCCCCGCTCTTCTCTCCATCGGGGGGTGGGGGGAGATATTTTGCGAAAACACCCCAGGGTCTAGCTCGGCGGTGACTTTGCAGCTGTTTCTCTGGGGCCTGGTCTACCATCTCCTGGCCCCAGAGTCCCAGCTAGGGACACCAGAGCTTTTGGGCTGCACTTTGACCATCAAAGCTCTTGGAGATACTTTGTGCAGTTTCATCCCTTCTTCTTGGGTTCTGAGCATTTAGAGACTTCTGCAGCACAAGAACGAATCCTTCCTCATATTTTCTCTGGCATAGCCTAAATACCAAGTCTCCTATCAGGGTAGGCAGGGCCTAGGCACCCCTCATCCCGGGGGTCCAGAAGGAAAGTTTGGGGCTAGAGAAGAGAGGGGCGCCCTGGAGTGCCCTGGCAGGGCTGTGCTGCACGGTTTAGAAGCCCAACAGGTAGGACTTTCTAAGAAGGTTCTGTATGTGGCCACCCAGCCTTAAACTCGGGAACCCCTTTCCCCATTTCTTCTGGATCAATAGACCTGTACTGGTCACCTTGGCATATTTTGACTCCTCAGAGTCGCTACAATAATCATTTACTTTCCTAATAGCAGGGAGGAAGGGGGTGGGGTAGAAACATATCTTTCCAGGGAAATAAGGTTTTTTTTTTTTTTTTTTTTTTTTGCCTCCTGCCTTCTTTACGTGTATAGCTAACACTTTCAGTAGACTCAGCCGGGAATTCATCAAGCCAGGCAGAGCCATAAAGCTGTTCCTTGCATCAAACAGGCAGGGATTCCTTGACAGTGCAGGGAGGGACAGACTGGCCTCTCTTCCTTTTGGAGCTCACAACAGTTGTTAAGAAGGTCTGGCTGCCAAGAATATGGTCTTGTGCTACCCGGGACACCCCAGCCAGACCTGGTAAAAGATGGCTTTTGTTTGCAGCTCATATTTTTAGTCTAATGTCAGCAAACTCCTTACTCAAACCCGTGGTTGTGAAACTTGTGAGAGAATTTAAAAATGGACTTTGCTGGCATTCTGGGTTGCAAGAGGGTGGGACCAGATACATGGGCATCTCAAGAGTGCCAAGCTCCAGGGGCCACCCAGAACCAAGCCAGAGGGCTAGAGGACAGGCTGGTATGCAGATATAATGAAGCTCATGCTGTTTAAACAAAGGGCCCAATGATTTGGTCTAGACTTCAGAGCTGTGTTCAGGCCTATTCAAGTTTTGCTGGGATGGTGCGTGCCCAGTAATTCTCAGCAGAAGTGCTTAGACCAGGAGTGTATGGAAGGAATGTACCTGAACCTCTGTGCATCTGTGAATCGTCCATCAGAATTCCCTTAGCATGAATCCTGTGGTGAACTATGAAATAAGCTTCACTCGAGACACGGGGGAAGAAACTCATAACCTGTAGCCAGTGCCTTGTGTTTCCAGCTTTCTGATCATCAGAATTTATTAACTTATTAATTGACTTGAAAGTGGCTGTAGGGTTTTTTCAGTGTAGCCTTCTGGAACTTTAGCCTTGTCCAAGCTTGTGGGTCACTGAATACTGTCTTTGATCCTGCTGGGCCCTTCCCTTCCCAGTTTCCTTTCTTTTCACTAAATGACATTTGTTTATAATTCATATCACGAGGAGCCTGCTTTTGCTGAGCCCTCTTTTAGTGCCAGGCAAATGCTACTTTCAAAACATCGACCTGGATACTAACCTACAGATGTTTGATTGAAAGTTCTTACTTGAAATTATACATTGTGTCGCCGAACTCCCTGTCAGTGCTAGTATATGGGGCATAATGAAACAGTGTTGTTATTTTTTAATCTCTTGTTTTTTCATTTTGTTAATATCTATGGTTGATAGTTGAGATCAAATCATTTTTTTCTGCTTTGAATTTTTAAAAAAGATTCTAAGAGAAGATTATTTTAAATTACCCCCTCCCTTGCCCGTGTGTGTGTGTGTGTGTGTATGTGTGTGTGTGTGTGTGTGTGTGTGTGTGTGTATGTGCGTGCGCGCAGTGCCCATGGAGGTCAGAGGTCAGAAGAGTGTGTTGGATCTTCTGGAACTGAAATTACAGATGGCTGGGAGCCACCTCTGTGTGGGTACTGGGAATTGAACCAGGGGCGTGTGGGAGAGGAGTGTATGTGTGTCCTTCACTTCAAGTTGTTTCTCTGGCCCTTTAAGAATTTTTATTTTTATGTGTGGGGGTGGGGTGTAACCCACATGTGTGCACATGTTATATGTGTGCAGGTGCCTACAGAGGCCAGAAGAGGGTTTAAATCCCCTAGAGCTGGAGTTAAAGGTTTAGCCACTAAATGTGGGTGCTGGGAGCCAAACTTGCTTCTCAGCAACAACAGCAAACTCTCTTACCTGGAGAGCTGCCTCGCTAGCCCCCAATGCTTTGAATTTTAAGGTGATGGAGTCTCTGAAGTTCCCTCGTATAGTCAAGTCTTTTTACCTGGGGAATCTCTCGGGATCAGCCTGGCAGAGGCAGAAGGGACTACAACACACCCCAGATCTCAAGCCCTCTGGCAGGGGGTTCTCTGGAATCCTGTCTGTGAGATAGAAAAGCAGTTCTGTGAAGGAGATGGACTCTTAAGTTTTCCTGCTGGCTGGAAGGTATGCGGGAGGGAAAAAAACAAAATAAAAACCAAAAACCAAAAAAACCAAACCAAACCAAAACAAAACAAAAAACCCAAACAAAAAACAAACAACCCCACAAACTCTGCCTAGCTCTTAGGCTGGCAAATGCCTCCTGCCATTCTAGTCTGAAGCCCACTGTCTTTTGTATTTTTCGAGCTCATAAGCTTGGGTAATTGCGAACTTGAGTAATTGGCCATCCGTTACACCATTGAGAGTTTAGTAGGAGTGGGCTCCGGTCAGTTAGGCAGTTTTCTTTTGAAACCCTCAACTTCCTGAGTTAATCTTCATGAAGTGCATTTATTTATTTATTTATTTATTTATTTATTTATTTATTTATTGGTCAGGAAAAGGGTTTTAGGCTCCTCTCTAGTCTGGGTGTTTTATACAGGACCTAACACATAGAAACCTTTACAAACTATTTGCTGGCTGAATGAAGTAGTTGACCCTTGTCTCTAGCTCCAGAAAGGTGGTCGTGCCTTCAGGGCTGGTCAGCAGCAGCAGCAGCAGCTGGCTTTTACCTCTAGCTCTGCTACAGGGTGTGCCTGGGCATTCTCAGACTCCTAGTTCTCTGGTGACTGGACCCAGTTTAAACTTGTTAAGATCGGGTTGACTGCACAGCTCCTGAGGCACCAGGCCCCGAAGATTCTTCTCTGTGTCCTGGATGCTGGGAAAGGGTGGTCTCAATTAGCCACTGACGTACAGAAATCCATGCTCATGACGGACACCTCCATAGGTGTGAACTTCTGAGCTGGAGATCAGAGACACATGCCTGCTTCTTCACCCAAGTGAGTCCCTCTGTGAATACAGCCTGTGGAAGTCCATCCCCTCCCATTAAAACCTCTCCCATGCCTGCCCAAGACAGCGGGGCTATTCTTTGATGGAGCCCTGTTGTGTCTTGCAAAACTGGGAGTCCTGGGCAGTGCTTTGTAAGGGATGCTTCTTCACACCCCCTCGGTGTTTCTCACTAGGATTGTGGTTTTTATTTAAATGCTACGGTTCCTGGAGAAGCCTGCCAGGGAGGAGCCTCTGTCTTGCTTTCTTCTTCTGCAGTGTATTTACCGGGAGTCACCTGGGAGTTCTTTGCCTGGGTTGAATGTATGGGAAGAGTACAGCCTTTATTTAAAGATGCCATTGGGTCAGGCTGAGCACAGACTGCATCTGCGAGCACGACTTTAATCTCTGATCTGTACATTTGAGATGTATAGAAGGGAAACAAGTCTCCACTCTTCGCCACTCAGAGGCACCTGGCTTTTTCTCTCTCCATAGTATAGAACGAATACATAGGCTGAATATTCCTTACCAGAGATTATGAAACCCAAGGGGTGCTAACATTTGCAAGGTTTTGAGAGCCACCATGGCAACTCGAGTGGAAAATTCCACACCTGGCTTCACATGATAGGTCATAAGTCACAACACAGGAGACTGAAGATTGTGGGGTCACCTCGGGCTGTGTGTTTAAGGGGACTGCAGTTCACAGATGAATGGCTTGGTTCGTCTTGCGTCCAGTCCCCGAGATATCTTATTTTACGTATGTAGATCTCTCAGAATTCAAAAACTTGAAATCCAACAAGCTCCTAGTTCCAGTCATTTCAAGATAAGGGGACTGTAACACACACACACACACACACACACACACACACACACACGCACATGCACACGCGCACACGCATGCACACACACAATTAGTTTAGATCTCAACATTTATTTGATATCTCTTTCAGTAAATCTGTTTGATACAAGTATACCATTCTGGTGAGTCATTATTGGAGTGTGAGACAAAAGTAGAGCCACAGCCTTTTAAGTTTACAGACTTTCATGTGTGTCCCACCTTACCTACCCCCCTGCAAATCACTGGCTCACCATCATTTATCTCCATGTTGTTACACATGGCTAATTTTACATTAGGGAATCTTTTTGCTTATACACGGAGTAGGTTTGGAATCACGCCAATACTCAGGGCCGCTCTTGGCTTATGTATTCAAACTCCCTTTGAAAAGCTGCCAGGTTGGTCTCAACACTGGGGCCGTCGGGTCTCTGAAAACAAGGTTTAATAATTGAAGGGTGAGACCTTCAGAGCCTGGGCTCTTCCTTCCCCTCCGTAGCTGAAGTGTCTGTACCTTCACAGGATTTCGGAGCAGCCCCGGGATGAGGTAGTTTCCTTCCCTGGTGAGCCCGCTGGATTCCAGCCAGGGCCTTCACTTCCTTGTCCCCTGAGATGCTAGGGTGACCTAGAGCCACAGAAAGGCTGGCTAGGGACTTTTTGAGAGTAGAGATGATGGGTTTTGCACCCTCCATCGGGGCAAGTGCTGTCTATGTTTGTCTGGCTGAAAATCGCTGTGCTTATGATGGGCTGAATCCATCCAGTTATTTAAAAACAGGAAATCAAAGGCTCCCAGCACAGGTACCCACCCTTCCCCTCCTTAAACTCAGACAGACCTCTTTTTACTCTGGAGGTCGTGGGATACATGTCTTGGCTAGCAGGCATCTTCTGAGGGAAGATTCAGAGAAATAAAACAGAAGTCCCTCCGCTGACTTACTTTATTTTTATTTATTTATTTTTTTCTTCTCTTGAATCATGAGGCCCCATCCGATCTGTAAATTAAAATATCCTGGAATTTATACTTTTTTGGGAATCGAATGTGACAGAGTGACATTTACAAGCACGCACGGTGACTTGGCCTTGACTGTGGGAGGGAGGGGAAGTCTGAGCGGGCAGGGACATGAAGCAGGGCTGGCAGTATGGCCTCAGTTCAGGACCACATTCTTTGTTTATTTTGAGTCAGTACCCGTGCACTTGATTAGGGTGCTCACCATGTCGACCCCTCCCCCTACCATATCATCTCCACGTTTCAGTTTTTGAAGAACATATAAGGTCTGATCTATAGAGCAAAACACCCACACACAGCTTGAGGGCAACTGATATAAACATAGACTGAATGAGCTAATAATGATTTGGGAGCGGAAGGCCTGGGTCTGAAGCTGGGTACTGCAGTCCCTCCCCTGTGACTTTCTGTGCCTTATGACATGTGGGTGTTTTGTTTTTTCCTCCCCCCACATTTTCGTACAGATGACATTTGACTGTGTTGCAGTAGATGACATCTCGGCATCATGCTGACCTTTACTGTGCAGCCTTTTCCTTCTTAGGAGGACAGAAGACAGCACTGCACCTCCTCACCTGATACCCTCTGAGCCCCTTTATAAATCCCAAAGGGACTTTTTGTAAACCACAGTGTGCTCTGCGACCTCAATAAGGGGATGGGCAAAGGCACTTCTGGTAGGCTCCCGCTCTGGCTGGGGGGCTGGGGGGGCAGAAGTGCTGGGTTGGCTTCACCCCTGGCCCCTTCACACCTACACAGCTTGCCGCCTGCCCAACCCTCTTTGTTTACCCTCTGTTTTCAGAGCCCCTGGACTTGATACTCTCTGTGTCTGTATATATTCACATGTTCAGGTACACACATATATGTGCAGGTTCATGTGTGTGAGGGTACATGGGCAGATCAGAGGTAACCCTCTGGAGTCACTGGCATCTTTCGGGAACAGCCCTCATTTATTTTGGGGGGGGGTGAGGGGCAAGGTCTTTCACTGACCCAGCTCTTGCTGAGTAGGCTGGGCTGGCTGACCAGTGAGCCTGTCTTTGCTTTCCAAAGCTGGACTTTCAAAGGTAGCACCACATCCAGTTTTGCTTTAATTTGTCTCTTCGCTTGACTTCTAAGGACTGCGCTCATGTCTTGCCTGCAAGGGCCCTCCCAAGCCCCAGGATCTTTTGAAAATTCTTATAACTTTTACTGACGAGGTTGGTTAAGAGCCAGAATGGGAAGGGAAGAGTAATCGTTTATTTAACTTGGAGCTTGAACTTGAAGTTCAAATAGATAGAGACAAATTTCCTGGGAAGAGCACATTCATGACCCGGGCCACTCCTCCAGCCCTTTCAGAAATATACTGTGGTTTGACTTGTTGTGCCTTGGTCTTCTGACTTGTCAGGGCAAAGATCTTGTCATGGGCATCCTTATATCCCAGAGGGGTTTAGAGTAGATAGGTGAGTCTCAGAGCTTTCTCTTCTAACCTATCTCTGCCAGTCACATAACTCAGAACAAGAGGGACCTGCCCGGCTTGGTAATCAGGAACAAACAGATTCTAGTGTTGTCTCCTCTATAATCTTCCAAATCTCTCTGCTCTTGTTTTATTACAGCCCAAGGCAGACAGTAGTAAGTGGCCTAGATAATTTAAGGAGGAAGGTATTTACTGAAGGGAATTAGGTGTATTTAAAGTTGCTGGATAGCCAGAGGCGCCGAATATCTGGAATAACTTCCAGCCAGCAGAAGTAGTATATGTGTAATAACTTATAAACTGGTGCATATTGGCATGCCTATTCCTCAGGCTGGGTCTGGAACCATTTATTGAGTGCAAGACCAAACCAATGACAAATTGGGAACCGACTCTATAATGCTATTGCAAACCTCTCTCGTCACTCCAGGGATGCTTTGCCAGAAGCTAAACAGCGTCACAGGCAGGCATGCGGCCTCTGTTCTTGGTAGATTTTCACATTCTGAGGGAGTATCTCTCGTTTGAGGGACCAAATACATAGCTGTGGCTTCAACTTCAAACAGCACAGGATGCAAAGCGTTAAATCTCCGGCCTCTCCAGCTTTGTTTACAAATAATTTACACACAATACTGTATGATCATGTAAATACCCAGGCTCGGGTTCTTTCTAGTCATGGTGACATATAATCACTTTTCCTTTGTGTTCTGGATAATTCCACTGATTGGCTATACCAGCTGTGAGTCTGTTGTTCTTTTTCACACTGAAATGTGGCTCGTGAAAGCCGGATGGTCCCCAGAAAGGATTGTACTCTCTCTTGTGTGTCTGGTTTGCGCTGAGGTCCTCTTACGCCTGCCTTCTATCTGTGATCTGATTCAAGCTGATCACAGCCTCTTTCAACCTGTCTGAGTGTCTCTTCTGCACATTCCATCCAGTGAAATATGTCCAGAGCAGGGAATTACAAGGCGGCTACTGTGGTTCTCACTACGGCTCCCACTTGCTGGTTGCTGGTCTGTCCCAACTCTCAGGATAGCTACCCAGCATGTCACTCATGGAGTGTAACCGCAGGTGACAGGTTAGAGGGTGTGGGCTGTTCCTGATGCTTTGTGTTCCTTATTCATGGTTATGTTTTTCATTTTTGAGGCAGCTTTGTAGACCACTCTGATCTTCTCTCCTCTGCCTCCCAAATGCTGAGATTATAGGCACCCACGATCAGGCCTGGCTGTGTTTTTATTTTCTTGGTGCTCGTGTGTGCACACATGCATCAGTGTACGCATGGTGCATGTACTTGTGGTAGCCAGAGGTTGATGTCGGGTGTTTGACTTGCCGGCTCTCAGCCTCATCTTTTGAGACAGGCTCTCTTCCTGAACTTGGAGCTCTTTGATTCAGTGAGGCTGCTTGTCTGATGGAGTCTAAGGATACTCTGCCTCTGCCCCTCAGTGCTGGGGTTACAGGCATGTACTGTTTGTGCCTGTGTTTTTAGGTGGGTGCTGGGGATTTGAACTCAGGTCCTCGTGCTTGCATATAGACACTGCATCCACTTAGCCATCTCCCTAGCCACAGCTTCATTATTGGAATATAAAATAATGAATGGAAGGTCTAGTGGTACCTCCCCAGATCCTTTTTTGGGGTTCAGGGTCATCTGGACTTACCTTGAGGATAATCAGTAATCATCAGAAGTGGCTGGTTCCCTTGGGTAACAGTCCAGTATGAACCCAGCATTGTGTGTGTGTGTGTGTGTGTGTGTGTGTGTGTGTGTGTGTTCATTTTGAGGTTAGTTATGCAACATAGCAAGGGGTGCTATTAACATTACCCCCTCACATGTGTCTCAGAGAGACACAGATAGTCTGAGAAACTCGGTCTGTCAACATGGAGTCCTTCCTGTTCTCCAGCTTGTCTGGGTTGACAGAGAGCTTTGGAGGAGAAAGCCCACTGAGAAGTCTGCTCAGTTGGAAAGGCCCAGTGGGTGGATTTCAGTTCAGAGCTGTCCACTTGAAGCAGTCCCAGAAGATGGATCACATTTCTTACTGGTCCACAGCGTTAGCTCATTGGATGTGGTCACTTCCCATGGTGCAGAGGCACAGAATTTGGAACCCAGAGAGCAGCGTGCCGGCCTTGGCTGTTCACTGTGCCCATTCAGTGTCTTCTGTTTATTCTTGTTGAGTGCCTATTACGAGCGAGCCTCAGGTCTATGTTCTGGAGACAGAACAGAAAAAAATCTGGGTCCTCGTCAATGATAAACCTAGACAGGCAGGCAGAACAGAGATGTGTCTCTCCGGTCTGTTTGCCAGTGACAAATACTGAGGAGAAAAAAAAAAGGAAGGGGCTTTGAGATGACAGCCTGGGGAATGGCTTGTGGTTTGAAATAGGCAGGCCAGGGCAGCCTCTCAGATAAAGGGCCTCTCAGATGGAAAAAGACGAGATTCTGGAGTCCATGAGCAGGTAAAATAGCAAAGATATCCACAGAAGCCAACTTGGTCCAGGCATTTCCTACCGGTTCATTAATCCTCACGGTACTCTTTATTATCTTCACAGCTTTCCAAGAGACAAGGCAGGCTCCAGAATCTCCCTTCCTTCCTAAGACCTCACGTACAGACACACCTGTGGAGTTAGCGCTATGCCAAACCTGTCCGATCTCATGTCTCTTGCTCCAAACACCTAGCTGGGGGTCCTCACTGCAGAGGGAGATGTGTCTCTCCTCATGCCGACGCCCAGGATTGTAAAGAATGATCAGAACTTAGAAGTGGGGACCTTTCTGCTCATTGTCAACCTGCTAAATGGTTCTGCATCAGGCTTGGTATCTGCTGTCCCCAGGATCTGGGCAAGTACTGGCCAACTGTAAGGTGTCAATGAAATGGAACCAAATGCAGGTGACACACTGAGATCCGGCCACCTCATTTGCTTATCCTCTGGGCGATGTGTCGAGGCTTACGGGGGTGGGGTGTGGGGTGTGTGTGTGGTGCATGGGTACAGGGTTATTATAAAGAACACATTGTGACGAGTGTAGAATGTTCCTCCTTTGGCTTTCCTCTTGCCCTCTGCAGTTGTGGTGACATTTCATCCTGAAACCTGAGCAGGTTCTTCTCCACATTACACATGTGCTATAAGATTTGCTGAACGGTTCTGATGTGTAGACTCCTAGGAAGCTCTTCCTGGGGGCTAACTGGCTCACCTCCCTGACAGTGCTTACAGCTTTGCTCCCTGGAGCATTTTGCAAAAGCATGAATATCAGGTAGGAAGAAAAAAAAATCAGCTTTTGTGTCTCAGGCTGAGTGCAAAGACCATAGGTCTTTCCCCCCAGTTGTGCACATAATTTCTCCCCGGGTTGCCGTTAACTGTGAAAGTGTGAACAGTGACACCAGAGAAAGAACCTACCTGCATGGGGCCCTAGTCCCTGCACCATCCCAATGCCCTCCGTGGAGGGCCAAAGCAGCTATAAGTGTCATGGTGTCTCTTGTCTTGGTGGCTCGTAAGTGGGTCCTTGTGGCTCATGTTGAGCAGAGCTGGCTGGCCTTGTGCTGTTGTATGCTCAGAAGGACTTTAAGGGACAGTCAGCACCTTGCTTCACTGTAGGGTCCCAGAGCTTGCTCTGTGAATGGCATTTGTGGTTGAGTCAGGGTCTGCTCTGTTACTGTCGCCAGACCAAGGATGTGAAAGTTGGTTAAAAGACTTAACAGTGATTCCAGCCAGGCCCTGTGTTCTTCAACCGGAGGGCAAGGGCACGTTTGCCACACGCACCGCTGAGCGTTAGGCCTTTCACGGTGGCTGGGGATTTTTGACAACATGCACATTCTCTTACAGGCCAGAAAAGGTGTCAGTCCTTTCAGGCATGGATCCACCTGTTGCCCCAAGATCCCTCCCAGGCCACAGTGAAGAACAGTGTAGCTCAAAAGTAGGAATAGTTGTGGTGGCTGGGGACATGGCTCACTGAGTGGGTTTTTGCTGTACAAGCACAAGGACCTGTATTTGGATCCCAGCACCCTCCACCCCAGGGCACTAGGGAGGTGGAGGCAGGGGAATTCCTGGAGCTCACTGGCCAGCCAGTCTAACTGAATTGTGGTGAGCTCCAGCTTTAGTGAGAGAGCCTGTCTCAGAATAAAAAGACGCAGACAAGGGGGATTGGCTTGGTGGGTGAAGGTGCTTGTCGGGCAAGCCTAACGACCTGAGTTCAATCCCCAGGACCCATGTAAAAGTGAAAGAAGGGAAGCAATTCCACAAAGTTGTGCTCTGACCTCCAAACCTGTGCTGTGGCACATGTGCACAAACATGAGAATACAACTGTACACATAATAAAAATAAAAATGAAAACTAAGTACGGTGGATAATTCTGAGAAAGACGCCTGATATCGATTGACCTCTGGATTTCACACGCACATACGGTATTGGTAGTTGAGAAATCCTTTCATATTTTTCTGATACTTAATAACACTGGGAAAACCAGTAGTTTGTTAAGTGTGACCACCATCCTTGGGTTACCCCCATTTCCTCTCTCCTGTACCCTTATGAAGTAGGCAACTGACAGTCCCATTGTGCAGATGGAAACACTGAGGATTTGTGGATCAGAGGCCTGTCAGCCTGGAAAGCTAGTCCAGGATCTGGGCTTAAGACTGACTACCACCGAAGCCTATATACTTCTTACCCCACCCCCAGGCTCCATCTTCCTGGTCTTGATTTCAGCTAATTAGGTCAAGAGCTAATTATTTCACAAGAGCCTTGAGCTTGGCTGTGGGCTAAGTAGATGGGCCATGCAGTGATGGCCCTTCTCCTCTTACTCTGCACTCTATCCCTGCTGAGCCCAGCCCTCTGGGGACAGGAGCTGTCATCCGTGTTCAGATGTCCCCCATCTGTTGTCAGTCTGGATGTGTCCTGAGGTCAAAATCCAGTCCACGTGTTAATTCTGGATGAAACCTCATCTTCCTGCTCTTGGTTGGGACTCAGTAGATGGCCTCCTGACTACATCCCTACAATGTTAAGATGCTGTGGACTGGCTCCTGTAGACTGGGTGCCACGCTTCCTGCAGGAGCCCCACATCTAGACCAGAGCCTACACTGTATGTGGCAGCTCACACCTCTGAGCCCAGCACTCTGGAGGCCAAGACAAGAGAATCGCTATGAGCTCCTAGTATCTCGGGCTGCATAGTGAGTTCCAGACCACCTTAGGCCAGAGTGAGGCATGTGGTGCTCATGAATAACTCTAGCACTTGAGAAATGGAGACAGGAGAATTAGAAGTTCAAGGTCGTTCGTTCTTCAGTGTTGGTTTGAATGGGAATGGCCCTGTAGGCCCATTTTTTGAATGGCCTAAGTTTAGTGAAACTGTTCGGTAGGGGCTAGGAAGTGTGGTCTTGTTGGAGGAGGTGTGTTCCAAGGTAGGCTTGTAGGTTTCAAAATCCCACTCCATTCCCAGTTAGCTTTGTCTCTGCCTCCTGCTTGTGGCTTAGATGTGAGTTCTCAGCTGCTGCTCCAGCACCAGGCCCGCCTGCCCGCCTGCCCGCCTGCCCGCCTGCCCGCCTGCCTGCCTGATGCTTTTGTATGTAGTTTTTGCTATCTCACTTTAAGCTCCAGGTGAACCTTGCTCCCAGCCCAGTCCAGGTTCCCTTGGATCCGTGAATGAAACACACACACACACACACACACACACACACACACACACACACACACACAGACACACCAGCTTATTTTTCAGCCTGCCTTATTGACTCAATTGCTGGGCACTTCTAATCTCCTGAGGCTACCTTACCCTTCCCAACACTCTCAGCTCAGCACACTAAGTCTGCCCTCAACTTCAGTCGCCCCAGCTACCTTCTCCTTGTTCATCCCAAAACTGCCCTCAGCTTAGTTGCGTTTCTAATCTCTCATCCGGGGAAGCAACCTATGACTGCTCTGCCCAAGATCTCACGTGGCTGGTCACTTTTTCCCTCCCCAAAGCATGGTGAAAATCTCTCTCCTGCTCCTGTGTCTGTCTGTGAGGACAAGGAGTCCCATCTTTTTCCTTCTGCCCAGTAATTGACCCCTGGCATCTTTATTGATCAATCCAGAACCACTTGGAGAACAGGACCTTAGCATCAGCGCCACCGGCCTACATCATGCCATTCTCCCTACCATGATGGTCATAGCCTCGAAACCCTTGGAATCATAAGCCCCCAAATTAAATGCTTTATATAGCTTTAAATGCTGTATACAACAGCAAGTGACTAAGCCATTTGACTACATAGTGAATTCTAGGTCAGCTTGGGCTACGCGAGATCCTGCCGCAGAAAAAGAAAAAAGGAGTTATAATCTTTTCTATTTGTAATCACTGTCTTCAGAATTGGTTACACAGGAACCGTGAAGAGACAGACAAGTCACATCGGGGAAAGGTCACGAGTCTGGTGGAGACACTCATCACCGACGACCTGGGACAATCTCATCGACTTTTCTTCCCCCTTTTAAAGGACCACAGAAGGGGTGGGGGAAAACACTTGACTACAAGAGAGAACCCAAACTCGAGGTAGGAACCCCTCCATGACTCAAAGAGAAGCTGGCTGGAGAACTAGATGTGTGTGCCTAAGCCACTTGAGCCTGAAAGGTACCTAGTTAGTTCATTGGTGAACTAACTCTAGTTAGTTCAGGCATCTAGGTAGTTCATTGGTGAACTCCTGAAGCTTGCCTTGCTCAGGGATCCTAACAAACTGAGCCGTTTCAGCTCATCTCTAGGAGAGGCAGCAGGACAGGGCACCCTGGGAGAGACTTAGGTTTCCTTTATGATGCCCCAGCACAAATCTCTCATCCTCCTGGCCCCAGGAGGATGTGTTGTACCTAGATGGACAGAAATATGCATGATGGACTGGTTTAGGGGGCCAGACATGATGGGGTTACGAAGTACCAATGGAGAGAGAGAGAATAGCATGGTTGAATTTTGACTGTAGCATCAATCAACAAGAGAAGAATTTCCAGGCTCAGAGCCTGAGAGAGAGGCAATTGAGTCACTGGGCCACGGAGGCTGGAGTGTGGACAGGAGTGCTGGATGTCACCCCATTATCTCGTGTTCTCAAGTTTAAATTCCATTCTTGAGACTAGGAAGCTATAGAAGGTTTAGGGTTTTGTTTTCCAGAAGATGAAATTTAAGCTTAATTTAAAACTCTCTTGTTTTAGCACAAAGCCAGAATTTAAAGGCCTACTTTTCTCAGAGGGATCTTGGGGCCATTTTTTGGAATAGTTTCTGTTATCATTTGGTGGGAGGGAAGGTTATTCACGAACGTACAAAGTAAGAAGTAGCTTAAAAGCTCTCTTTGGCTGGATTCAAAACTCCACGGTTTGCAAAAATTATAGGCCTGGGAGGTTAAGTTTCAGTCTCTCAGTTGCTAATGGTGCCCCAGGTTCACTCTCAGAGGGCTTCTGGAGGAGTGGCAGGAGGGAGGGGGAGTGTGCCTCATCCCTAGAGAACTGTGCACTGTGCCCAGCTCTCAGTAGTATATCTAGGCTCAGGTTGCAGCTATAGGCTGCCTGGGGTACGCGTGGTACAGAATTGGGGCAAAGGCCTCCCCCCCTCTTTTGAGGTACCCACACAGGTAGGGTCTGGGCTTCCTACTCCCACTGCAGAGTACAGTCTGTGTCTTCCTTTTCAGCTTCCTCTTTGACATAGCCACCTCACCACCACGGAAGGAAGCATCCCTAAGGCTTGCTTTCCTGATCTGTGTGTGTGTGTGTTCTTGTATGTGCTGGTGTGTGTGCACACATGGAGACCAGAGGTTAGCTGTGCTTGTTCCCCAGGTACCATGCACTGTATTTTTAAGAGAGGGTCTCTTACTAATGGAGCTCACTGAGTAGGCTAGGTAGTGACCCCTGGGGGTCCACCTGTCTCTGTGCGTGTGTGTGTGTGTGTGTGTGTGTGTGTGTGTGTGTGTGTGTACTCTAGGAATCAAACTAAGGTCTTCAGGTTTGCTTGTTAAATTCTTTACCAACTGAGTCATCTCTCTGGATCCCCAGAGACTTACTTTTTAAAAAGTAATACAATATGGGCTGGAGAGTTGGCTCAGCAGTTAAGAGCACTGGCTGCTCTTCCAGAGGTCCTGCGTTCAATTCCCAGCAACCACATGGTGGCTTACAGCCATCTGTAATGGGTTCTAATGCCCTCTTCTGGTGTGTCTGAAGACAGCAACAGTGTACTTACATATAATAAATAAATCAATCTTTTTTTTTTTTTCTTTTTAGTAATACAACATCACCACTGGTGGGTACCAGGTTTTGAAGGGGACATGTTTGTGGACAAACAGAAGAGTGCTTTGAGTTTATACTTGAACTTGGGGTTTGGAAATCTGGTAGGTTTCAATAAGGGAATACTTACATTTGGGAGTATGGGACCGGAGGTTATTTTAAAGATGTAAGAAATAGATTGCAAAGTTCTTTAACAACTGAGATTCTATCAGATGAAGAGCTCTAAGTATAATTCTGTTGTTTAGAATCGGAAGTGCTGATTTGAAACCAGAAACTGAGCAGGTAATCTCGTAGTCACTTGGAACAAAACAGCTTTTGTTCCATGAATGTGAGGTACCCTCCTAAAGACAGCTGTGTGCTTAAAGATCCTAGCCAAGGGGTCAGGGATGTAGCTCTGGGCTAGAACGCTTTCCCAGCATGCACAGGGCTTTGGGTTTGATCCTCAGCATCGCAAGAAGAGTCAGCTAGGGGCAGCAAGCTTTGAGCGGGATCCTCTCTGTCCACTTCACTCAGAGGGAAAGTAGGCTCTCCCCTGTCATTCTTTGGAGGAAATCTTGTTTCCTGTGACTATAGAAACCACATTGAATTTTAAAAAATAAATATGGGCCCACCGGAAGGGCCTTCCTGCACCAGGAGTGAAGGGTGTTGTCATTCATTGGAAGGTCAAGGAGTGATGAGTAGTGTCGGCCCATCTGTAAAACCTGGCAGGAAGGCAGGACAGCTAGGCAGAAAGGGCAGTAGGTGGGGTATTCAGGGAACCTGGGTTCTGGCCCAGCTGCTGCCTTCTTATGAGGACTCCCTCACTGTTATTAACTGATAGACACAACAAAGCATTTCAGAGCTCATAGCTGAAGGCCAGAGGGGGAGGAAGGGAGGCTCCTGCAGTCTCTCACTGCCACAGCTCCTTGTTTTGTTTTGCTTTTATGTTCTGAAAACACTTTTTCTTTTTCATAAGGGTGCATGTTCAGCTAAAAGCAGCACTGCTTCCTATAATCAATGTAGGTAGGTTCGAGGTGGGTAGGTAGACTCTCCCTGCCTTCTTCCCAAAGCAGGTCTCACTTTGTTAGCTCTTCTCGGCGTACACGCCCGTCTCTAGGGGACCCAGTCATAATCACAGCAAATACTTGCCGTTCATGTCTTACCAAAAGACTGACACCAGCCCACCCCACACAGCCAGCATGCAAGTGTTTGTCCACCAGACATCTATCAGGCAGGAGAGACCAGTCGGAATGAGAGCTGGTCCCTGCGTGCAGAGAGCCTGCAATTAGCGAGTGACTACAGGCCTGAAATTGGTAGCAACAGTCCTCCGTGATAAAGTTAGGGAATGAGAAGAAGGAGTCATTATTTTAGGGTAGGTCAGAGAACACTTCGGAGGAAGGAAGGTTTGAGTGGACTCCTTCCGCTAACAGGATTTTATTGAATGATTTATACTGTGCCAGGGACCTCTTGAATGCAAGGCAAACAGCAAGTACAATACATAGAGATCTCTTGTCTTAATGGAGTCCACGGGCTTGGTGTAAAATTGATCTGATGGATTGGCGGCACCACCCTTCGTAGGCTCCTTGTCTACCGCCAACCCTCTTGTCTACTCGACAGTGCCTCAATAAAGCATTTGGTGTGTGTGTGTGTACGCTCCAGTGTGTGGTGTGTGCATGCGTGTGTGTGTATGTGTGTGTGTGTGCATGAGTGCATGTGTGTGTTCATGAGTGCATGTGTATGTGCACATGTGTGTGCACAAGTGCATGTGTGTGTCACACGCTCAGACTTCTGATTATGAAATGAACTCAAATGTATAAAAGAGACTTTTGAAAGAGGATTCACTTCTAAAAATGTCATTTAAAAAATAATTATTTTGTTTTAATTGCCCTGGTGTTTTTCCCACATGAATATCTGCGTGAAGGTGACAGACAGTTGTAAGCTGCCATATGGGTGCTGAGAATTGCACCCAGTATTATGGTGTGTCTTGGTTTTACCACTAAGCACTGGAACTCAGTTCTCTTGGAAAATAGACTATCCTGTCACATGGATGCATTTTAATGGAATCTTACTTTCTTGTTGGACGGTTCTGAAAACAAGTTGTTTTTCTGTCTTTTGTTTTATGTGTATGGGTTTTGTGTTTGTTTTGTTTTGTTTTTTAAGACAGGACTTCTCTGTGTACTTCTGGTGGTCCAGGAAGTCACTCTGTAGGCCTTGAACTCGCAGAGATCCATCTGCCTCTGCCTAGAAAGTGCTGGATTAAAGGGGACTTAGAGTCACCACCGCCTGGCTCTAAAGGCTTCTTTGGAAGATGTATTCAGATTCCGAGACCCTGTAAACATCCCAAGGCTCCTGGTAGATGGATCCAGTTGTTTTTTTAGAATGCTGTGTGCATTCCCCACCACAGCGTGTGACTGTCCTAGCTAGGATGATCCGGCTACTGTCCAGGTCCGTCCACACAAGATAACAGGTCTCAGGAGGGTCCAGACTGGCTCTTCTGCTGCTGGCTAGCCACAGGCTGGTAGTAAATGTTGTTGACATGTGTTTGAATGATGGAGCCCAGGAGGGTTTATCAGACTGCTGAGGAGACAGTTGTCACCAGGGAGCACTTTTCCCACAGGCTTTGCCGGAAAGGGAAGCTCAGGTGTTGGTGACAAGCTTTGGTGACACGGCCACTTCTCCAGTTGTAGATAGTCCTCAGGGCTGAGATGGATGTGCTGTCTTACCCTTCACTCTTTCATCTGTTCTAAGTTAGTTTTCCCAGTAGCTGCTGAGGTGTGCTGTCCTTATCCTTTAGGTGGACTCAGTTAATGGCAGGTGACCCAGCTTATGAGTGACGGAAGCATATGTTCCACGTACTGTGGCTACAGGTGCCCTGTTGAGAACGATGTTCTGTGTACGGTTAGTGTCAGTGAGGAGCACTTCCTGTAATGGGGGGGGGGGAAGGGGTGTCAGGGAACGTGTAAGGGAGTGCCATCTTCCCAGGGTTCATACCTGAAGCCTGTCCCCAAGCAGACAGCATTAGGAGGTAGGATATTGGGAAGTAGACAGCTGATGATATGGGATTAGAGCCTCTGTACAGGGCAGTCCCATGACCGATGATTGCCTCACAAGAGGACATCGTGAGACCCCGGGTGCCTCCACTGAGAGCTCTACCTTCCGTGCTTCCGTCTTGGACTTCCCGGCCTCCAGAGCTGAGCAGTGAATATCAGTTTTTGTTGTTTTCTTTTTTTTTTTTTTGTAAGCCACCCAAGGCAAGGCATCTTGTTAGCAGCCTACCAAGTGAGACAAGGAGCACGCCTTCTCTTGGCAGGCGGTTGGCGGGCGAGATGCTGTCTCAGCCGACCGAGATGATGATATACCCGTGGTGTGGGGGCTGCTTCTGACGAGGGCCAGCCGCCTCTATAAGGCATGTGTCACTCTTAGAAGGGTGATGGTTAGCAGTGTCCTGGCCTTGGATCCTTTCCCAGAAGCCCTGTGTTGATGATGACGTCAGATCAGGGGAAGAGACCTCCTAAAAGGGAAGTGTGGGTGGGAGGTAGGAGGAGAGGAGAAGAGAGAAACAAAACAAAATCCAAAAACCCTCCCCACCTCCTCCCTGCCATACACACACACACACACACACACACACACACCCCAGATGGGATAGGGCTTTCCCTGTGTGTGCTCTGTAGCTGCCTACAAGGCAAGGCTTGGTGTATTGTAACCTAATCAGTCTCTTGAACAATTACAAAACAAACTTTTGGGTTTTTGTTGTTGTTGTTGTTTTGTTTTGTTTTTTTCTTCGAGACAGGGTTTCTCTGTGTAGTCCTGGCTGTCCTGGATCTCTGTAGATCAGGCTGGCCTCGAACTCAGAAATCCACCTGCCTCTGCCTTCCGAGAGCTGGGATTAAAGGCGTGTGCTACCACGCCCGGCAAAACAAACTTTTAAAACAGACAGGATAGCCGGGCTTGGTGGTGCACGCCTTTAATCCCAGCACTTGGGAGGCAGAGGCAGGCGGATCTCTGAGTTCAAGGCCAGCCTTGTCTACATAGTGAGTTCCAGGACACCTAAGGCTACACAGAGAAACCATGTCTCAAAAAAACAAAACAAAACAAAACAAAACAAAAAAAACCAGACAGGATAGCTGGCCAGTGGTGGCGCATGCCTTTAATCCCAGCACTCGGGAGGCAGAGGCAGGCGGATTTTTTATTTCAGCCAGGGCTATATAGAGAAACCCTGTCTCGAAAAACAAAACAAAACAAAACAAACAAACAAACAAAAAAACCCAACAGACAGGATAAACATTTTGATACATTTTGACTTTCAAGTTGCTCCTTTGAAAGAGTGAGAGGACATCACTCCTGGGTATTAAAGTAACACTCATGCACCTCACTCTAGGACCTCACCACAAGGTCACCCCTCTTGCCCACAGTCTCTGCCCACCCATACAGATACCCTTCAAGGACCCACAGGTCCTCTAGGCCCTTTAATGCCCCCAGTTCTGAGGTGGTCCCTCCAGTTCTCCTGGGTTTTCTCTGCTGTGACACTGACTGCCCAGCAGCTGTGGTAGAAGTGACTGAGAGGAAATGAGAATGGGGCCAAAATAGCCGGTTATTAGGTTTCCTGTTGCAGAGGATGTGGTCAGTTAACTTTGGTTATCTGTGAGTCTGGCCCGGGGACTGGGCTCAGCTAGCAGTTAAGGATGTTGGGGGGAACATAGGCTTGGCTCCTCTGACAGCAATGATTAGAGTCCTCAGGACGCGCCCCCCCCCCCCCGAAAAGCCAGTGGGGTTCAGCCCTGCGCTAAATAAAGATGATTTTATGTATGGCCAGGAGCAGTAGCAGCCAGTGTCCAGAGCTTCAGGAGGCGTAGCCCTTTGGTGCGGGCATGTGCGTGCATCTGTGTAAATGCGTGCATGTGTGTGTGTGTGTGTGTATGTGTGCGCGTGTTGATGCATAGTTTGATATTTATTTATTTATTTATTTATTTACTTACTTACTAATTTACTTTGAGACAGGATCTCATACTCCAGTCCAGCTGGCCTCGAACTTGTAGCAATCCACCTGCTCCTGCCTCTGAGTGCTGATACTAAAGGCACGAGGTGTGATACCCACCGTATGATCTGGTCCTTTGGTGAGTGTGAGTACATCCATGTCCATGCACACATGTGTTTGCACGTGGGGGGCAGGGGCTGATATCAGCTGTCTTCCTCAGTCACTGCACGTCCGCCTGACAGGCTGGCCAGTGAGCCCCAAGGATCCTCCTGGCTCTGCCTTCTCCGTGCCCCGGTGGTAGGCACACTGCACTATACCGCTTGTATGAGTGTTTATGTTTTTAAACATGGGTTCTGGGGGGTGGGGGATGCAGCTCAGGTCTTTATGTTTGCTTGATAAGTTCTTTACCAACTTCTGTCTCCCCAGCTGCACGGTTTGGTTCTTCACTTGTAGTGGGCAGAGCCTGTTTCCAACCCCAGCTAAGCTTTGAACAGCATGGCCGTGCTTCTGTGTGTTCCGTGGATCCCATGACATCTCTGGTGATGCTCCTCTCCATTTTCCCAGCCTCACCTACAGTATGCCAGCTGGACAGTGTGCTGCCTGCCACCCTGCCAGAGCCACTGTCACCTCTCCCTTGGGGATTTATAGAACTAGAAGCTGCTCTCCGCCCTTGCCTATCCTTTACCCCCCAACCACTTGCCAGACCTTGGCCTGAACTGCTGGGAAATGTTGAAACCTGTGCACTCTCTGTGGCTTCCATTGCACCCCAAACCGAAAGCTGAGTCCTTGCTTTGACCTCAAGGCTATGTTTTCCTGTCTTGGACTCCAGACACGCTAGCTCACTTACCTTTCAGTTCCTCACAGGAAACAAGTTCTTATCAGTGCTGGTGCTAGGAGACTTGCATTTTCTGTTTCCTCTGCTTTAGAATGCTCTCCCACACCCCTCAGGTCTTGTGGCTCTCCCCAGTTTTCTTGTGTCTCTATCCTTTCTGCTTTCATATCAGGTTCTTTGGTTATCATTTCCTACCATCCACAGTGCTTCTCCACTCTTCTTCTGTCCATGTAGTGATCCCTCAGTGTCCTGTCCTTCATTCTTTTAGGGTTTGCATAATAAGAGAGAGTGTGGTGGTTTGAATATGCTTGGCCCATGGGAAATGGCACTGTTAGAGGGTGTGGCCTTGTTAGAGTAGGTGTGGCCTTGTTGGAGTAGGTGTGGCTTGGAGGAGGAAGTGTGTCACTGTGGAGGCGGGCTTTGAGATCTTCTAGTGCTCAAGCTCTGCCCAGTGCAGAAGAGAGGCCCCCTCCTTCTGACCAAGATGTAAAACTCTTGGCACCTCCAGCACCACATCTGCCTGCACACTGCCCTGCTTCCCGCCATGAGGATAAATGGACTGAACCTCTAAACTGTAAGCCAGCTCCAGTTAATTGTTGTCCCTTGTAAGAGTTGCCTTAGTCATGGTGTTTCTTTATAGTGATGAAACCCTAAGAGAGAAGTGGTTAAGATACTAGAGTTGACCCCTAAGTCACCTGAGTCCCTCATGGTCTAATGCATTTCTAATCTTGGTTTCCATTTGGTGCTACTGTTTGAGGCTTAGGTGGTGTGGCCTTACTGGAGGGAGCCTGTCAGTGGGGGAGGGCTCATATGATTTCCTCTTTGCCTTCTCTGCTTCATGTCCTCAGCCTCCTGTTTGGCCACCTTGCCTCTGCTCGGCCATCAGCTCTAACCACCTGGAACTGTAAGCCCAAATAAACTCTCCTCTCTAGGTTACCTTAGTGGTGGTGCTTTGTCACAGCAGAGGGACAGTCACTGATACAGAGGGGTTTGCGTTCTGCCACTTAAGCTCTGCGGGCATTTCTTCCCTAGCTCTGGCCCCTGTAGATTGGGTGTTCATGAAAGTAGGATGCCTGGCAGAAAGGAAGAAAAGCAGGTGGATGATGGAGGAGGTCTGGGTGGAGGAGGAGGCCTGCAGCTCGCCTGGCCTGACCTTTGATCTGATGGAGGAGGCAGAGGCCGAGACTTCCACAAATCTGCTCTTGAGATGGAGGTCTGAGAGGTACATGCTCACTGCTCAGACTGAGGAGGATTCTACTCTAGGTTTGACTGCCAAGGTCAGCCGGTTCTCCACATCCCATTCTTCTTTTGACCACAGTTACTGCTGGAAACTGGCATCAGACAGGATGGCATTAGTTGGTATGGTCAGAATGACCCTTTTACCTAATGGTTGCCTATCTGGGTGCTGCTTAGAGGGAGATATCAGGGACAAATCATCTTTCATTTGGTCACTGCCAAGGATGAGAGGGCCCTAGGAAGAGCTGCTTACAGGTGCCTGTTGGCTTGAGACAACCAAGGGGACAGCCCCATCCTGGCGATGGATCAGTTGTTAGCCTATTAAATGCACTGAGAGGTCAAGAAATCTATTTAAGGGGAGTGGGGTGGGGTGAAGGCGAGAGGATGGGGGGGGAGATGGATTGGGGATGGGGGAATGGAGGGGGTTGAGCTGGTGGGGTTGGCACAAGCCATTCATCCCAACATTCTGGAGGCACAGGCAGAGGCAGGGAGGCCAGCATGGTCTACAGAGTGAGTCCAGGCAGCCAGGGCTACACAGAGAAACCCTGTCAAGTTCTCCACCTTACACAGCCACAGAACTCTAAATTAGCTGTGGAACATCGGCTTTTTGCAGATGCTATTTAGACTGGAGGGATGGAGGGGCTGATGGAGACAGGGACCCTAAGGTGTTTTCATCTTTGAGATGGCTTTCACATTAGTTCCCCTTGGCAACATTAGCCTGAGGTCTAAGTTTGATGGGGTCATGCAAGCAAGAGGTTGCATGCCTCCGTCCAGGCATGTGGATTGTCATGGATACACACCTGTGTGGTTACCAGCTCAAGGGTGAGGGTGGGATGGGAGGGGTGGGGAACAGGTTGGTCCCACACAGTCCCACACACAATCGCACATGTTTGATAGCATTATAGCACACGCATACAAAGGACAGAATGGAAGTGGGGTGTGAGGGACTAGAAGTGCAGCCGGGCGGTGCTCACTGAAGGCTCTCTCTGTGTTGAGGGAGCTCCTGGAGCTGAGACAGGATGACTGAGTGGGGTTTGGGAAGAGCATAGCAGAGAGACTAAAGCATTTTTCCTTGGGCACTACAGATGCTTGTCAACAGTTTGGGAGATGTTTAATTCACTAGACTGTCCTTCACAATTGGGAGGCAAAGGCAGTCTTGAGTAAGTTGGGGAGTCCGGAAATATCAGTATTTCTTTTAGACCTTCCTACATGGAGCTCCATAGGAAATTTTAGAAGAAAATTGCCCCTCAGACAGAGGTTTCCAACCTTCCCTGGGTCTGAATGTCTTCCCCAGACCGTGGGAGGTAGGTGGCTAGTTGGCAGTGGGTTTCCTGGTCTGCTATGGGGGGTCACTGATCCCTGATCTTATTTTGAGAGAAAGAACGAACACTCCAAAGTGCCTGACAGCAAATCATTGAACTGGAGGAGAAGTGGCCGCCACCTCCGTGGACATTCGTATCTGGTTACGGAGTGTGTGGGAGCTGGGGTAGGTTCCCTCTTTACCCCTAGCTCCAATCTTGGTGTGTGTATTTGCTGAACTGGTGAACCTGCAGTGCACTGGTATGCTGAGACTTTCACAGTCTGCACACACAGATTCCCTCAGACTCATCTCCACTGTCTGGCCCCTGTCAGGACAAAGCTTCGTCTGTGTTGAGTTACCACAGGACCGTTACGATAAATGTGCAGAGCGTAAGTCAAAAGACCAGAGCCCAGACTTCTACATACCATTCTTCTGGGGTGTTCCCGGCTAAAGCCTCCACACACCGCTCACTGTCGGCCTTTTTCACAGCCTCGGTTGGCCTGAAGCTTGGACCATCAGATATCAAAATGTGTCTTTCCTCTCTCTGTCCATCTCTGTGTCTGTCTCTGTCTTCTTCCAGAGGCCTCCTCTGCTCAGCCCCAGGACTTCCCACTCCCACTTTCCCCTGACTTTCTTCTGGGTTCCTTCCAGCCCACGAGGCTGCCAGTCATGCCTGCTTAACCTTTAAGATTCTCTCTTTAGGGAAACTCTGATCATTAATCTGTATCCTGGAACAGATGCGTGCCAGTCTTAGACAGTCTCCCCAACTCTCTCTGCATCTAGGAGGAGAAAAGGTTTAAAGTCAATGTGATGTTTATTTTTAACTAAGGGAGAAATGAATCTTCAATGGCGGGCTGGGTCACTCTATATACAGAACACATGGCTATGTAAACAGGAATGGGGGGGTGGACATGGGTGTTCCCAACTTTTGGAAACAACGAGCACCTTCAGCTTTGGGGATGGGGGAGTCTGGATTTCTGCCTGTTGGTGACACAGCATGTTTGGACTGGGGGGGTCCCTAACTGGAGCTTGATGTGAGACTTCACAGCTCAGGCACATAGGAAGGACTTGGAAGGCCCTGGGTTGTTCCTGGTGTATTTGGCCCATGAGCCTGGATGGAGGGCGTGTCCCTGGAACTTTATAGTCATGCTTCACCATGGTGAGTGTTTAATGACCACGCATGAAAGGCCTCTTTGCCCAACTACTCCCTGGGAAAATCGAGCTCTGGAGTCATGGGATCTCAGAGTTGGAAGGAGCTGTGAGCAGACTGGTGCTGAGCACACTTCCCTGGAGCAGGGAGGACCCAGTGCAGCCCTCTTCCTCCCTGCCTGCAGCCTAGAGTGGAAGGCTGTGTTGAAGTCACAGGGCAGGGTTGGTACTCCTAGGTTTCTGCTTTGTTTTACCTGTAAGCAGTAGCGGTTTGGCAGTCTGCTGGAGTGACGCGCATGGCAAGCTATGCTAGGTAGTGTGGGATGCTGAACACAAGACAAAACAGCTCTCGAGGGTGCATTTGAAAGGCCCATCTTGGATTTTGGCAACTCCTTTGTTTGAAGTTGTGGGGATAGAACCCAGAGTCTCCTGACTGCTAGGTAAGTGTTTGACCGCTGAGCCACATTCTCAGCCCCTTTTATTATTTTTTATTTTGAGATGGGATCTTGATAAGTTGCCCAGTCTCTCCTTGACTTGAACTCACTATGTAGCTCAGGCTGTTCTAGAATTTGCAGTCCACAACCACAGCTAGAACCTTCCTCAGTGGCTAGGTTGACAGACCCATACCACCATGCCCGGCAACCCTTTGATTGCTGCCAGAGCCTGTATCATGAAGAGCAGGGGGGTCCTGCATGGGTAGTCTCTGTCTGCTTAGAAATGGTCTTATCTTTACTGTGTGACTCAGAGCCTTCTTTTTACATCTTCAATATATTGTTACCTTTTATTTATTTGTGAGCGAGTGTGCATACATGTGTGTGCGTTTGTCTGTTCAGGTGACAACTTTCAGGAGTTGGTAGTCTTTCCACTGTGTTTGTCCCAGGGAATGAATTTAAGGGATCAGATTTGGCCCCTTTTCCTGCAGTGCCTTCTCTCCGGCCCTGGTTTCTATGTTCTTTGTACTTTATTCTTTTATCATTATTTTAGCATGTTGGAGGCTTTTTTGTGACAGGGTCAGGCTGACCTGGAACTCAGTATGTCGCTCAGGCCTTGGTCCCTGCAATGCTATAACTACAGATGTGTGTGCACCGGTGCTCAGCTGAGAACAGCCTATCACGTTCTATTGACAGCTCCGTAAACTATCATTTGTCTTGACTGCGTGGAGGCCGTGTTGAATAACTGCTCTGCACCGTGCAGGCTTGAGTTAGGGACTCTGTGAGGCATGTGTAACAGAATGATCCTCCGAGTGCAGTGACACAGGCTGATGATCCCAGTGTGTGGGAGACAAGGATCCCCGGTTCAAAGACACCCGGGGCTACAAAATGACACCAAACCTTAAAGACAAACAAAGCTCCTAAATTGGCTTACAGGTGCATTTGTCAGTGAAAATTCCAGTCCTTGGTGACCAGTCTGAGTCATGGTCAGTGCAGTCTTTCAGGGGAAATTGCAGACAATATGGGCTCATCAGTATAGCTCATATTTTGATCTGTTTCCAGATCAAAGTACACTGATGATAATTTCTTTTCTTCAAGAATTAGTGAGCTGGGTGGTGGTGGATCACACTTGAAATCCCAGCCCTCGGGAGGCAGAGGCAGGCAGATTTCTGACTTTGAGGCCAGCCTGGTCTACAGATTGAGTTTCAGGACAGCCAGGGCTACACAGAGAAACCTTGTCTCTGAAAACAAACCAACAAACATATACTCCCAATCAACCACTAACAAAAGCAACAACAACAAAACCAAAAATGGACAAACAAAAAAAGAAGAAAAGTTAAAAACGAAAAAATAAAATAAAAGAAAAGAAAGAAAGAAAGAAAGAAAGAAAGAAAGAAAGAAAGAAAACACAAGATAAAAGCTGTATAGCACCAAGGACTAGCGACTCCGTTTTAATTTCATGTTGAAACTTGAACTTAAGGAGTAGAAAGGGAGCTCTTACCCTCTTATGAAGATGGATTTCTCCCGGGAACTGACATTTATAAAAGCCAGCGTGGCATAGTTGAGGGCGTCTGGCGCATTTGTAGAGACAGTGTATAGCTCTTCGAAGCTTGTAGTCTTGAAGCATTTCCAGAACTCCAGAGTGAGTCTGAGAAGCAATAAAAAGTTGACCATCCTTCAAAGGGAACAGCACCAGTTGCTTTGGGACTTGAGCTTCTCCAGCTTCTCCAGCCTCTCCAGCTTCTCCAACCCACCAGCTCCTGTCTCTAGTTCTGGTGTGGGCTGGATCTCCTGGAAGGTCTCCGGGTTTTTTTCTATCTGTTTTAGCCTGGAGCCCAGGGGAGTCAGAGCAGTTAATCATTTACCCAATTATCTAGCAACTATTTCTGAGGCCCTGGAGCATCCAGGCAAGGTGGAAGCTTCCCCCAGCATGCTCTCACTTGTCGAATAAACACCCTGCTGAGTCCTCTCCTCCCCCACTTCTTTGACAGGGTTGGAGAATCTAATTGTCTGCCTAATGCTCTGTCCTCAGCTCCAGTTTTCCTGAGAGTGACTTGGGACAGAAGTGCTCTATTATGGGACTGTGTCCTCAGCCTGTGAGGTTTTTGTTTGTTTTGTTTTGTTTTTAAGTAACAAAAAATTGACTTAATTCAGTCTCTTTCCTGGGATGTCCAGCTTACGGCCCATCTGGCCACATGTAGCCCATGGCGGCTGTGAAACGAGGCCTGTCATAGGTCATAGATTTCTTTTGTATGTAATGAGATTTCGGGGTCCTTGGGTGTAACTTTGCAGGTGACATCACTGTTCTTGCAGTCATCCTGGTGGGTGTTGGATGGCCCTGCTTAGTGTTTCTCTTGCCCTTTGGTGGAAGGCCACCCACGGAGCTCATCTTTGTTACTGTCCTCTACAATTTGTGGCCCTAGTTTGCTAATAAATGACTATCAGCTACAATATATCTATCTCTAGAACTGCCTCAGGACCTTTGCACTGGCGCTTCCCTGTACCCAGAATGCTTTTCTTCCCAACAACTCCTGATAGTTCAGCCAGGCTCAGCTCATTCATTTCCTCCTCAGAGACCCATCTGGTTAGCTAGTCACCTTGTGAATTTTGTTTTCAAGACTGATCATTCCGGGATATTTCTGCCACTTCTGTGCCCCCCCCCCATTGTTTCCTTGTAACTACACACCTAACTGTAACTATGTTTCTCTTTTAACCAGTGTAGTGGATGGCAGAGGTCAGAGCCTGGGTTCCAGAGAGCTTTGCCCCTCCCAACCTTTGAATTTTTGGAACTTAGCCAATGCCTACTCTAGAGTCAGATCCTCCTGTCTTTGCCTCCTGAGTGCTGTATTTAAAAGTAGATGTCACCATGCTCAGGACGCCCCATCCCTCATCCCCTTTGAGGCATGTTCTCTGTGTAGCCCAGGCTAGCCTTGAACTTAGGAACTTCTCACCTCAGTCTCTGGAGTTCTGAGATCTATAGCAGTGTTTCACTGGGATGTTGGGATTCCTTTTTTAAAATCACACTATCTGCTTCTGATCTGTGCTTTGGAGCCAGGGATAACCAAGACACCACAGGGCCAGCTGAGTCCACTGTGACCAGATCCTGAATGTAACTGGAAGATTCTGGGCTGAAATCATGCACACACTTACCTGTAACTCTGTTTCTTGCTCTCAGCCTTGTCAGATATCTCCCACTCCCCAAAGCGAGATGATAAAGTCAACCAATCAAGGGATGGTCTCAGCAAAGTGCTTCCAGAGCAGGAGGAAGCACGTCAGCCAGTCATGGGGCTGGGAAGCTCAGACCTACATGGTAACTAAGGAACCAGTGTTTAGCGACGTGACAGGTTTTTATCGCTGGATGTGGAGGAGAAAGCTTTGTCTGGGGCCATGAACTTGGGCTGTGTAATCAGCCCTTAATGAGACATACATGCTTTCTTTTGAGTTTTGCTTTCCAGACAGATCACTGTGTATTCCAGGCCGGCCTTGGACTCCATGACCCTCCTCTTGCTTTCTGCCTCTTGTGTGCTGGGGGCTGGACCACTATGCCTAACAGACAAAGGCATTGCCAGTGTGCACCTGTTGTTTCATCCACACAGAGGTACTGAGTGCCAGGCGTGTATGTGAGCCACACAGACATGTTGACTTGAGGTAGCTTTGAACGTGCCCTGCATGAGTGGAGATGACAGGAGCAAGCCAGATGCTTCAGACAGGATAACACTTGATAGAGTTAAGAGCCTGAGAAGTTTGAAGTGATCATGAAGGTGTTATCTAATTATGTGGGAGGTGTGCTGGGAAGGATGGTGGGAGAGGAGAAGATGAAAGCTTGAAGGTGCGTGGACAAGTCCTTTCCTTTTTCTGCCCACCATCCCCCCATCTCTCCTCTGTGTCTCTCCCTTTCCTCTACTGTGGCTTAGAGCCACTCCTCCTGGTAGGACACAGGATGCAAGTCTGTTGCAGGTCTGTGGAAGGCAGACTTGTGTCTCAGTCTGTGTTGCACTGCTGCCGTAGGCTGGATCATTTTGTCTCGAGCAGTTTTATCTGTTTTGGTGTCTGGGCAGGCCATCGCAGCCCCTGTTGCTAGACTAGGCCTCGTGGCTGCATGGTGGCTGCATGGTGGCTGCATGGTGGCTGCCTCGTGGCTGCATCGTGGCTGCCTCGTGGCTGCCTCATGGCTGCATCCTGGCTGCATCCTGGCTGGAGGGCAGAGGCTGAGGCATGAATGCTTTGCAGGGGTGGGCTGAGATTGACACATATGAAGTCTGGCTTCAAGCCTTATGTTCGGTGTCCATTTCTGGGCGTGGGGCCCTGGTGACATAAACACTTCCTGGGAAGCCCCTCCTACCAACACAAGTGTAGGGATGAAGCTTCCAATACGCGGGTGCTTCTTTGGGGGTGACACAGTGAGCTCACAATAAATCCTGCCTGAATCTCCCCCCAAGGCATCATGGGTAGAGCAGGGACTCACAGTCTTGTGTTGCCCGTGGCCACTAGGATTCCAACTCCGGCCAGGGTGATAGAATACGGCTGATTTTCCCCAAGTATCCGAGGGTTACCTCTGAAGAGAGGTTATAGAGAGGAGAGGCAGAAGACCCCTGCACAGGGTCAAGGCACGACACTTAGTAGCTTGCTGTTGGCCCCTGTGACTAGCCACTTCCCTGAAGCCATCATGCTTCCTGTCACTGTTTTCTTTTCTTGGCCTGGCTCAGTGATGACGTCTCAGAATGATAGGCAGGGTCTCCACTCCTGAGCATGGGACAGAGAGTGGAGGGAGTTTCCTGTGGGGAAGTTTTTGTTTGTTTGTTTGTTTTGCTTTTTTCACAGGGTGTTGAAATAGAATCTGTTTTAACTGTAAGTCAGTGTGGTGGTTTGAATATGCTTGGCCCAGGGAGTGTCACTATTTAGAGGTGTGGCCTTGTTGGAGGAATGTCACTGTGGGCTTGAGCTTTAAGACCCTTGTTCTAGCTGCCTGGTAGCCAGTCTTCTCCTATCAGCCTTCACATGAAGATGTAGAACTCTCAGTTCCTCCTGCACCATTACTGCCTGGGTGCTTCCTGTCTTGATGATAATGGACTGCAGCTCTGAACCTGTAAGCCAGCCCCAGTTAAATGTTGTTCTTATAAGAGTTGCCTTGGGGGCTGGTGAGATGGCTCAGAAGGTAAGAGCACCCGACTGCTCTTCCGAAGGTGATAAGTTCAAATCCCAGCATCCACATGGTGGCTCACAACCATCCGTTACGAGATCTGGCGCCCTCTTCTGGAATGTCTGAAGACAGCTACAGTGTACTTACATATAATAAATAAAATAAATCTTTAAAAAAAAAAAAAAAAAAGAGTTGCCTTGGTCATGGTGTCTGCTCACAGCAGTAAAACCCCAACTAAGACAGTCAGGATCTCCTTTTAGAGTTAACTTCCCCAAATCCTTCCATCCGATCTGTGCTCTAAGCAGAGATCTAAGGAGAGATCTAAGGAGAGATCTAAGGAGAGCCTCAATGCTCTCCAGAACAGTCTCCCGAGAATATCAATTCTGTGAGACCTCACTACGTCCCAGTACTGACTGAGTCCACTCAGAGGGATCCAAGGTTCATTGGAGAAAAAAAAAGGGGGGGATTTGTACAATTTGGGGTAGATTTTAAAAAAATAATTAAAATTCAGATCTGGTAAGGTGGCCCATGTTGATGTCATCCTAGCACATGGGAGATAAAGGCAGGAAGATCATAGCTCAAGATCATCCTTAGCTAAGTGGAGAGGTAGTAGCTAGCCTGGGCTACATGAAACCCTATCTCATACCTCTACTCAAATTAAAATTCAAGTTTCTTACAAGAAAGACAAGTAACCTTAAGTTTACTATTTTAAATAATTGAGCCAAAGGTATGATAGGGTTAAGCAAAGTCACACGGGCAGGACCTGAGGGATTTCCTTGTCTACAGAATAGAGACTGTTAGCCGTGTGACAATAATTGTCATCTTTCCCCACCCCCCATGGAATCTCTGTTATCTGCCAATCTGTTTTCCATTCTTTTTTTTTTCCCTTGTTCCGGTCAACCTTGCTCTCTCCGGTCGACCCCACTCGCTCCGGCCGGCTCTGCTCGCTCCGGCCAGCCCCGCTCGCTCCAGCTGCCCCCTTACGGCCCTGCTCGCTCCTGCTGGCTCTGGGTGCTCTTACCCGCTGAGCCATCTCACCAGCCCCTGTTTTCCATTCTTATGGGTTTGTTTGCATGAGACACTGTCACCTGTGGAATCACACAGTAGTTCTATCTATCTATCTATCTATCTATCTATCTATCTATCTATCTATCTAAAGTTTTTTTCTACACACACATACACTTATCACACACTTAGTTATTTATGAGACAAGATCTCACCATGTTATCTTGGCTGGCTTGGAACAGTCTATGTAGTCCAGGCTAGACTCAAACTCGCCGAGCTCTGCGAGCCTTTGCCTTTCAAGTGTTGGTATTAGAGGTGTGCAGCGTCACGCCTGTCCAGGGTTCCTTTTTGAAGTGTGAAGCACCCTGTGTGTCTGTACCACCTTCTATTTGTCCATCTCTTGGCCTGGTTCCACTTCTTAGCTATTGTGGGTAACTTTGCAGTGAACGTGCTTGTGCGCTTATCTCTCTCCTTTTGAGATAGGGTCTTGTAGAGCCCAGGCTGTCCTTAAGCTTGCTCTGTAGCTGAAGATGACCTTGTATTTCTTATCCTGCTGCCTATATCTCCCAAGGACTGGGATTACTGATCTCTGTCACTATGACCCACTTACGTGTTGCTGGGGATTGGACCCAGGACTCCTTGTACAGTAGGCAAGCGCTCTACCGATTGACCTACCTCAGCCACACACATCTCTTCGAAATCCTGCCGTAGTACTCTTAGATATGGGCAAAGGATGAATGTTGCTAGATTGCTACGTTGCTCTATTTTTAATTTCCGGAGCCTCCCCCCCTCTGGTCTCTGTCACGGCTGTACCGTTTGACATCACTGTCATGGATTATTTCCTTGTTTCTTTTTTATCGTGCCACAGTGGGTGAGAGGATAGCAGTGGTTGAACAATACTATCTCATTAGTTTATACTTCATGTCGTAATCAAGATATGAATTAGGATTAGTGAAACTAATAGCCACTGTTTATTGAGGGCTTACGAAGGATTCTAAGCCCCTGGCGTGACTTGAGTAATTCTCAGCTCCAGGAGGGAGACTCCGTCTGTATCCCAGTTTACAGCTGGATAGAGTGGTGCTCAGACATTGTAGGCGACTTACCTAGGGCCTGCATCCAGGAGAGGCCTGGGGCAGCATTTGAACCACCGGACTTGAGGGAGTTCTCTGTCTCCCCTTCTCAGTGGATTTCAGTGTCCACAGGACACATCCTGAGCTTATCTGTATCAAGAAGAGTGTCGGGTACGTGGGCCCCTTCCTGAGTGGACTGTGCTGGGCTGGGGAGGTGACATTTACAGTGAGGCTCCTGCTCAGTCATCTCAGAAGCACCACATAGCAGCCCAGAGATAGGCATTCTCTGTAAAGTGGCCCAGGCTCCCTGGACCTTGACCTATGAAGGCAGTTGCTCTTTGTCTTTGTCTGTTTGAATCTTCCCACCTTCTGAGGAACTGATGGAAAATTCGAGGAGAGAGACATAGTTTTGAATTTTATATATATATATATATATATATATATATATATATATATATATATATTTTTTTTTTTTTTTTTTTCCTGAGATAGGGTCTCCCACTGCTCAGGCTGGCTTCTTACTCATTATAAAGCTGACAATGACTTTGAACCGAGATCCTCCTGTCTCTCCTTCCAGTGTCATCATGGCTGTCTTTCATTCTGAACTTCTTTTTTTTCTCAACAGTGTTCAACTGTGTGTGTATGTGTTAAATTAATGCAATGCTTCTTAGCACGTGACGCTTGTCTTAGAGAGGTTTTCTGAAGAGACACTCTGTAGTATCTACGAGAAATTAACGTGAAATAGCTGCGTTTCTGTTCCCTTCTCGTCACACCTCCTGTTTTTGTTCATGAGGTCTGATCCCAATTCCTCGGAGGCACTGTAGAGTCGATGGCCAGCTGCAGTTCCTCATGCTTCTAATGCTTGTGTGGGTTATGGCATTAACGGATGCTTCAGGTTACAGTATTTCAAGTCAGGAGACCAATTCCACCCTCACATCTGCTAGTGCTATCAGTAAATAACAGCGAGGGGCTTTCTATCAAACGGCGTCTACGAGTGCTCCCCCGCCCTCAGATACGCCGTCTGTTAACGGTTTTTCTTATATTCCTGAGATAAAAACAAAGTCTCTGTTAAAAGCCACACTCAGAGACTAATTCCCCAAAGCGTATGCATGTTTCTTTTTAAGCAAGACAAGGAAAAGACTCCGTGTTGCCTCCTGTTACGGAGTCCTGGCGTTTGGAGGGTGTTATTTGGTGTTTTTTCATAATGATGGGACCAGGGGGTGGGGGGAGCTCGAAGAAATTTTCCATCTTGAAAGAGCCTCCCAGGACTCTTGGGGACACGGATGCTGGGCTCTGGTGTGGGGCTGAGGACACAACAGCTGCTCATCACTTTAGAAACTGTCACAGAAAGGATGGATTGTGGTGACCTGTTTTTTATTTTTTTAAATAAAAGGTTATGTTTTTATTTTTACATTTATTTGTTTATTAGTATGTGTGTGGGCACACATATGTGGGCACGTATGTGGAGGTCAGAGGACAATTTTCTGGAGTTGCTTCTCTCCTTCTACTATGTGTGTCCACAGAATCAAAGGTTTCCAGGGTGGTAAGCTTGATGTTTACCTGCTGAGCCGTCCTGTTGGCATTTAAAGGCCAAGACAGTGTAGTGTAGTGTGTGTGTGTGTGTGTGTGTGTGTGTTTGCATGTGTGTGCATGCATGGGGTGGTGGTTAATAGTTGTTAGCTTCAGGGAGATTCAGGATCACCATGGTCATAGCCCCTCTGCCTCTCTCTATGAGGGTGTTTCCAGAAAGGTTTAATTGAGGAAGGGTCTGCTGCATGTGTGGGCAAGAACCATTGCATGGGCCAGAGGCTCAGGATGAATAAAGAAGAGAAAGCAAGCCCATTGCTGTTCATCGCTCCCTGCTTCCCAACTGCAGATGCAGTGTGACCTGTGGTCTTTCTCTTCCTGCTGTCCCTTCTACAAAATAATGCCCATACCCCCAAACTGGGAGCCCAAATAAAGCCCTCATTCCAAAAGTTGCTTTTGCCAGATATTTTTTCCATAGCAACTCTCCTCCCGTATTAACAGATACATACAGACAGAGCAGAAAGGAGGCCACGTGATCAAAGTGTGGTGCAAGTACACACATGTGGGCACCTGCCTGGCCCCACTTGGCCCTACCCAAGCGACCAGGGAACATCTTCCAAGTCATCATCCGTCCCTCTGTCCTGCTATCTACCACAGCAGCTGTCTGGCTCCACCTTCCGTCTCTGTGACAGTTACCACTTTTGATGTTCTTCCCCCTTCATGATCTGTTGTGTGGGACTCTCAGCTTGGAGATGTCACTTAGTGATAGAATGCTCGCCCAGCACACACACAAGGCCCTAGCTTTAACAGCACCCCCCAGCCATGTGCATGAGGATCTGACTTCCCAAAGCATATGTTTATTCTATTTTAAAAGCGTCATTGCCAACCATTATTGAAACGGGTGAGTAGGATGGGACAGAGCTCTTAAGCTGCCAGGGTGGGCTACCCTTTACTCTGGCTTTACAGGCACAAAGCCGGAAGAACAAAGGGCTGTGCGTACTGGAACACTGATGCCTCCTGACCGGAATCGGCTCCCCTGGAGGTCACGTGAAGGCCCGGTCTTCAAAGATGCTTTTGTTGGAAGCGCCCTTAACAGGCTCATTACGCTGCAGATTGCACGCTGGGTGATCTGGCTTGTCAGGAAGGCAGCCTGCCTGTTTGTGTGAGTCTCGGTGATCTCTGAGATCCACTCCAGGAGATGGGGGAGTGAGTTCAGAGAGCTTGGCCACTTAGCTGCTGACAGATTGCTAAGTTCCCTCTAGGGGGTCACTCCCTGTTATGTTCTTTTCAGACAATGGTAAGAGAGCGGGAACTTCATTTTGAATTTCTTATGTCTCTCTCTCCCCCTACCACGTGTGAGTGTGTGTGTGTGTGTGTGTGTGTGTGTGTGTGTATGTGAGTGTTTTCTCACACACACTTGAGGAGGCCAGAGGTTGATGTCCAGTGTTTTCTATTGCTTTTAACTTCATTTTATGGGAGGCGGGGAGAGGGGTTATCTTTCACTGAACCCAGAACTCAACAGTTTGCTAGATAGACGGCCAGAAAGTTCCAGGGATTTCTCCCCACACCCCTAAATTGGAGTTACAGGTGTGTGCCACCATGCCCAGCTTTCACGTGGATGCGAGGGGTATCAGTTTGGATTTTTATGCTTGCGTTAATCCCGTTCTCCTGTGGCCGTTGCTCTCCCAGTCTCAACCTTCAATGGCTTGCTGTTGCCTGCCATTTCTCTCTTGTCTAGATCCCACCTGGGATCTAGTTTAATTTAGGTCCCTGCGTGGGATATAATTTCTTCGTGGGTAGGGACAGTAGTTCTCGTTCTCCAATTCTTACAGATTTCAAAGAGGTGAGTGTAGGCCCGGCAAGTGCCTGTTGGTTTTAGAAGAAGTGCATACTGTTCCATCCTTATGCTACTAGGGAAGTGGGCCGTGGTGTCAGCATGGCCAGAGACTCAGAAGCAGGCTGTGGCGTTAGCAGAGACTCGGGATGTACAGCTTTTGGGCAGCGTCAGCCAGAGTAACCACTGGCACTCCATGAGCTGCTGTGGCAGAACCTCCTTCTGGTCTCTGTCCACATGAGTATAAAGGAATCAATTAGCGGATACCCGGGAGCAGCCATTGGGTATCAGAACATGTGAGAATGCCAGCCTGTGCGTTCTCCAATCTTGACTTCACTGATGAGACACTAAGAGGAGACCTGGTGGGGGCTGGGGTGAAGATGCACCCAGTTACTGCAAACAGATCCACTGAGGCGTGTACAAGAATGGCCTGAATATGAAGAAGTCTTAATTCTGTAAGTCACACGGATGCATACGCCGCACAGCGAGAAGCTCAGAGCTGGACGAGTTCAGCCCAGAAGGGAGCCAGTCAAAACCAGGGCCAGGACTGGATGGTGGCTCACTCAGTTGGTAAAGTGCTTGCTGCGTAAGTACAGGGACCAGAGTGTGACCTCTAGAACTCGCGAGAAAGCAGGCAGAGGATCCCTGTGACTGGTTGGCCAGCTTAGCATCCGAGCAAGCTCCAGATAAGTGAGCAGTCACGCCTCAAAAAGAAAGAGAGAAAGAGAGAAAGAGAGAAAGAGAGTAGGAAAGAAGGGAAGAAAAGGAAAAAAAGGCGGAAATACCTGAAGCCTTGGGCTGGTCTGCCCCCTGGTCATCCCGAGGGGGCAGGGGTGGGGTCGACCCTGTGCTGCCTTCTCTTGCTCTATCCACCCCCCCCAGCATCCTCCTTGGGCTCCTTTGCCACGTGGGAGCCTTCTCTGAGCCCCCTACAAGTGTGGCAGGCAGCCGAGGGCTCAGTGGGGAAGTGATCAGTAAGCAGGGTCTTGTGGTGCTAAGCAAGAGCCATCCAGCCATGCCCTGTTTGGCTGTGTGCTTCTAACCCTACACCCTGGGTGGCCCTTAGACGCTCTTCTTGTTGCTGTCTTCTGAGATACACTTGCTGTCCTCGTGGGTGTTTGTTTTTCCCTTGGATTTGTTAGATCAGAGGCTCAGGTGTCACTTCCCCACGTGTGGAGAAGCCTTCCTTTCCGTCTCCATAGGACACTGGCTGTTGTTAGCTTTCTCCTGTTTTATTATTTTACACGAGTACCCAGAAGCTTAGAGCCTGGCCCTCACTTCATTTCCCAGAATGTGTGAAATCGCCTTGCTTGGATAGAGGCACCTGCTACGGGTTTGTTGGCCTTACAGTTTTCTCCTTGGCAGGTGAGAGTTCAGATGGGTTAGCTCAGACATAGTGATATGCAGCACAGATAATTTCAAATGTATGGTTTTTAAGTCACATGAACGATAAGGTTTGAGAGGGCAGAATAGCCAAGCATGCTAGAAATGAAAGAGAACACAGACAATGAACTTGTGAGTTCCATATTTTGCTGCCTGGTTTTATGTTAGCTTGACTTCAGCTAGAGCCATCAGAGAGAAGGGATGCTCAATTGAAAACACTCCAGAAGATTGGGCTGTAGCAAGCCTGTAGTAGGGCATTTTCTTAGTTATTAACTGATGGGGAAGGACCCAGCCCATTGTGGGTGGTGCCATCCCCTGGGCTGGTGCTCCTGAGTTCTATAATGGTCTGAGCAACCCAGTAAGGAGCAGCCCCCATGGCCTCTGCATCATCCTGGGAGACAGAAAGGCCGAGCCTAATAGGAGACAGCACCATTGCCAAAGTGGGAAGCTATTGACACACACTTGGGAGATGTTTGTTGTGCAGTTTGGGCCCAAATCAAACCAACCCCAAAGTCCCGCTGTACTCTCCAGGCCCAAGAGAAAGTCCCCAGGCAAATCCTGCCTTAATCTACTCTGAGTCATGAGACTGAATGTGTTATAAGAAAGTAGGAACTGTTGGTAAGTGACAAAGATGTGCCCACAGATGCTCTCAGGGTGACAAGTGACACTGATTGATTGTGTTCAGACCACAGATTGGCCGCTTCTTAATGGAGAAGTCTCTGGCAGTCAGTTGACTTTCTCATCCTTGCATGCCTGCCTATACACTGGAGTGACAAAACCCACCCTTAGAATTGTGTGTTGAGGGGCAAAAGCTAACCCATGTAAGTGCCCGGAACCACTCTAGATTAGAGTCTGAGGGCCTTGCTTAGAAACTTGTACTTGGTATCTGTGGCCTTCTGTTTTCAAGGGCTGTCCAGCCTGGTGCTCCATGTGCTGTCCTCCTTGTCCAGTCTGG
>LR750298.1:5884-105884 GCA_902729485.2 Mus minutoides | reverse complement strand
TTTGTAGCCTACATTCTGTTTCCTCTTTAAAAGCAAATTTTCGTCTTTCATTTTCGATAATAACATCTCTTCTTCCCTTTCCTGTGTTGTCCTCTTCGCCTATCAGGAAAATGGGGTATTTTTACTTTTTCCATGTTGAAGGTAATTATGTCTGTGGGTACCACTTGTGACAGTGGGTGGAAGGTGTTGCTTAGCAAACTAATGTGGCGCTTAAACAGCAAGATGCTAATATCTGGGGCTGGGAAGATGATCAGCAGTTAACTGCTCTCACAGAGGACTGAGTTGGGGTACTAGCACTCACATCTATGGACAGCTCACGGCTGTCTGTCACCCCCCTCCAGGGAATCTGAGGTCCTTTCCCATGCACCCCCCACCCCATACACATATACACATAATTAAGTAATAAAAACTAGTACTTTCCTAATCGATGCCGGTTTCTGCCCTCAGAGGAGGGGTGTGTGGAGTGTAATGGGGGTCCCGATGGCTTTCTCTGCGGCTTCTCATGTTCCCTCAGTTTGAATCACATGCTGTCATAGTAATTGGGGCCGACAGCCAGGGCTACAGTGGGTCCATGCATGGCCAATTCCAAGATCTTTTAGTGTTTGCTGAATGTTATGCCAGCCTGTCTTGGTTATAAAATGGTTTTAAGAAAATAATACCAACTGGAATTGGAATGTTTTGGCTAGTAAGTTTTCTGGTTAATGGAGGAGGATGACCCTGGGCAGAGTCATTTATTATAAGTGAATTACTTATTCTCGTGGACCTCGATTTCTTCACTTAGAGGATGGCATAGCATCACTTTTCACACTAGGCCTGTCAGAGAACGTGCCTAAGGCTCCTGATGGTGCCTCACACAAAAGCATATAGGATGAAAATAATAATAATAATAATAATTATACAAAATCACCATTAGAGAAACAGTTTTAAAGAATGTCCAGGGTAAAGCTGAGCATAATGGCACATACCTTTAATCCCAGCCCTCAAGCAGGGGATGCAGAGGCAGGTGAATCTCCTTGAGTTTGAGACCAGCCTGGTCTATATAGAGAGTTTCAGGGCAGTCAGAGCTACGTAGTGAGACCCCTACTTGAAAAGGAAACAAAACAAAAATGTTCAGTGTATAAATACAATGAAACGAGTAGTCAGGAACAAGGTGGTTGTGGTGTAACGTCACTTTGTATTGATCTCTGAGATCCAGACCCATGATACCTTGTACTTCTGATCCTATCTGAGGTTCTGTTTGCAGACTTGATTCCACAGCCCCCTATGCTAAGCACTGTTTCCCGAGTAAGATATGAGGTTTAACATTAAAAGCCAAGAGTGTCCGTCCTCTGAGGCCGTGTAGCTGGGAGGTTACTGCTGTTCGCTGTTGTCTTGGCATAATTGGTAATGAAGATCCCCCCTCCGTCTTTGTTGTTGTTTTCGAAAGTCTTCTGGGTTGGGAAATCAATGCTCTGTTACCAATATAGGCTTTAATTGAATTCTCTGGACGGGAAGGAGCCAGTTGAAGCTATTGCTCAAGAAGTTGGATCCAGTCTTGGTGGTTAGCCGTACCACCCGAGAGTGAAGAAGAGGGGAAGACGCTTAGGAACAGCCAAGACAAAACATTTCCAGTGTTACAGCGAGAGGCACCTGCTTACGTTCCAGAGCAGGAAGAGACGGCCTCCCCTTGAGATGTTTTCATTAAGACTCTGGCTTTTAGGGTTTTAATATTTGTCTTAAACATTCCTTAGTGGGGAAGCACGCTAGGATCAGGAAGGGGGTGGGGTGGGCAGAGCCACCACTTGCCTAGCAGAAGCTGACCTATGCCACTGAGTTTTTATGGCCATTTTTTTGGATCTAGGTGCTTGGGCCCCTGGGGTGAAGTTCAGGGTTATTCTTACCTGGTTCCTTATGGGGGTGGAGTGGGCATGGCTAGTTAACCATTTCTTGATTTGGTATTTGAAACCTGAAGACTTTGGGTGTGTGTGTGTGTGTGTGTGTGTGTGCATGTGTAAACCTGAAGAATTTAGTTGTGTGTGTGTGTGTGTGTGTGTGTGAACCCGACTCTCCCAGACACACTGGTTATAGCGGACTTGGGGAGTATTATCAAGTATGACTTTCTATGTTCAGTGATTATTGCTAAGTGTGATTTTTTTCTCTCTCCTCTGAGTGTGTTTATTATTGCCTCAGAATGTCTTAGTGAGCATTTGGGGAATGCTTGGGGGAATTTAGGTGGGGAAAAGTTGTCTTGGCTTAGCTATTAAACCAACCCCTGTGTGTTTATTATGAGGCTTCTATCTTTAGGATTCCCTTGCAGTCTGGGGCAGCACGATTTTCTATACCATCAGCTTCTTTTTCCCGTAAGGTCAAAGGGCAAGAAGGCGCTGGAATCTCCATTTGTTCTTCTTCTGAGACCGGCTGCGCAAGTGTGTCCCAAGGGATGGGTGATCTCCGGCAGGACTCCTGGAGCTCTGGCATTTTCATCCCTGGGGTAGGGCTGTTTGCTGAGTGGCTGTTCTGCTTCCTGGCCTCCTCCCTGCTGCTTCTCTGAAGTCCGTGACAGGTTCACTAAGAGCTCTGAAGCCATGCAACCGTCTGTTAAGAGCATAACAGTTTTCATGGAGTCAAGACCACAAACACACACACACACACACACACACACACACACACACACACACACACACACACCCCTCAGTGGATTTCAGTTTCCTCAAGTAATTGGAGGATCTGAAGAAACAACTCTCCTGGGCTGTGAGGGTGAATGATGTCCAGCAAAGGACTTGGAGCTAGCCTTTACTGAATTTGATTGACTTAATCGATTGAATAAATCACAAAACTTGTGAAGACCCAGTACAAATGTGGACAAACTGTGGCCTAAGGACCAAGAGGAGCCTGTCTGTACCTCCCATGAGCTGAGAGCTGGGTTTATCTTCAAGCAGCTGGAAACAAACCAAAAGGATACTTTCTGACAAAGGAAAGTTCCATGTAACTAGCTTGAGGGCTCAGGGCTCCCTGGGACTCAGCCACGCTAGTCTGCGTGACTTTTTGTCCTGTGGCTGCCGTCATGGCAGAAAGGAATGGTCCCTCCAGAGACTGAATGACCTCAAAGTATCTGGCCCTGCAGGAAGTTGTACTACACCCATTCTAGAACAGTGTTTGCTGTGCCAAGATAAGCCAGTTCCACCCTTAGGGCCATCTTGGACCCTGATGGCTCTAAGCTTTGTGAGTATGGAAGCTTCCTAATTCATGAGGAAAAGGTGCACGAGGGAGTGGGGGGATTCTGCAGTTGATAGTCTACTCATTCGTCATATTTTTTCCAAGTCTTTATTGAACTCCTGTTGAGTCCCACACAGTGTTTCCGGTGGACAAGGAAATGCAAAGAGTGGCACAGGTGACAGTCCCTGAAGACCAAGACAACATATAGATAAGAACACCTGCCATGCCAGACCTTGAGGAGGGAGGGAAGGAGAGGGGGTGGCGATCAGGGCAAGCCTAAGGAAGGAGACGCGGGAGAGTGAAAGAGATGAGATCAAGGCTGGATCCCTGAGCCTTGGTGACCCTAAGTAGCCAGAGATGCTCAGGCAGGATAAACAAAAGATTCAGATGCCCTGGGGCGGAAACATGGCATGCAGGGCCAAGGACAGCCAAGTGTATGTAGCCAAGGAGGGCCAAGTGTGCCTGGTATATAGAAAGTTGTCGTTGTTCACTTTCATCATCGTCTATAGAGTCATGGTAGTCTGACTTACACTCTTGTTTAAAAAGCTGTGACCCTTAGGCCGTTTGTAAACTGGAAGGGAAGCTGTCTCTGTGTTATAGGTGATAAGGGTAAGCTTGGAGGCTGATAAAACAGGCTTGCTTTGGCACTAAGCCACGCTGGGGCTGTCCCAAGCAGTGGAAAGTTCTGTAGCATTTCTGCAAGATCAATAGCCTCCATTGAGAAACACTAGCTGCTCCGAAGCACTGTGACCTCAGGCAAGTTACTCAGCTTCTCTGAGCCCTTGTAATTGCACTGTTTGAAGCACCAAGATTTAGGATGTGTACTAGAGGTGGTGTGTAGAGCACGGGAGGCAAGCCCTTAGGGGTGTACGCTGGCAGATCATAGACTGTAGCTCTTATTTTCCTCCTCTCGGTTGCTGTGCCTTGGTGAGCGGTTATTTCCAGGGCTGGCCCAAAGCTTTGCATTGCACATATCTCTAAATAATCTTCTGCGTGTGGCCACAGTGACATTTTCCATATTAATCTGTGAACATCATGCCTTCCACTTTCAGCTACGGTTAGAATGGGCTTCAGACCTGCACTGAAGTCTCTGAGTTCGTAGCTTCCGGCCCTTCTGGTCTTCCAGGAGCTTAGTGTTTGTGTGTGTGTGTGTGTGTTAAAGTGGACAGGCACTATTATACTGTCCCTCTGGAATTCCATATGAGTCCACTTAAAATGAGCTTTCTTGCCTGGAGGATCCCCCAGTATGTGAGAATACCGGCATCACCTCGAGCCATATTCATCAAAGAGTTGACAGTGCTTATAGAGGGATGTTGCAGACAGCAGGCAGGCAAAGTGACATTTCCAGCCCCTGGTTTGCTCAGGTTGAAGAGCTAACGGGGCAGCATTGTGTGTTGGATTCGCCATCTTCCCTCCTGCCTACAGTTCTTGCACATCGTAGCTCAGATCTCTGTTCCCATGGCTCCTCCTCCTGTGGCCTAAGGAGCTGTGACAGAGCCTCCTGTGAATCCATATGCTCCAGGCACTCTGCTTTACCTTGTTTCTTCTGGCAGTTGTCACCGTCTTGTCTCTACTTACGGGCATCCCAGGAGCTACCTTAACCTTCGCAGGCTCAGCAGCAGGTACTCTGGGGAGGGGAGAGTATGATCTGCAAAACCTTTCCTTTTGAAAAAGTCTTGGACGTAACAGACAAGGAGCTCAAGGATTCTCCAGTGAAGTTAAAACTGTAGGGTGCAATCTTGTGCTCTGGGGTAGGGTGTCCTTGGGCTCCACCCCTTGGTCTGTCATTGTTTCTACTTGGGGTACGGTGCTGAGTCACTGGAAGCCAGCCTCTGTAAAGAACAAGCACCAGGGTTTGGCAACATCCGTGGGAGTTTTCCATGGTCTTTTCTGCCATGAGGTCCTCCGGGATCTCAAGAGGCCATGGTTTGCTGGTATCCACCAGAGGCACGAATCCTGATCTTGGAGAGGGAATTTTGCCTTGCTTTAGGTAGGAGTCAGGTGTCAGGAGGGGGTTCCATTTTTGTGGGGAGAAAGGAATCTATGTGACAGAACTGAATGAAGGACAAATAACGTAAGCTGACTGCTGGTGACTTTGCCCCCTGCTTCCTGTTGTGTTCTCCATACACATACGTAATGTATTTTGACCGTATTCACCACTCAAGAACCTCCTTGTCTCCTTGTCCCGTTCCCTTTCTGGTTCCAACTAGTCCATCTTCTACTTCAACATCTTGTTTCTGTTTTTGTGACTCAGTGGGTTTAGATAGGGCTGCTTACAGCACAGGTAAGGGGTTGTTTTCTGGAGCACAGACAACATGTAAGTGGCTATATCATTGATGAAACACCTCCCACCAGCAAGTATTAGCTGCCTGTAGATACTCAAGGAGAGGCAAGACATCATGGGCTCCTCTCCCTCCTAGGCAGAGTGGTGGTGAGCCCAATCCTGCTCCAGTGTTCGCAGCCACGTCACACCTGGAAGACAAAGATAGCATCCCACCCCCTCCCTTCCCACAGCAAGCCATTTTTTTTCTACTGATCTCTAAGTGAATTCCACTGTATATCATCACCTTCTGTCAGTAAATTGCACCCTGGGGTCGGTCCGGAGTGAAGGTCACTGTGTAGTGTGAAGAGTCCGCAGAGCCCAGAGCTGGGTTGCTGCTGCTACAGTTTATGTAATTTTCCTTCTCAGCTGGGTTCTGAGGGAGCTGGTTTCTTGGAGGCCCAGTAAAGGATGTGATTGCTAGTTGTTAATTGTCTCTGTGACAGATCCTGGGAAGGAAGTCATGTCCAGGGATACATAATATCTATGTGTCAGTTTCTCAGAACACTTAGCCGGTTCTGGGCAGATGTCGTTAGAGTTAAACACCCTGGCTTTCCCCTTGGTATGCCTCAGGAGCCATTACGGTGTCACTTCAGAAAGGACTTCGGCTAATGAGGTGGGATTAGACCGTTGGGGTATGACCCAAAGCAGCTTGGGAAGGAAGGCATTTGTTTCCTATTACCACTTGTAGTTCATCATCTGGAGAAGTCGGGGCAGGAACCTGCAGGCAGGAGCTGATGCAGAGGCCATGGAGGGGTGCTGCTTACTGGCTTGCTCCACATGGCTTGCTCAGCCTGCTTCCTTACAGAGCTCAGGACTGTCCAGTGGTGGCACCGACCACCATCAGTGGGGCCCTCCCACATCAGTCATCAGTCAGTCATTGTCCCACAGGCTTGCACAGGCTAGTCTGGTGGGGGTGGGGTTTTTTTGTTTGTTTTTTTTCAGTTGAAAGTCCCTCTTCTGAAAGGATTCCAACTTGTGTCAGGTTGACCTAAAACCAGGCAGTACAAGATGGAAGAGTGATTATAACCAACAGGTTCTTTTCTACACAGGTCAAGGAGTCTGCAGGATGCATTGTGAGTCTTCAGCCTCCAGGGATGAGGGGAAAGGGGGAATCTGAGGGCCATTTTGTTTTAAATCTGTCATCTCATATTAATTTGCACAAAACAAAAGAAACAAAACAAAACCACATGTCTAGAGCAGTGGTTCTCAAACTTCCAATCACTTTGATCCTTTAATACAGTTCCTTATGTTGTAGTGACCCCCACCACCACCATAAAGCTGTTTTCATTACTACTTCATAACTGTCCTTTTGCTACTGTTATGAATTATAGTGTAAATATTTTTTAGAGGTAGAAGTTTACCAGAGGGGTCCCGACCCACAGGTTGAGAAACCCTGGTCAAAAGCGTTTTTTGTTACATGCTTTAAAGATGGTGCTATACACTTTAACTGGAAAGGTCATTTTTCTCAAAATCTCTCTCTTATTTTCAATTCTTTCCTCCTTCTTTTGTATCAAGTGACAGTGTTGGAGAGAGCGTCTCAGTGAGGTTGGCACCCTCCTCCTGGTCACGCTTTGCTGTGCCCACGTGTTTTCTTGGGAAGAGCCCTGGCTGTAGGTGGATGCTCAGAACTTATTGAGAACTGGAGTTCCTGGCTGTGTGGCAGGGAAGCCATGCTCGGTGCGGGCCGTTGTGCCTCAGGCGGGGTGTGTATGCATCTAGCCACCCTCTGAATTATAGACTTCCTTCAGGGGATTTCCAGGACACCCCCTTACCATAAGGGCATAAATTAATGTTTTTCCAGTTTAATCACAGCAGTTTTGAAAGGAAGCACCTTTCAGCTTATTATCTAAAGCTGACTTCCTTTAAGATGAGAGGAGGGCCCAGAGCGTTGGTTGGTGACCTACCCCAGCACAGTGGAGCCTCACATCTGTGACTCAGGACCAAAGCATGAGGGCTTTTGACCTTCGCAAGGAGGTGTGGTGGGGTGTAGGGTTGGGGGCAGGGCTGGAGGATACCACCAAACAGAATGCCTTTAGCTCACAGCTGCTGTGTTTGTCTCCGTATCCTACCCCAACCCCATACCTTTCAGGAAAATAACCTCAAGGAGCCCATTATTACAGCCCTCGCTTGAAGGACGGCAAATGGGTCTGAGGTTTGATTTCACATCAGTATTTTGCACAGTAGCCTCTTGGGTTGGCTTGGCTCAAGTTGAAGGGGGTGGGAGTCTGCTGGTTTTGTTCAGTGATCGGATCTTTCTCCTGGGACATGACCCTGGTGGAGTAGAACTGAATCTGTCCCTGTCCCTCATCAGAAGGTGTGGGAGGAGACGGCCTTGAACTTCCCTGAAGTGCTGTTTGGTCAGGTTTCCAGAAGCCAGGCAGTCTGGTGCGTGCGTGCATACATTACGTGAGTCTATTCTCTGACCTTGAAGGCCTACGGCCCTTTTGTTCTGAAGTCAATCTTCTGATACTCTTTTGGACTGAAACAGAAAGAACTGACCACGTTAAAGTCTTGTTGGTGGCCTTTTATTCCTGCATCTATTAAGAGAATCCCAGTGTCTTTTAATTGGATGTGGGCTTTGTTCCTCCAGCTTCCTTAACCAAATGATAATAGCGGTAGGATAATAGCTGACCTTGGAGTCCATGAATCTTCCCCATACAACTGCTCAATATGTATTTATTCGGCGAGCCAATGAATGATTTGCAGGCCTGCTGGGGAGGGGACAGCACTCAATGCCAGTGACCCCGGCAGGATATTTTAGACCTTCCTCCGGTATTTTCTTTTTCCACATACCCGTGGGCTCTCCCGTGGGCTGTGTGCATGTCTGCAGCGTTTCCACAGTACGTAGCTCCAGTCAGACAGGACCCATCTTCCCTACGTTCAGTATTTCGGGATGAAATCCCTTCCTCGTTGCTGCTCTCTTCAGTTCAGCACTCCATTAACTGTCAGGGAGCAGGCTGGCGGGCTAAGCTGTATCTATCTTAGGTACCATGTAGCTGCCGAGAAGTCATTTTCCCAAGATATACTTCATTGAGGGTGGGCAGGCAAGGTGGATGGGCACCCAAGGTTTGCTGACTCCCACATCTAACCTAATTCCAGAAACATAACTCTGGCCTTTGCTGCAAGGCACCTTGGGAAGAAATCTATCCTTTTGCTCCCAGAAGAGGGGTTGGATGGAGAATCCCTGTATAGAGAGTCACATCACCACTCTGACCCTGGGGGAATTCTGAGTTCTTTGACCACTTCAGGGGTGGGGGGGTGGGGGATGGGGGGTGGGAGGGAGGATGGAGCAGGGTTTGCTCCACTGTCTGAAAGGACCTTTCTTGCTCCTGAAGGGGAGTTGGATCTCATTTTCCAGCCAGTGGGGCATTTCCAGCCTCTGTCCCCATTGCTCACTGCCGAATGTGGTCCCAGATGGTGGCAGGCCAGTGAACTTGTTGGTCTCCTCATTCCTTCGTGGTGCTGAGGTCTCAGATGGGACCTTGCCTGCGCCCAGGAAAATGTCTCTTCTGGAGTCCAGAGCATCAGAAGTCTGCTTCCATGGTTTCTTTCCTAGTTATACTCATCGATAGCATGAAGTTAAATGAAGACATTCCCTGTCCCGGCACCAGCTTCTCAGGTGTGTTTGTCGCTGCTGTGGCATCCGCCTCGGCTCCTCTTCCTTTGCAGGGGATTTTTTTCTCCGTGCAGATTAGGAGCACCGAGCACTGTTTCTTGGGGAGGCTGAGAACTCAAGCTTGCAAAGTTGGTGATCTCCCACAAACCAGCACGGCTCACTGCATCCAGTTCTTCTCATCTGCAAGTGGGGAGATGTGTGTGCTAGCCTTGAAGATGTAAGGGTTGCGCAAGACTGTGTGGCACATGGTGGGTATTCACACCGAGGTAGAGGCATTCAGCCATCGCCCAGGGTGACTCACATACATACACTGCTAGGATTCCCAGGCAGGCTAGCTACCCAAATGACCTGTGGGGCTTGGAAATGGCACCAGCATGGGGACCTGGGCCCCGAGACACCTCATTTGTATCTCTAGAAGTAGGCTCAGCATCCTATTACTTTAAGTGGCTCCCCAGTCACATCTGGGAACCTCTGCAGTATAGATTTTTTTCCCCTCACCATCCTCAGTAGAGTCTCAACAGTGGTGTTGAATAAGAAGTGATGTGAGGATTTTAAAGATGCTGGGCATCTTAAAGAGCATTGGGCTGGTCCTCAGCCCATTATTTCTGTTTGTTTGGGACATGTGGGCTAGGGTAGGCAGGAAGGAGATAATTAATAAAATTACTGTTTGGGGCTAAGGAGAAGCCCCTGCTTGTAATCCCAGTGCTCGGGAGATGGGGCTTGTCCTCGGGAAAAGCTGGTTAGCCGAGAACTTCCCTTAGGTAGCAAGGTGGGGAAGGATCAAGGATAACACCCAACGTCAACTTCTGGCTGCACACACATGTATAACACAAGCCTCTGCACATACAGGTGTGTGGACCCCCTCCCATACATGCACAAGTATCCACACATCTGTGTGTGGACCCCCTCCCATACATGCACAAGCATCTGCACATGCATGTATATGGAACCCACACTCACACACATGTGGTTTTGGGTTGGAGATAGAGCACTGCAGAGTACTTCTTTAGCATCTATAAAGCCCTGAAGTCAGTGGCCAGTAGATCAGCACCAGGTGTGGTGGTGCATACTTTCAAGGTCATCCTTGGCTACATAGTGAGTTCAAGGCCAGCCTGGGCTATTTGAGACAGTAGCTTGAAAGAAAAGTATGTGTCTAATAAGGAAACCTGTGATGTTTGACTCATTAGAAATGGGAAATTTGTTTTCAGCCTTTCCTTTTCTCCCTGACGGGGTCCTCTGGCTGGCTTTTTTTTGGGGGGGGGGGTTCGAGACAAGGTTTCTCTGTGTAGCCCTGGCTGTCCTGGAACTCACTCTGTAGACCAGACTGGCCTCAAACTCAGAAATCCGCCTGTCTCTCCCTCCCGAGTGCTGGGATTAAAGGCGTGCGCCACCATGCCCGGCACCTGGCTGGTTTTTAATGGGACAGCTCTTACCATCTGGAAGACCCAGCGTGCCTCAGAGTCAGGAAGGCTGGCTTAAATTCCGGCTTCAGCCTTAAAATCTTGGAAACTTCATGAAAATGGGTCTGAGCCCAGTTTAGAGATTTCCTGGGTGCAAGCTGACAGACCTCACGAGAATCAAAACGTGTCTGTTGGACAAAGATATCAGAGCAAGAGGCAGAAGACCCCCATCCCAGCAGCATGGCTACTTCTACTTCCTGCCTCTGTGAGCCTCGATGTGTCACTGAATCACACAGTGAGCTCTGGCTCCTTTGTTTGCCAGTGGGGTGGTCACGTTATTTCTTGATCTCTTCACACGATGCATTTCATGCGCAGTCACCTTGTAAAACCGGCAACAGCAGCACCTTCCTGCTCTTTCTCCTCTTTTTGCTGTGTGTTTACCTCTTAGCAATACGTTTGAAAAGAAAAATTATTGATAATTACACTTGCTTTTTGCTTTTTAATCCTCTGGTTGTTCCCTCATTGTACCCTTGAGGCAACCTTTGAAGTCCCGTGCTTTGCCAGGGAGAAGCTAGATGACTGTACCACTGCAGTGGTTACAAAAGTCACAGCACCCACTTTTTCTTTCTTTCCCCCAAAGTGTCTTTCCTGAAAATGGATCTTGCTTGGGAATGGGGTGGACACCTGCAGAAGATTATAAATGTGTTTTGGTACCAACACATAGATTTATGTGTTTAGTCATTATGGATCTGGTATGAGTTCAGAGAGTCTAAAACACTACAGATTATCTGTGTTCAGTGTGTGTGTGTGTGTGTGTGTGTGTGTGTGTGTGTTTTACATGCACAGTAATTGAGAGTTCAGCTGCCAGAATCTGTTGACCCGTCTTTGGAGAAGGTCATAGTTCAGCCCATATGTGACCTTACAAGTCTTAGAGCCAGCAGGGACTGCAGCTGGTTCATGCTTTTTATCTGAATCCAGGATAGGAAGTTTAAAAGTAGGCATCTGGGGGGCTGGTGAAATGGCTCAGCGGGTAAGAGCACCCGACTGCTCTTCCGAAGGTGATAAGTTCAAATCCCAGCAACCACATGGTGGCTCACAACCATCCGTAACAAGATCTGGCTCCTTCTTCTGGAGTGTCTGAGGACAGCTACAGTGTACTTACATATAATAAAATAAATCTTTAAAAAAAAAAAAAAGTAGGTATCTGGACAGAAAGCAGACTCAGATGTAGGAATGTATAGGAAATGAATTCCTTATAGGTAGTCTTTTGGTTTTGGTTTTTTAGAACAGACTTTTGCTTTATAATCCTGGATTATAATCCTGGAACTCTCTCTCTACAGACCTGGCTTGCCTTTAACTTAGAGATTCACCTGCCTCTGCCTTCTGATTAAAGTCATACGTGATAGTCTCACTATTTTTTTTTTTTTTTGATTTTTGAGACAGGGTTTTTCTGTGTAGCTCTGGCTGTCCTGGAACTCACTTTGTAGACAGGCTGGCCTCGAACTCAGAAATCCGCCTGCCTCTGCCTCCCGAGTGCTGGGATTAAAGGCGTGCGCCACCACGCCCGGCTGATAGTCTCACTGTTTAAATATGGAAGTAAATATCCTCTCATCTCTGAATTTTACACATCGATCATCCATCCATCCATCCATCCATCCATCCATCCATCCATCCATCTCTTCAGAAGAGACTGGGCTCTTTATAGATCATCCAGTGCTTAGCCATTGGGAGAAATAGCCTTTCATCTATCCATTCACCGATTGCTTGCTCTATCTTACCATCCGTACCTGCCATATTGGTAAATGGCTATTAAGTACCATCAGGTATCGGGTTCTGTGCCATCTCTTGGGATAAAAAAAAGGACAGAACCTCTGTCCTCAAGAAGCCTACAGTCTGGGCTGCAGGATGTTTTCCTAAAATTTAAATCCAATTTGTACTTGACACAAGCTTATTTTACTTTTGTTTTGGTCTCTTATTTGAGTTTGGGAAAGCAGGCCTCCTAACCATGGGAGCATTTCACTTGTTTTTATAAACCCAAATTCTAGAGTTGGGTTTCATGTTTTGCATAACTCTGCCCGGCATAAATACTTATTGTGTTAACAGGGAGAGCAGAGGGAAGGAAGGACAATTGGGGGTGGGGGGGAGGGGGGAGGGGAAATAGCTTCAACTCCTAGGAGTATAAGCATCTCAAAATCTTCTTTGGAATTGTTAAAAAGGTATTTTTCGGCTTCAGAGTGTATCATGTCCAGAATCACTCTGAATTTTGTAAAACCACCAGAAACCTTCCATCAGGAAGGGGCCAGCTGGGACACAAAGTCCGGCGGTGTCTGAAGTTGGCCAGGGACAGGTCATGTAAATGAATGGCTGTGGGTAGTGTGTTCCTCAAGTTTGGGTTTTGGTCTCCATTTTTCTGTCCCCACCTGTGTGATGTTGGGCCCGATACTTAATCTTTCTGAGTCTCATTTCCCACCTTGTAAGATGAGGGTGATGACCCCCGTTTGCCTGCGAGAGTCATTATGGATCTGGTATGAGTTCAGAGAGTCTAAAACGCAAGCCCGGGATGCGGTAAAAGCTAAAGCTGCTTCTGTTTCTAAGGGGCAGCGGGATTGGATGGTTAACAAAACAAGAAAGTCAAGTCCACATGAGGATTCCTGTTCCCCAAAAAATGGAATGCAGAGTGCTCCAAAATCTGAAACCTTTAGCACAGACAAAAAGAGTCCACATTTGTCCTCGTGTGACAGGTTGAAGCCAAGACACAAGATGTGGGCCAACGACATGGTTCAGTGGGTAAAGGTGCTTGCTGCCAGGCCTGACATTCTGAGTTCAAGTACCAGGACCCACAGTAGAAGGAGAGAATTGACTGATGTCCTTTGATTTCCATACATGTGCTGTCATGCGTGCACCCACATGCACACATACATACAAGATAATGAAATGTAAAACAAAACACGGGAGCACCAAATGGTGTATTGTACAAACATTCAAACCGTGTGTATAATATGAATTTGGTGCTTGGGCCCATGAAGAATCGTGTGCTTTGGGTTGGAAGAATTTAAGATCAGGGCTCTTCAGCCTGTACTGACAGCTTGCAATTTCTAGGGAGATAACATGTATGACGCCTCTGACATTACACCACTAATTATCTTCTGAGAAATATCAGTGCCTTTCTGGCAGCCTGATTTGTGTCCTCTCTATGATGCGGGGGGGGGGGGGGGGGGGGGGGGGGCGATGTTTGTCTGTCTGCTCTAGTCTAGGGGAGGGGATTGTGCCAGGCTTCTCAGCCGTGTTACAGGTTTCTGGTGGCATGAGTTAGCTTGTCTTTTAGGCAGGCCACACCGATGTGAGGAAATCCATGTCTGAAATTAATTTCCACAAAGGGCAAATTGGTAATTATGTCTGACATTATTTTATTTTATTTTATTTTATTTTATTTTATTTTTAAACAATGAAAGGCGGATCATGAGTTGGATTTTACACAGTGCTTGAGGCAAAAGATTCAGTGCAGTGGAATTATTTCCAAAAATGGATCTCCCCACGGCCCCCCCTTTCCTTAAGATGGGGAGGGGGGAATTTCTCTTCGTGTTTTTTTTCTGGAAGGTATTTCTATATACTGTTTATAGAGGCCATGGTCTTTTTTTAATTTAAGGAGCCCAGTTGGCTTCAATGGCAATAAATAAAGCCCCATATGGGGGCCAAGGGATAGGTAATTTATGGGCCCAGCTCCTTCCTTAGCTTTAGCCAGTTACTTCCTGGGCTATAGGCCTGACTGATGGCCATCTGATGCATGGAACTACTGAGATCTTTTGAAGTTTCTCCTGCAGGGCCCGGGGTCTGGCCCTGTGAAGTGTTAATGGGCCTCCTGCCCGGGCTTTATTTGAGGGGTGCTTGTTAGAGGAGCCTTGATGGGTCCACGGGGGCCTCTAAGCTGCACTGTTCTACTCTGCAGGGCTGGCTCTGATTCCAGAGCTCTATTGTTTTGATTTTGACTCCTGGGACAATTCCCGTTTCGCTCCTGGGTGTTCCCAGGGCCCAGGCAGCTACGGGTGACCAGTCAGGGCCAGCCAGGGAATATGCTGGAAGGGCAGACCAGGGGACTCCACCCAGCAGAGCCCAGCAAGGCTTTTGCAGTACATAAACCACAGCTTGGTCTTAAGAAAAAAAAAAGGCCTTTGTCCAGTAAACACATTCTGTTTCTTCTTTTCCCTGGGTTGCAAAGTCTCCACCTTCCCGCTTTTGGTCCCAAGTGGCCTGGCCTGCCAATCTGAGATCTACCGCTTGCTTGTCCTAAAAAGGAAAGCCTGTTCATGCCACTCTCCTTCTTACAGGCCTTCCACAGTATCTTCTTGGGCTGCTTGCACCTCTCAGATACCTGTGCACCCTGCTACCCATCCCCCACCCCGAGACACAAGACTGCTGTGTTTGAAAAGACAGGGCTTTTATGCAAGCTAAAATGAGGTTGTTAGGGACTGGGGCTGTAGCTCAGTAGTAGAATGTTTGCCTAGAAGAGCTCAGGGGGTGGAGAAGTGGGGGCTGTGGGCACAGGATGGAGGAGGACTGGAAGACAGGGGTGGGGTAGGGAAGGGTGGGGGGAGGGTCAGGTGAGGGTGAGGTTGGGTCATGAGGTCATTAGGTCTGCCCTAACCTGTATGACAGACTGATGACAGGGGAGAAGATATTGAACTGCCCTTGCATTCAGAAGGGCCATGTGAGGACACATGAAACAAGTGGCCTTGGGAGAAGCCAGTCCTGATGATACCTTACCCTTTGGAGCTAGACCTTGGAGAAAAATCACTCTGTTGTTTTTGAAGCCATCCAGTCTGTGTGGCTTCTGTCATGGCAGTGGGACAAACATGGCCATGCTGTGTCTGCGGGATAACTTTCTAGCCCTGTTGAATGCCACAGGAAGTCCTTTGTCTCTCTGGCTCCTATCTGCTTCCAATGCTGGGTAGAAGAAGTCTTCCTGCTTACATGACAAACTACACGTCTTTTAAAGCTGGGTTCCAGGATCTGCTGGGGCCTCCTGACATTGTCCCAAGTCTCTCCTCTGTCCCTTTCCCAGGCTAGTGCTCCTCTTGTGGATTCTTCAGGAAGCCTGGAGGTCAGGGGCTTTGTGTAACTTATCCTGGCACTCATTGCATCAGCTAAGACTTAGTTTCTCCTGTTCCTGTCCTTAGGAAGTGCTCCTCCCTGTTAGAGGACAGGCTAAGTCTGGATTCTCCTTGGGGTGTAGTTAGTGGCATGCAGGCTGGTCCCGGAATGACAGTAATGGTGACAGGGACAGAATGCACAGCTCCGGTTATGTGTATGTGTATGCTTTTTTAAATTCTGTTTACTTCCAGACAGTTTGTATCTTCTTTGTGTATGTCTCTGTGTGTCTCTGTAGTCCCTGTCCCTGTCTAGCCTGTCCCTCACTAGGCAGTCCGTGGTAGCTTCTCTTCCATTGCTCACAGCAGTCCTCCTGCCACAGATTTCTTCTTGCTGGAGCCACCATGCCTAGCTAGCTAGTATGCTCTGAGAATGTTCTAGATACCACATAAGCTTTGGTCACCACGATACAAGAGTTTATAAGGTCAGACGTGGGGCCAGTCAAACCAGATTCAGCCGTCTGTCCTTAAGAGGTGTCTTAGTTAGGGTTCCTATCGCTGTGATGAAACATCACGACCAAAACAAGTTGGGGAGGAGAGGGTTAATTTGGGTTACACTTCTGTATCACTCACTGGTCATCATCAAAGGAAGTCAGGACAGGAGCTCAAACAGGCCATGGAGGATGCTACTTACTGGCTTGCTTCACATGCCTTGTTCAGCGTGCTTTTTTATAGAACCCAGGACCACCAGCCCAGGGGTGGCACGACCTGCTGTTGGCTGGGGCTTCCCCCATTGGTCACTAATTAAGAAAATGTCCTTCAGCTGAATCTTATGGAGGCATTTTCTCCACGGAGCTTCCCTCCTTTCAGATGACTCCAGCTTGTGTCAGGTTGACATAGAGCTAGCCAGGACACTAGGATAATACACAATTAAACACATAAGTATCAGTAATGACTGGGGAAAGATGGATCCCATGTAGCTTCATTGGGAAGAGGAACCAATCAAGTGACTGAATGCACACATGCATGCAACGCCCCCTGCTCCCCCCCCCCCCCCCCCCCCCCCCCCCCCCCCCCCCCCCCCCCGCTAAATTCATGTTTAAATGAGGGTAAGATGTCACTGACCCATTACTGTTAATGCTCTATTCTGGCTGGCAGGACAAATTTTGTAGAACTGTTGAAATCCATTCCTGGGGGTAACCTCCTTCCCTGGCTGACACTCACGGTCCAACCTTCCCCTCTCCCCAGCCTGAGATTCCCCGGGAAATCTCAGTTCTGGAGAACCGTGGGCACATTAATCTGCCTCTCCTTAGATCAGGGTTCCCCACCTGTGGCTTATGACCCCCTTGGGGGTTGCATATCAGATATCTTGCATATCAGATATTTACATTATGATTCAGTACAGTAGAAAAATTACAGTCACAAAGTGGCCACAAAATAACTGTTGTGGCTGGGGGTCAGCGCAACACGAGGAGCTGTATTAAAAGGTGGCATCCCTGGGAAGATTGAGGACCACTGCTATAGAGAACGACCAGTCCTGCCCAGGAATATTATGGTTGAGTAGATTAAGTGGCTGACACATAATTCTCAAGGTCCGATGCTCTGGCTTCCAGTCCAGGAGTCAGATTACCTGTCACTGCCTCTGGAAGTTTGTCCAGAAGTGTCCTTGCCAGGGCATCTGAGCCTCACCTCCTCCATTCCCTCTGACTGAGGCAGGGGGATTGCCACCTTTATTAGCCTGGCAGAGTTGATAAACTCAAGGTCTAGTTCACAGCTCCCTCTGGGAAGACCCCCTTTTCTCCCACTATGTAGATGAGGTGAGCCAGCCACTACCTGTCACCTCACAAGTCATTTATTTTTCTGGAATCTGGCTAAACTTCATGGGTCTCAAAAACCAGCAGGTACCACTCAAACCTTTATATGTCTGAGTATTTCTTTAAAAATTAAAAAAACAAAACAAAACAAAACTGTATGTGTATGAGGGCCTGCTTGCTTGTATGTGCACCACATGGCTACCTGGGACCTGGGGAGGTCAGAAGAGAGTTTCAGATTCCCTGGAGCTGGAGTTGGACGAGTGGCTGTGAGCTGTCATGTGGTTGCTGGGAACTGTATCTGAGTCCTCTGTAAGAGCAGTGAGCTAGAAGAGCCGTGAGTAACCTTGACTGTCGAGCCATCTTTGCAGCCCCAATATTACCAGTTCTTTAGCCACGTAAGCCTGCTACCTTCACATATGCCACAAACAACTTTCCTTTTCTAACAAGATAGAGTAACCCATGACTTACAGAATATAACCTATCAGAATATATTCTATAAGAATAGCCTCCTGTAGTGGAGCCATACCATCCTTCCTGTCCCCTCCCCTGGCGGCTCCCTCCTCATCCTCTGGATAGTGCCCGCATCCACTGTATGCCTTTGGACTGTGGCACTGTGAGGACTTCCCTTAGGCAGCCCTCTTTCAGGGCTATTAGATGAAGTTCATTTTGTTACTATTGGACTCTTGCTTGATGGCCCCAGTCACTGGAACCCTGAACCCAGATTTGAGTACTCTCTTACAAGCTTCCATTATCTTTGACACCCGTTGAAGTTCTAGTACCACATTCTTGCCATGATTGGCTATAGACTTGATGGTCGCCCCCACCATCTTGGTCTGAAATACAGACCAAGAACAGAGGGAGCTAAGAGGCCCCCCGCCCCCATTTCAAGGAATTGAGAGTTTATAATGATGCGTGGGTGTGGCCAAGTTTCCTTGGATTGCAGATTCACACGAGGTCACCATGCCTGTCACCAGGCTCTACACAGCCCTGGGGTGTTGCTTTCTCTGGTTCTGCAAATGTGACCAGTGGATCATGGTAACACCTCTATTTGGCCTTGACCTTAGTTAGAGGAATAAACGACACACAAAAGTCCTGGTGTTACAAGGATCCTTCTAGATGCATCTTCCTTCAAATCACACTGCCCTAACCTGAGTGTTAACCCTGGGGTTGCTGTTATTTATTAGGAAAATGGAACATAGAGGCCCATCACCAGTGGTCATTGGCAACAAGAAGGTGGGATTCTAAGACATCTTCTGCATCACTGCAGGCTCTACTTAGGAGAGTCTCCTTTGGACCAGTCTTCAGGCCAGCAGGTTGCAGGCATTCATTCAGAATAAAGGCATACCTTTCCCCTGACTTCCAAATCCTTCCAAAAGGATGAAATTATCCATGGGGAAGAAAGGCCTGGATTAAGAGGTGATTTTTGAGCAGAAAAAGAAAAGAACCGAAGTGTGATTTTTTTTTTCACCCCCTCTCTGGGGCAATGGTTTGGTTTTGTTTGGAAGTGATTAGGATTTTTTCACTTAATATAAAATAATAAAGAGTTGTAAGGTAACCAAACTAACGTATTAAACATTTCTGCCCTGAATTCAGTTTCTCGGCTTAGAGGGTTGCTTTTATGAAGGGGGGTGGGAGAAGGCACACCCAGGTCGCTCCCTCTTACGTTGGTGCTCTTTGGTGACATTGCAAGAGTCCTAAAGAAGATTCTGACCTTGAAGCAGATTCTGGTCTCCTAGCTATGCTCACAATCAGCTTTGGTGTCTCCTAGAATCAGGAAAAAGCAAGAACATGTTCATAAGACTCCTTCTCCTTGCTGAGACATTTACTATCCACAGTTCCTACACAGTTGTTCTGTTGAGTGAGTGACTCTTCCACCTGATCCTGTTACACAGGCTCATCCCCCTGATGTAGGGTTGTGTGTGTGTGTGTGTGTGTGTGTGTGTGTATGTGTGTCTGGTATGAATGATGTATTGATGCCACCCATTTCCCCCCTAGCAGACTAAAACTGTGAGATGGGTCTGGGGCTAGCTTCATGGTTCACCATGCAGTGGATCCTCCTGGAGTTGTAATGTGCACGCCCAGTAAGGTCCAGGGATCCCCAGACATCTGAGCTATGTCTCAGACCGACTCCTGTGAGCTGCATCCCACAGGCAGCGTGGAAGGGTGTGAGCCTCAGGAACATAATCCCCATCTGGACTGCAGGCGCTTAAAAACTCCTTCTCCACTCTCATGGGCAAGGCTGCTAGGTGTCTACTGGCCTTAAATCTAGCTGTGTGTGGCAGGCGGACAGGAGGGCTGGTAGAGGTCGGAAAGCACAGGGCCTTTTGTGTTTGCGATGACATTCTGTGAACCGGAGATAACCTCAGAGCTATAAACCAGTCCATTATTTCTCAAACAGTATCCTGCATTCATTGATGACGTTATAGAGAATTCAACTCATACATGTATGTATCCTTAGGCATATGCGAGAGGCCATAGCTTTGTAGTCCACATTAATAACAAGCAGATTCAGTCTGGAGTCATGCACACAGAGGGATTGTGAAGGACAGTGCTTTTTTATTATATTACATTAGCTTTCCTTTATGACATTTGGTAGGTCAAGTCCATGGCAGCGGGTCAGCTGAGTTATGGAAGAAATGAACCTGAAAAGTGGAAGAGAGGCTGTAATGTGATAAAGCTTATCAATTCAATTTATTTCTTCTATGCTAAATGCAGTCAGCAAGGCCAGATATCTCGCTGCCTGGCAGAGACGGTCTCAATGGCAAGGCTTTCTAAAGGCTCAGTGGGTAAAAGCACTTGCTGCCAAGCCTGATGTCCTGAGTTCAGTTTCACAGGACCCACATGGTGGAAGAAGATAATTGAATTCTTCAGTTTGTCCTCTGACCTCCACAGGTGCACACTTACGTGTGTGTTCGAGTGCCTGTGTATGTACATGGACATGCACACACACACACACACTAAATGGGTAGATGTTAAGCAACAAAGAAAGGTTTAGTGTTGATACTGGGGAGCTCGAGAAGGTTTAGTTTAAGTTTAGTGTTTGCGTTCATAAACCCAGCAAGCCAGCTTCTCCGCTCAGTGTTCACTCTGGAAAGACTTCTGACCCATTCATTGTGTGGCTCAAGGGACCAGTCAGAGAAGCTTCGCAGCTGTGCGATGCTGTACGAATCGCTCCCCTGCTGGAGTGCACTCATCACAGTCACGTCACGACTCCTCCAGTTCACCCACAGCCGCCTGTGGATGTGGCTCTCGTTCTTTAGATCGTGACAGGGCTGCACTCAGCGCTGTTCCTCACGTCTTCTCACGTCTCAGCCTCGCTTCCCTCCTCTGCAAAGTGCGGAGACCGACCACAGCCTCCCCAGGATTTTAAGATCATTTATAAAAATCCTCTTTCTAGAGCCAGCCAGCCAGTATGTGATGGTTGTTATGGTGATGTTTAAATCCCACCCCTCCTGCTGATTGACAGTCCTTTGTAAGCCCTCCTGTCTGGTAGACCTCTGTATTCTTCCACAGCCCTCTCTGTATGATAGCTATGTGACAGTAGCATCCTTATCTCAGTGTGCGTCCTGAGCTAAGATTGTTAGCAGCAGTCCTAACAATTTTAGCTTTATGGGAGAGTGTTCTAGGAACCTACAGAAGATCCCTTCAGTGTCAGGTTTGGGCATGCCCACTACCATTTCACATGCACTCCGAGTTGCGCACACGTGTGTGTGTGTGTGTGTGTGTGTGTGTGTGTGTGTGTGTGTGTGTAACAAAACCTGGCTGCCGAGCAAACGCTGGCTAATGGTTTCCAAAGTGTTTCACTTTAGAATGAAATAGGAAAAGAACCCAGGTAACAGGCTTCATTGTCCATTAACTTGAGACCAGGATGGAGGTATAAGTTGCAGAAGAAGACAACCAGTCCCGTTGCACTGGGAGCTGTTGGTGCAAACAGCCAGGAGGTTTTCCTACCGCCAACCAGGTCTGCTCTGAGATGCCTATGTGTGGCTGTCCATTCCCTGGAGAGTAGTCACCAAGGTGAGCTCTCAGGTCCTATGACTTAGGTTTGTAGCAGCTCTGCCTCCTTTTAGAATATTCTGTGACCTCATTAGAGACTGGAGACAGACTTAAGCCTCATTGAGCCCTCCAGTGTTGCTTATGCAACAGAATTTTAAATTTGTTAACATTTATTACTTTCTCGGGGGTCGGGGATAGGGCCTGTGTGTAGGTCAGAGGACAACTCGGAGGAGTAAATTCTCTCCTTCCACCCCGTGGGTTCTGGGGATTGAACTCAGGTCATCAAGCTTGTTGGTATGAGCCTTTATGTACTGAGCCATCTCCCTGGACCAGTAGAGGTTTTTGTCAATGCATTCTGAGCTTCAGAAAGGATTGGTTTTAGGGAAAAGACATTAGCACAGAGTTCCCACGTACCCACTCCCAGCCTCTCTGCTGGGACACCCCACATGACTATGCTGTGCTTCTCATGAGTAGTGAACCAGTGTCAGTACCTTACCGTGAAACCCAGCCTTCCTTTCCTGTTCCGGGATCCACACTGGGACAGGTTGCCATGGCTCCTTGGAAGCGGGGCTACAGCAGTTCCTGATGCTCTTATCTTGGTGTCTGTGTGGTGTTTTGGATTCCTCATTGGCATTTGTCATCCTGCTTTTCTCAGGAATCGGCTGTGGCTTGGGGGGAAGGGGGATCTGGAGAGCAGGATTGGGACGGACAAAGACATTCCAGTGGTTCTCAACCTATGGGTCTCGACCCCGCATGGGGGTGTGTGTGTCGCATATCAGATATCTTGCATGGCAGGTATGAAGTAGCAACGAAATAGTTTTAGGATTGAGGGTCACCACAACATGAGGATCTGTATTAAAGGGTCTCAGCGATTGGAAGGTTGAGGACCATTGATGTAGAGGGTGCTTCCTTGTCCCATGTGGTTTGTCACTGGTTTTGGCTTGTATAGTACTGAGGGTGGAGGCTACTGGCAAGTGCTTGCTACTGAGGTGTCCCTGAGCTGTCAGCGGCTCCACTGTCCTTTCCATGGATGGCACCTGTCACATTTTCCTCTGTAAGGGCTCCTTCCCCTCTCTCTGTCCCACTCACCCCAGGAAGAAGTCACTGTAAGTAACCACACCTAAGGACTATGTCCAGGACTATTTTTCTAACCGAGCCTTGCCTTTGTCCAGAACTTTCTGTACCCCACATCCTACTGGCCTCTGCTGTATTTCTGTCCTTCCACAGATTCCCCTTGTGGGTCCAGTCTTAGTTTGTCTGTATAAACAGGTGGATTAACTGGCCCAATTTCTTGACCTTGGAAATCCAATCCCTGAGGACCCAGTGCTCACCCTAGCTCACATTACAGCCTCTGTCCCCAGGGAACACTTGCCATGTCTGCTTTCAGACCTTAGAGTGACTGGGGCCTTTGAGGCCGCAGCGGCAGTGAGTGCAGACACCCAGAATATGTCCTCGCTCATTCATCCCACACGGTGACCCGAAGCCACTGCCCTGACCCTCATTTTACAGACAGAGAGCAGAAGCAGGAACAGTGTCTATCCTTGGTGCATTTCAGAGCTGAGCTGTTGGGACTTTTTTATTATTAGAAAATTTAATTTTTTTAAATTTATGATTGTGTGTACATATGTGCATATGATGTGTGGGTATGCAGGTTCACATACCTGTGGAGGTAGGAGGTCAACTTGTGGAGTTAGCCCTCTCCTGACTTTGTATGGGTTCTGCAGTTTGCACTCAGTTCACTAGGTCTCTTTACCAACTTAGCCATCTTGTCTGCTTCTGAGCGGCGGAGTTTTTTTGTTGTTGTTTTTTTGTTTTTCAAGACAGGGTTTCTCTGTGTAGCCCTGGCTGTCCTGGAACTCACTCCGTAGACCAGGCTGGCCTTGAACTCAGAAATCCGCCTGCCTCTGCCTCCCAAGTGTTGGGATTAAAGGCGTGCGCCACCAAGCCTGGCTGAGCAGCGGAGTTTTGAAAGCAAGAAGCTGTCTCTGTGTTTCTTGAGTCTCTGATGTCCCATTTGTCAGGCTGTCCCTGTATGTGAGTCCCGGCTTGGGAGCATCGTGGCTGTGCATTTATGTCTGGCTCTGCTCCTGCCTGCTATGTGAACCCAGGCAAGTTACATTACTCTCTGTTGCATCTGCAAAGCAAGGTTATCAATGCTAGCTCCTCTTTGGGGAAGCTTCAGTGAGGTGAGGTGTGGACCACACCAGCACCAACATGGTGTTTAGTGATTCCAAGTGCAACAGACATGATAAAAGCCAGGCAGTGTGGATAATCAACTACACACAGCAAGACGGGGATGGTAGGACCATGCTTGCCTCCTTACAGGCAGGTATTTGTACCATCCAATGGGTTATAGGACACGCCACTCAAAGATGAAGTTTCTTGTAGTGGCAGAAGCAGAAGGTAAAGGCAAGCAGGGTGGTGTCACGTCCTGAGACTATCCACCACGACGGCGTAGCATACAGTAAGGTATCAGCTGAGAAGCTCCAGGAGAATCATCAGGGCTTTTAGCAGTTATTTAAATCCAAGATCCAAGATTCAAGATCATGAATGAAGTCAGTCAATAAAGTCTACTGTTGGGTTAGCTTATGCTTCCAAGATTTTGTTTCCTTTTCTTTTGACAGGATCTCTCACTCTGTAGCCTCAGCTGGCCTGCAGCTCACCCTGTAGCCCAGGCTAGCCTCTGACTCTGCGGTCTTCAGGCCTCAGCCATCACAGTTGTAGCACTAGCAGTGGCATTAGGGGAGAGCTGTGGATTTTGTTTTGTTTTGTTGTTTGTTTTTTGGGTTGTTTTGTTTCGTTTTGTTTGCAGAGAGAATGTATGTAAATAAGTGAGGGTGTGCGTGCATATGCGTTGGAGACCCCAGGCTTCAGGTCTCACTTTTCTGTCCTTGTTATCCCTCAGCCGGGGTTGAGTTTCATTCACATTTATGCCTCAGCGAAATCAAATCAATTGACAATGTATCAGAGACCACAGTGAACAGTTGCCAATGGTTAAAAACCACGGTGTTAATAGATCCGGGAATAGCTCAGCGCCAACCGCTCTAATTACAAAGCTAATGAGAAATGGAGGCTTCAGATGGCTTTGGTGAGCCAAGGAATGAGAAGATGCCCTGATGTGGTTCACACATGTCTTCTCCTGGGAACATTGTGTGCACGGGTGCATGTGTGTGCGCAAGTGCTCTTATGAGTGTACCTGTGTATGTTTTCCTATGAAGGAGACTATTGGAAAATGAGCTTTCTATCTAAGATATGACTTCCTGAGTTAATATTGAAGTCAGGTCAGAAAAAAAAATGCTATTTTTCAATAGACTCTAAAATGTTTAAATCACAAAAAGCAAAAGGCCAGAACTTGTAGATGACTTTTAGCCCAGATTTCCTGAAATATCCAGATACATGTGACACTTAGACTTTTATGCCAGAGAATATTTTCAAAATAGGAAAAGTCTCTAGGCCCAGAGACAGGATTCAGAGGCCCTTTAAAAACACATGCAGAGTATGCGTGCTTGCAAGCACACAATTTTAACCAGCGTGTGTTGGATGGCCTTGCTCCTGCTGTCCTTCTGTGCTGATAAACAGGCCGTCTTTGACTTTGCCCTGGAGATATGAAATTCTTGAGGTGACCCACATGCAACTGTGTCAACATCATATATCTGTCTGTCTTGACAACATCTGTGTGTGTGTGTGTGTGTGTGTGTGTGTGTGTGTGTGTGTGTGCGCGCTTCTAAGAGGCTACAAGACCCTCTCTTTGAGTTGCTGTGGGCCTGGGCATTTGGTTCAATGATAACGCCTTTGTATAGCATGTACAAGGCCCTAGGTTTCACTCTCAATACAAGAAGAAGGAGGATGAAAAAGAGGAAGAAGAAGAAGGAGAAGGAGGAAGAGGAGGAGGAGGAGGAGGAAGAAAAAGAAGAAGAGAAGGAAGAGGAGGAAGAGGAGGAGGAAGAAACCGCCACCAATAACCATCTGGATTGTGTTCGGCTTGTCCAATAATCTGAGTGGTTTCCTTGGCAACAGTGGCGTTCTACTGTGGTCTCCTATTCTCCTTACCCGATGTGCATACAACACTCTTTAATTTTTAAAAATTCAAATGGACTTTTAGTCATCACCTCTTGCTGTATTCACGCAGGCCCTGGATAGTCTGTTTGTGCAGGATGCATTGATCTGAATTATGGAGCCTCATCCGTCCTCTTCACTCATCTCACAGAGGAACTGGGAAGGTAGCAGAGAGAGGGACCCTGAGCATCCTGCTATTTGTGGGCAGTTGGTCTGAAGGGAGAAGCGTGCCCTAGGGGTGAACCATCAGACAGCTGCTGGTAGACGCTGAGTGATGCCTTTTAGTTATGATCTACTAACTTTCAAGACCATTTTTTTTCCACATCTTAGGTGTCTAGGACCAAGTTGAGATTGACAGCTAACTTCATGTTTCCTTGAGAAAAGTCTAGGGTGCTGTTAAATACTGGTGCTGTCCATGGAAAATGTTGACATTAAGAACACATGACTGTGGGCTGGAGAGTTGATCCAGCATTTATGGGCCTTGGCTGCTCTTCCAGAAGACCTGGGTTTGAGCATCCACATGGCAGCTCACAACCATCTGTAACTAGATTTTCAAGGGGACCTGGAAGTTATTTACATACACCCATATTGAAGCAGCATTAATCACATGACAATCTCTGAGCGCCATCCCCAGCACCCCATAAAACTAGCATGGATCCCTATAATCCCAGGATTCAGCAGTAGAGGCAAGAGGATCAGTTCAGAGTCATCTTTTGGCTACATAGAACGTTAAAGGCCAGGCTGAGATATATGGGGCTCTGTCTCAGATAGAGATACAACCAAAACGAATGGCTGACACATTGGCCGACGTGGGTAACCCCTGAGGATGTCATGCTAAGTGAAAGGAGCTGGACAACACAGGAAAGTGCTGCATGTCCAGAGCCACAGTTACACATACAAGGGAGAGTGTCGTGGACAGGGGACGTGGGGCTGCTTTATGGGTGTGGTGTCTCGTGTGGTCAAAAGCAAATGCTTGTCCAAAAGTGAGATTACCTTTAATGCTGCTCAGCTGTACACTTGAAAATGAAGACATGTGGTCAGCAAGATGGCTTGGTTAGTAAAAGTACCTTTAACTCTGACAGCCTGAGTTTGATTTGCAAGATCCACTTCGTGGAAGGAGGGAACCAGTTTTCTCAAAAAAGTCCACTGCTGTCAGTACACGTACCCACATGATATTATAAAACAAGACCATTCTGAGAAGGGAACTTGAGGTATCACTGGTATGTGTGCAGGTAAATCACTCTGGAACCCAGAGGTCCCCTACTCCCTACCCCATCTTCTCGAATAGCATCTGTATTCTAGAAGTAGTTGTAAAAAACATTGGTTCCTAGGCAAGGTGAGAGAGTGAGAGAGAAGACTACTTGTCATTGGCTGTGCCAGTGGTACTGTACCAAGGAGCTTTGCTACCTATTAACAAAATAACCTAAGTCGGTTACGGCTAATGGCTGTGAAGAAATAGATATAAGAACAAGTATATTTATTTATACAAACATACATTCCTTTTGGAGCCATGAAAGAGCATGTTGGTGATAGTCTCTCCCAACCTCTTAGTGGTCCCATGTGTGGTTCATGTGTGGTCAGCTGAACAGGAGACGGTGACATGCAGGGACACAGTCTCCAGGAAGCTCACAGTCTTGTTTTATCTTGCTCCCCCGAAGGTATTTCTGGCAAGGTGCCGCATCTTGTGTGTTTCCACTTGTTCCTGACTCAGGGAGCCGACTGGTCATGTCTTCAAGCCTTTGATTCTTTCTGCATTTTTCTGTTGAGGATTATGATATTCCCCTGCGTTCTTTGACTCTTCCTGGCTCTGGTTTTACAGCTGCTGGGTGTGTAAATCCAGGGTAATTACCGCATCGAGTTGAAGCTTTGTGCATCGGTGGCATTGAAAGGTGTGGTGGTCAACCAGAGTCATTTTATGCTCCCCTCTTCTCCTCTGTGTGTACTGAGCTGATTTCCCTCTTGAGAGGCTGATCTTTGATTGTCTTCCCTTATCTACCTTATTCTGGCCACTACTTAGGAAGATAGGGTGGCTGGAAAGACGGCTCGGGGGAGCCAATCGCTTGTTGTGCAGACCTGACAACCTGAGTTCTTATCCCTAGGACCTACAAAAGCCAGACATAGTAGTTCATATGTCCGAAATCTCAGGGCACCCCTATTGGGAGGCAAAGGCAGGAGAGCTGCCAGAAGCCGGGAGGCCATCTCACCAGGAGGACAGAAAGATGGATAAAAAGTCCTAAACTGGGTAAAAGGTGAGGACTGACCTCCAGGACTGTTTTTGTGACCTCCACATGCAGACCATGGTGTGTGCATTCACGCACACGCACATTCACGCACACACACACACACACACACTAGTTAATGCCAGTACAGTATGTAAGATTTTGAAGAAATCCTAAAGAAGGGGGGGTGGCTGACGGGCTTATGAAGAGCTACCTTCTGAGAAGACAGTGAGCGTAGTTGAGGATATTTGAGAGGCTGTATTCCACACAACCACAAAAATCCACAGACTACTCACTGATGGGGAGAGAGGAAGGTGAGGGAGACAGCCAGCAGTTGGCTGCTGTAAAACTAAGATCTCTAAGCTGTCCATGGAGATCATTGTCCTTGTCCTCCCTGTGGAGCAAGAACGAATACCCCCAGAGTGGGGAACAAGGTGTCCCAGAACACCCTGGCTACCCCACTGAGTGACAGGGAGAAAGGAAAGACCCAAGTTGAGTTTCCTTACAAATTGAACAACCCTAGGTTTTTAAAAAAATGTCTCCATGTTCAAAGGTTTCTCTAGGAGCTCTCTCTCTCTCTCTTTTTTTTTTTTAAGATTTACTTTATTTGTTATATGCAAGTACACTGTAGCTGTCTTCAGACACTCCAGGAGAGGGAGCCAGATCTTGTTACGGGTGGTTGTGAGCCACCATGTGGTTGCTGGGATTTGACTTATCACCTTCGGAAGAGCAGTCGGGTGCTCTTACCTGCTGAGCCATCTCACCAGCCCCTAGGAGCTCTCTTATAGGTGAAGGGCAGCTTCCCTGCCCTACCTTTGGCACTGTGAGCTGCAACAGGGCACAGCCACCTGCAAGCCAGGTTTCTTTTGGGAATAGATGTCATGACCATGACGCTTAGACCTGATCAGTCTTTACTCGTGTGTGTGTGTGTGTGTGTGTGTGTGTGTGTGTATGTGTATGTGTGTGTGTTTTGTGATGGCTGTTCAGGTGTGTGTCATGATCAGACCTTTGGTTTGATTGTTTTGAGAATAATCGGCCTCTTTCTCTGAGCGGGGCACATGCTTGGCATGTATGAAAGTCTGGGTTCGAGTGGAGAACACTGAGTATCAAGCACCTTCCTTACTTGCTCCCTAAGCTTACATACAGAAGAAATCTTAGCCAATTCTGGTTGTAGTAGAAACTCACGCCCTAGTTCTGGAGGCTGGGAGCCGGGAGCTGACCATCCTGGGTGTGTTCTGGTGGGGTCTCTCTTCCTACTTGTAGACTAACTTCTTCTCATCCTGTCTTCATGGGGTAGAAATAGCTCTCAGCCTTCTTCAGGGTCTGTTTTTACCTGACCCCAGTTATTCCTGACAACCCAACTGTCACAACCTAATCACCTCCAAGGGGCTCCATTTTCTAATTCTCTCACCCCCGCCCCCCAGTTGGAGATTCCAACATAAAGTTTTGGGGATGCAGACAGTCCAAGATGAGGAAGCACTGGCTGAGCAGCCTGTTCGAGGTCATGCAACTCTAAGGCGGTCAGTTCTGTTTATTATCGCTTTGGATAGGTCTGGCTAAATGAGAGATTGGATTTTCCCTTTCTTTTTCTTAGCTTACATAATAAAGAAGCTCTGAGCCACTCAGTGCCTTCAGGAAGTTCAGGATTTTGCTTTAATACATGTTAAGGGAGTGGGAGGGTTTCAAGAGGAATCTTGAAAGGCTTTGTGGTCTCAGCACCTGCGTAGCACCTGGGGGCGGAGGGAAAGTTCCATGGAGTCAGGCTGCTCCCCGTAGGTGCCTGTAACTGCTTTGGTCCATCCATCTCTTTTCTTCTCCCTTGGACAAAACCCAAACAAAGCAAAATGAAAGTCCAAAATCAAAAGCCAAGCGGAGCGCTGATGGGACCCGCTGTGTGTGTTCCACAGGATGGCTTGGGGCTTGCTCAGATTATAAGCCCAAACTTGCCAGGGCAAATCCAGTCCCTGGCTCTGACTTCTGGGACTTCATCCATCAAAGCATTAGTTAAGGGGAATTTGGACTCCCAGGCCAGATGGCTTTTTGGTTTTTGGTTTGTGGTTTTTCAATGATTAATTAATTCGGACAACTAACCAGGTAGAGAATTACTAACTTTTCTGTAAAAAAAAAAAAACTATTAATTAATAAGTTGCTCATTTCCTTTGTCTGCGTAAGCCAATACTTCTTTTTCTCTAGCTGGATCTACGGGGCAGTACCAGTTTGTAGCAAGGTGCCAGTAAGGTTGGGGTTTTCTGCAATGGGGAGTAGCTGGGATAGGTACAGTCTGATCTTCTGAGGCTCTGGGTGCAGTGAAAAGAAACACAGTTCTAAGCGGGAGGTGTGCAGTTACAGGTAGATGAGCCAGGAGACAGTCTGAATGCCAAGTGGATGGGAGCCAGGGTCTTCGGGTTTGCAAGTGAATAGCTGTTAGAGGAAGGGGCCAGGCTCTGGCCTGCTGGCACCAGGAGCAACGAGATTTTTTTCCATTCAGGTTGGACAGTCTAAGAGCTGAGATGCACACACGTGAGTATTTCCCCTGGCAGTTATCAGATACTAGCACCTCACCAGGGTCTTGTGAGTGGTTGTGAGTGGGAGGGGACAGTATAGGCATATGACCAAATGTCTCATTCTTGGAGAAACAGGCTTAGTGCCAAGGGTGAGCACAGGTAACCAGAGGTTAGTACAAGTAGGTGTAGGTCAACTACGGGACTCTAAGAATCCCCAGGTCACCGCTGGCTGCTTTCCAATGGTTGGTTTGCATTCCAGCTGCTCAGGGTCGATGGCCTTAAGCACATCATTGAATCTTCCTCGGATTTTATTTCCATATCTATAAAAGGAGTGTAATTGTAGTATTTATCTCACAAAGTCATTATAATGATTAAATTGTTTTCTTCTCAGATGCAAAGGAAAAGCCCTTTGCTCACGCCTCTGGGTACAGCGGATGAGAGGGGGTTGGGACTGTAGGAATCCTTGCTAATGCTGGGTGGCCAACCTGTTTATTTCCTCCTTGGAGGAAGGTTTTGGTAGGTAGCCCAGGTTGCTTGGAACTCACCATGGAGTCTAAGTTACCCTGGATGCACAGTGCTCCTGCTGAAGACTCTCAGATCCTGGGGTTACAGGCACATGCCACCATGCCTGGTTAGACTTGAGCTGAAGCACTGATGGCTGCTTCCTTGTGTCTTAAACGGCCTCTGCAATGCTGCTGGACTGGAATCTCACTGGAGGCTCATGGAGCCACACCTCCCTCACCCGCACACTGTCAGATGCACTGCAAGGGACGATGGGTAGCTGGGAAGAGGGGAGGCGGGCCAGTAGAGGCGATGAGGGGTCCAATGGTTTACCCTTAACTTTCCAGGAAAAAAAGAGATCATTCTGCTTTGTTGCACTTTCCAATTCTCATGGTGTAAATATTTCTACTGTGGCTGATTGCGAGCAGGCAATTCGATCGTACTATCCTCGGTGTTGGGACAGAGTGCACACAGTAGTTCTTGTGGGCTAGGACAAGCCAGGGCCAGCTTATCACTGGTGGAGGGAAGGAGCAAAGGGAAGGAAGAATCAGCCCATTGAACAGTCATAGTGATAATGTCAGTAACACAGTTACTGAGTGCTTGGATTCTGTTCCAAGCCCCTCCCAGTGACCTTCCTGTTGTATCCCATTGGCCAGAGGTGTCACCTGACCCTTTCTAGCTGCAAGGATAGCTTGTAAAGGAGGAGTTACAGTGTCTTGACTTGGTTAGACCCTCAGTATGTCATTGCTCAGGATTTCCCTTGGGTCCCAGATACCTGCCAGCCAAGAAAAGGGCTGTTCAAATGAGTGACCAAAAGTCTAAAAGGACACAACTGTTCTGAAAGGACACAACTGTTCTAAAAGAACACAACTGTTCAAGTAGAATAGGTCCTTTTTCAGCCTTGAAATTGCCTTCCCAACCAAACTAACAAATCCCACTGTTACCAACACGATGAAATCTCTACCTGCTTTATTCCACGTCTGTGGGTACCACTGAAGACATGGTAAACAGAGCTGGCCCTTGAGAATGGTCTGTTTCCTAAAGCAAACAGGTACCAGTTGCAGTGATAAAGGGGGCGGGAGGAAGGGACTGTGAGCACCTTGGCAGAATAGGATTGCAGCAAGCACTCAGAAATGCAAACACAGGTCCCCAAGTATGACCTGGGCCGTGTCATTTCATCTGGATGCCCGGGGGCAGGGGGCGGGGGTGGGGGGTGGGTGTCGCGGAGACTGATTGTAGCCAGAGTGAGGAGCAGAGCATATGACCATGTGTAACCTCTCCCTGAAGGTCTTCCATCCCTCTGCATGGGCTTCTGGGACTGCTCACAGCCTATCCCATCCCCATGGCTTTCTCGATAGAGGAGAAGGGGCAGAATAAAAGGAAACATGGAAATTGGGGCTCACATTGCAGGGGAGGGGCTGTCCTGAGGATGCTCTGAAGCCTTAGCATCATCCAGAGCTTTGCAAAATTTCTACTTGCTTTTCATTTCTTGAAAAAAAAAACCAAAGAAGTGATCGATGGGTTCTGCACCTTCACAAACACAGTGAAGGAAGAAGATGTGAAGAGAGAAAACTGAAGGGGAGGGGGTATAGATGCTCCCCTAGAGCGGGTGTTCATGATGGACAGCTCTGTGCTTTCTCTGGTTGGAGGTGGGAGCGGTGAAGCTGGAAGCAAGCATGGAAGGTCGTTGTCTAGGAGTCCTGTTTGCATAACAACAGGGAAAACTGGACCTCAGATCATTGTCTGGTGTATAGCAGTCATAGTCGGAATGGAATACTGTTCATAAAGCATTGAGAAGGTATTTATCATTGTGAGGCTGGAATTGGGAGTTAAGTTTTAGTTTCTCCAGTGATAATGAGATAGCTGAGGGGTTAAGGAAGCAGAGGTCTTTGGACCATTGTGTGTGTATGCATGTGTATGTGTGGTGTGGTGTGTGTGCCTGTATGTGGGTATATATGTGGTGTGTATACACTTTGCAGTTTGCCTTCATAGTTCCCCATTAGCGAGGCTGGCATCTTTTATGATAGCTGTCTGGCTGCAGTTTAGCTCCCTCTAAGTCTTTACCAGGCCCTTGCTTCTCCCATTTCTTCTTTCTGACAGTCTGGAGAAAAGAGAGTGTCCATGGAACCCTGTTGAGACAATCTCTACCCTACTTCCTAGCAGCTTCCAGGCTCTGGTCTTACTTCAAAGGCTGCCTACTCCAGCTCCACAGTGTGGGTTGCTCTTCTGAAGTCTGTCTTCCCAGGCCGGGCATGGACTTTCCTGTTTTACAAATGGGATTTCCCAGAGGAAGTGCTGGATCAGGATGAAGGCTCTTAGACCCCTCGCCAAGGTCAAGGTCTTCGAGTGGTGTGACTGTAAAGGGTGAGGTGCTGAGAGGCGGGCTCTTCCCGCCTGTGCATCCTGTGCTTGCCTGACTTCAGAAGCACACAGAACGAGGAGTGCAGCTTTGGGAGCTAGAACTCTCTGCTGCTCTTGTAGCCGGGATGCCCAGATTCTATCAATTCTGTGTCTTGCAGGAGCAACGAACTTCTCACCCTCCTCCTCCTCCCTGGCCTGTGACTGTGCCACTCCATGCAGACAGGCTCTGTGAGGAGGCAGGATTTACATATTCTGCTAATCACAGCTGTCAGATTCCTCGAAGAGATCTGAATGACGGAGAGGCCTAACAAGTGTGAAAAGTATTTTTAACCAAGCTGTGTGGGGTTGATAGCCATTTAGGGACTAGTAATGGAATCTGAAGCTTCATGGGAGGCTGTGGGGAAGCTGTGAGGGGTGGACCGGCTCAGGCTGCTGAGCAGCTGAGGGGCCATCTGATCCTGGAGGAGGCCCACCTTTTTCTCCCCTCCTGACAGCTGTCAGTCAGCTTCAAATTGATACCTTTCCTTGTCTGGCAGGGAGGGCCGGGGGTGGGGGGCTTGAATGTCTGGTTGTTGAAAGGGGTTAGAATGGGAAACATGCTATGCAAAGCATTCGTTCATTCGTTCGTTCGTTCGCTCATTCATTCATTCATTCATTCACTCCACAAGCATGTTGTGGGTGGGGGCCAGAATGTAAGAATTAATTTTCTCACAGGATGCTCATCAGGCTGTCTGCTAAGGGGCGGATCCTGGGTGGGTGGACGTGGGGTTGGCTGAACCTCAGAGTTTCTAAGTTGCTTGTACAGATGCTGCTGCTGGCTCTGGCAGCCCCACCGGAGTCACAGGGTCTGAAACTCCATGCCTCTTTGGTATAACAAGATGAAAATAAGGCCGTGTTCTTGCCTCAGGCCCCGCCTTCCCATTTCCTTACGTGTTGCTCTTCTGGCCTTGTGCTCAGCTTTCTTCTCTTGGTTAACATCTCAGAAATGTCAGCACCCTAGAAAGACTTTTCCTTCCAAATTTAAAGTAACTTCCCAAATCTCCATTTGAGTTCCTTTTCTTAAACTGTTCTCTGTGTCTGGCTGTCTGCTTACTTATTTTGTTGCCGTTGCTATGACGAAATCCCAGAGACTGGGTAACTTATAAAGAAGAGGTTCATGTGGCTCTTGGTTCTGGAGGCCGAGGAGTCCAAGAGCACACAGCTAGCATGTGGGGACAGCAAAGAGCTTCCTGTGTGGTACTCTGAAAACGTCACATGGCGAGGTGAAAGCTTGCAAGCTTCCGCATTTATCCTGCCAGTGTGGTGCCATCTGCCACCAGAGGCCTTTCATATTTTTGATTTATTTACTTACTTTTATGTTTGTGAGTACATTGTTGCTGTTTTCAGGCACACCAGAAGAGGGTATCTGATCCCATTACAGAGGGTTGCGAGCCACCATGTGGTTGCTGGGAATTGAACTCAGGACCTCTGGGAGAGCTCTTACCTCTGAGCCATCTCTCCAGCCCACAAATCACCTTTCTTTGGGTGTTTTGTTACAGTAACAGAAGAAGTAATTCAGATTCTAAGTCTGTCAACTGCACTGGCTTTGTTCCATACAGAACCAGAAGAAAAGGGAGCTGGCGGCAGCTCTGAGCTTGCTGGGGTGGGATAAGTAGATGCTTAAAAAGTTCAGTTTCTGACTGGCAAGATGGCTCACTGGGTCAAGGTGCTTGCTGCTACACCTGACAACCTGAATTCGCACCCTGGGACCTACATGGCAGGAGGCAACTGACTTCCCAAAGCTGCCTTCTGATCTCCACATGTGTTCTGTGGTGTGTGTGCATGCTCATACTTAATACATGCAAACATGTACATACATGCACATGATAACTGCATGTAATAAAGAAGAAAAAGAAGCCAGTAGATGTTGTATGGGATGGAATGAGAGGATGAAAAAAAAACATGAAGAGGAAAATCTGATTTCTGAACTGTCATTTTGATTCAATGGAAGCTGACGTAGGCCTCAGAGTGGCAGCTGGCTTGAATCTTGGCCTCACTGCCCCCTAGCCAGAGATCCCACGGAGGAGTTACTCAGCCACTCGGAGTTCCCTGTGGCTGTGCCAGAGAGGCTGTGTTCGAATCTCAGGCTGTGACAGAGAGCATTCAAAGTCCGTCTTCCCCAGAGCCAACTCTCACTCCATTGAACAGCTTCTCCCTCAGGCAGATGGTGCTGGCAGCAAGCCTGTCCCAGAGCTACAGGTGGAGTGCTAGCAGTCCCAGAGAGAAAGCCTCTGGGGGAGTCTACTCCCCAGCTGTTGGCTGGGTAAGGGTTCCTGATGGCTAAGGGTTCCTGATGAGCTGAGCGAGAATGTTGGGGCTCTGGGATTGAAACTGGGCCACAGTGAGAAACTGGAGCCCCTGACAGAGGCAGCCTCTCAGTGGTGCTGGAAGGGGGAAGGTACAAGAGGGCCTTGCAAGGATAGGAAAGACCTCCCAGAAAGAAGGGGCTGGGGGTGGGGAGAGATGGAGCCCAAGCCAGGGTCTCAGCTCAGGCTACCTGTAGCTGAGGATGACCTTGACCCTCCTGCTTTCTACCTCACAAATGCTGAGATTATAGGCATATGCTACCAATGACTGAATTATGAATTCTCAGGAGTTGATCCAGAACATCCCACACGCTCTAGTCAGACGTCCCACCAACCGAAGCGAATCCCTTGCTCAGAATCCCCGTTAACAGCCACAACCAGTCTTATGTCCCTTTGGCCTTTGTGAGCTATGTGCTCATGTCATCTGTAACACCAGGGTGGCGGTGATGCCCCATTTTACTGAGAAACCTAAGCTCTGAGAACTCGAGACTTTATTCCAGGTGACAACTTGGAAAGGGATGGAGCTGTGATTTAAAGCCAACTTTGTCTGCAAAGCCTTCTTTCCAACTGAGCCCTGCTGAGGAGAGGCAAGCCAGGAGAGGCTTCTCCAGGACTCTGGGCAGGTTGGAGAGCAGAAGACTATAAAGTCAAAGGCTGGCTGGCTGCTCCTGAGAATCCGAGGGAGAATAGTCTCATTCCCAGCGCCTGCTGGATGCTGGCAGTCTGTGGTGTGTCTTGGCTTGTAGATATCCTTCAAGGTCTGCCTCTACTTTCACAGGCCCAGTGTGATACTGTACCTACTGTACTAGGCCAGAGCCTAACTGTATTTGCATAAAGAGCCTGGCCTTGCCCTCCCCAGAGATCAACTGAAGAGATGAATGAAGGAGACAGGGAGGAAGTTTGTTCTCATTGTGTTCATGCTAGAGGGTAAAGCCGCAGTTCTAGTGACTGTAAGGCTGTCTGAGGGCCTGAGGGCTTGCATTGCTAGCCTCATTGGCCAGGTGGAAGCACCCTGCGGCTATAAGTCGCAGCTGCCTGGGATCTAGCTTTGAATCTTGTCCCAAGATGTTTATCCTTTAAGCCAGCTGTCTCTGCAATCCTCAAGAACCGCAGGAGAGGGGGGCTTGTAGCAAAAGATCAAGTCAGAAAGAAAGGATGGAGCTAGTTGGGCTATTGGGTCATTCGCTCAGGGCAAAGGCTGGAGGTCTCTGGGTGTGCCCCTATGGTTATTAGGCTGGTGGTTGACAATCTGTGAACGACGGGGTTCCTGTAAACCTTGAAAATGTCTCAGCCATGGAAGTAGCTAAGTTGGTAATGTTGGCCTGTGCTCATAGCACCTGGGTTTGATCCCCAGCACCACAAAAACCAGGCAGAGTAGCACGTGCCTATGGTTGCAGTTGGTTTTTTGGAGGTAGAGAAGGAGGGTTTGGAGTTCAAGGCCATTCTCAGCTACATAGTGCTTAGGGTTACATAGTGGTTACATACTGTGTCATACATAGAATTATACAGTGCACTGGACTAGGGACTCTCTACGAAAACAACAAGGAACTCCAAAGAAACAACAAAAACAAAGCACTCCAGCATCTCTTCCGGCGGTACAGCCAGCCTGGAAGGGGAAAGCTACCAGCTCATGAGCACCAAACTAAAACTTCAGTGGCTAATGTTTCCACATGCAAAGTTGAGCAGGAATCTGACCCAAAGGTTAGTCTAGCAGCCCAGCCAGGCTTTGATCCTGTGTGAGCTGTCTGCAGGATCAAGTGAAGAGCCAGTGCTCTAGAAGAAACGGCCTTTGAACCCTAGCAACATTGTATCTTCACACTAATGATGTCTTTGTGCTCTAGTCTCAGTCTGCCTAAAAGGATGCTAGTCATTAAATCAATCCTCCCCTCCCCCTCCTAACCCGGCCGTCATCTTAATTAGATTCTATTTACAGTAACCCTATTATCAAATCAACACACACACACACACACACACACACACACACACACACACACACACACACACATATGCACACACATGCACACACAGGTACTGGAAAGAATATGAAGATAGACACCTTAGGGACGCGCACAGTTGAATCTACAGGAGAAGAGTGACTATTTCTGGTTCTATACCTGAAGGATTCTAAGTCAGTATACTACAGAGATGTTTGTACATCTGTGCTTACTGCTCTATTATGCACAACGGCTAAGGAGTAGAATGAATCTAGAGGTCCATTAATAAAGAGACATATGCTCGATGAATTTTATCCTGCCGCAGAGAGGACTGAAATTGTGACATTTGCAAGAAAATGGAGGCAACTGGTGATCATTACAAGAAGCAGAATGTGCCAGTCCTGGAAAGATAAACACTGCAGATTTTCTCACATATGTGCCATCTAGATTTAAGTGTGTGTGGGAGGGGGTATTAGAAGGGGCAGCAAAATGGCTGAGCTGGTAAAAGCACCTGCCACAGAGTGACCTGAGTTCACCCCAGGACCCACATCAGGGTGGAAGGTGAGAGCTGACCCTATGAAGTTGTCCTCTGACCTCCATTTGCCTACCTTGGAATACATGCCCACACACATCTGTGTGTACAATGATCCAAGATACACAGATGCACACAATAAAGGTAGGTAATAAAGAACAGAAAGAGAAGGGTGCTCTCTTAAGGGAGGGAGAGCATGCAAAGGAAGAAGAGGGATGGATATTTAAGAGGATCAAGAGGGAAGCTCAGGAAGGGAAATATATATATATATATATATATATATATATATATACACACACACACATATATGTGAGTGTGTATATATATATATGTGTGTGTGTATATACATATGCATATACATATACATAAGGAGTAGCAGGCAGAAGGAGCAATACAAGGTTCTAGAGTAATAATGATGTATATGCCAGAAATGCATGGTGTGCACTAGGATGTGGGTGGGCTATGGACAGGAGCGACTGGTACTGTGTAGATGTTTAAGATTGAGATTAGCAAAGTCTGCACTCAGCCCCTGCCAGCCAAGGTGGGAAAGTAGGTGGGGAATTTTAGGGCAGGGACAGCAGGTGCAGAGGCCAGCACTGATGTCCAGTGTGACTCCATCCAGGCCACCATGGGGCTAGCTTTGATGGGCTGTGGGAACCTTCTGTGTTATGGTGGCTGTAGCCACTGCTCTTGTAGATCTCCATGCAAGTTGCCCTCGTCATCATTTTAATCTCGGCCTTCACAATGTGCCTCTGGGCCTCTTCACCTTCCCCAGCATCAGTGATCAATAAAGCATAGAAGGAGGCGTTCCAATGGCAGGCCATGCTGGGAGAGGCATCTGGACCCCTTGTAACTTTGGATAAATGAGACTTCATAGAACCAAGCTCCAGGATGTCCTTCCTTGGCCCCTCTTCTGATGCTATTATGATAGTTTGTTTCCTTTAAGGAAAAGATGGGGTCAGGGGTCCTCAGTTCTCTGACAGAAGCCCTTGTGTCATTTCCTTCAAAGTGGGACTCTCATGCCTCACTCCTGGAAAGTCAGGTTCTTTAGATGGCAATGCCTGTCCCTCGCCCTCACGTACCAGAGGCATCTATAATAGTCTCTTCCAGAGGATTCGAAGCTTCTGTGTGGGTGACTCTAAACCAAAGGAACAGTTAGTCATGAACCTGTCAAAACATGCGTGGATGTTCTTCATCCAGGCTTCAGGTTGAGACCGGATCTGGTGGCAGTTTCTTGGGGGAGGCATGAGTCCTGTCCTCAGCTAGAGGCAGGGCTTGGCGGCTCTTCAGTGTGAGCTCAGTGTCTGCAGCTGGTGCCTATGTTCCGATTGTGCATGGGAAATCTGAGGATGGTGTAGCCCAGCCTCTCTTGTCCCTTAGTTAGACTTGCTGCCTTGAGGAGGAGGGCCTTCTCTTTCCCACTCTCGTGTCCCTTGAGTTCAGTAGCATGTCCTGGTGCTCACTGTATTTAGTCCGAGTTAACTCTGCTTTCCACCCTGAGGACCAAATCGGGTATAGAAGTGTCATGTAGGTGGGGCCTTGACCGCGCAGCTGCCGCTTCCATTCCCTTCCTCCTAAGGCGCCTGTGTCTGGCAGAGCCGGTGTGAGAAGAAGAGACAACCCTTCCCCGCCGCCGGGATTATCAAGAGTTTTGGCCGGACCTTTGAGTACACCTCGGGATAGTGAGGAGCCCGGCGAAAAGCACAGACTATGGCGCTGAAACGGATTAATAAGGAACTTAGTGATTTGGCCTGTGACCCTCCAGCACAATGTTCTGCAGGTCCAGTTGGAGATGACATGTTTCATTGGCAAGCCACAATTATGGGACCTAATGACAGCCCATATCAAGGTGGTGTATTCTTTTTGACAATTCATTTTCCTACAGACTACCCCTTCAAACCACCTAAGGTTGCATTTACAACAAGAATTTATCATCCAAATATTAACAGTAATGGCAGCATTTGTCTTGATATTCTAAGATCACAGTGGTTTCCTGCTTTAACTATTTCTAAAGTTCTTTTATCCATGTGTTCACTGCTATGTGATCCAAACCCAGATGACCCCCTAGTGCCAGAGATTGCACGGATCTATAAAACAGACAGAGATAAGTACAACAGAATATCTCGGGAATGGGCTCAGAAGTATGCCATGTGATGCTACCTTAAAGTCAGAATAACCTGCATTATAGCTGGAATAAACTTTAAATTACTGTTCCAAAAAAAAAAAAAAAAAAAAAAAAAGAAGTGTCATGTAACCAGGGGGAAGAGTCCTAAAGTAGAATCACAATCGTCCAGACTCAGTCTCTTGGAGATGGTTTGTTTTGGACTGGTAGTTAGCCTTCTATGGCAATTTCCTCTGTCTCCACCATTTCCCCCAACTGACTCAGAGCTTTCGAGGGCCAGATGTCACGGTTCATGCCGATAACCATGGCATCCTCACAAAACAGTCCCACCGGGATCTGAGCATAACTCCATGATGCCCGAGGCTCAGGCACTCTGCCTTTCTCTGTCCCCCCCTCTTTGTAGTCTGGGACAGTCCTTTACTACAGCAAGAATGGTTATGCTTATATCTCACTAGCCAGACCTGGGTTAATTTGACCTATTTATCACCATGGGGGAAGTGCGGAAGTCTCATTTTTATTCTAATACCCAGGCGAGCATAGGAGAGATGGCTCGGTAATTAAATTACTTGTGGTGCAAGTATGAGGAGCTCAGTTAACTCCTCTAAACCGTGTAGAATGCTGGGTGTGCTGACCTGCGCTTGTAATCCCCACACTGGGGAGGCAGAGACAGGTGGATTCTGGGCTCACCAGCCAGCTAATATAGCTTAATTTGTGAGCCCTAAGCCCGAGCAGGGGACCTTGCTTTAAAACACAAAGAAAATCAAAGAAAACCAAAACCAAGCCAAAACAAACAAACAAACAAACAAACAAACAAAAAACAGGCTTATGAAGAATCTAGCCCAGATCTCAAAGGGCCAACTCACCCATGATTCTATGAAGGAAGCTAAGATCTGAGAGACTAGGAACACCTAGTCAGGCCTTGGGCACAGCGACATGAAAGCTGCTTCCGAACCTGAAATAGAAATGGCTCTGGATTGTCTGCCAGCCTGCAGCTTGTGTTGGAAATGATTTTTGCTCTGCTGGAGTCTAACTGCAGACAGTTTCCCACATTTTCTGTGTGGTTATTGTCACTGAACGTTTGTTCTGTGACAGCTGCCCTGCTTTGGACTTAGCCTAAGCAATTTCTACTCAATCAGTACAACTGTCTCCTGAGCTGGGTCCCGTGATAAGGTTGTCTGTGGGATGGGGAAAGGGAGGCCTAAAGGAAACAGAGGAAGAATTTGAACTTGGGGTTTGAACTCCAGAACACCCACTTAATTTCTGACATGCTTGAACAGCCAGCTCTGTATCTTCTACATACAGCTGGTCCTTCATCTGTTACTTCCAGGGCTGGGGCCTCCTACCCAGGAAGACAGATTGATGGCTGATGACCTGGTTGGTGGTCATGTCGATGTGACACAGAATGGAATCCTTTGGCAGACATGGATATTGGGGTAGAGTGGTACACACTGGCACAAGAGACCACGGCAAAAGGCATGTGGCAGGATCCGGGGACAGCCAAGGGCATCAATTAGGAGACTATATGTACCTTTAGCCTCTCTGCTGCCATCAGGGACATCTCTAGCATCATAGAGGTCCAGAAAACGATCCCACTTCTGCTCCTCCATGCTCCGAGTTATGGCCTTGCTCAGCCTGCTGGGGCTTGCCTCTAGACTCCCCAGGGCATGTGAGGACTTTCTTACTGCTTTACAAATTGGGCAGGTTTGGTGGTTTCAGAATTAAGGTATTTTTGCATATTTCTCAACAATATCAAAACTTATTCAAAGTTTGTGTTCAAGACGCTTTGGCAGTCTATTATTATTATTATTATTGTTATTATTATTATTATTATTATTTTCCAAGACAGGTTTTCTCTGTGTAGCCCTGGCTGTCCTGGAACTCACTCTGTAGACCAGGATGACCTCGAACTCAGAAATCTGCCTGCCTCTGCCTCCCAAGTGCTGGGATTAAAGGCATGCGCCACCACCGCCTGGCAGTCTATTATTATTACAAATTGTATTTACTTTGGTGTTCTGCTTCCATGTGTGTCTGTGTGTAGGTTTCAGATCCCCTGAAACTGGATCTGGGTACTGAGACTTGAACCTAAGTCCTTTGGCATTCTTTGGCTCGGTCCTTACATCCTAGACGACCCTGGTCCTCCACCATGGAGCTCCACTGTTACGGCAGAGTCACTGGGTGCCCATAGGAGCACACAAGGACACTGTTTTGTGACTTCCTGCACTGCTGGCAGGAGACAGAGCAGTGACATGCGTGACTGAGCATGGCCTCTTGGCACCTTGTTGAAACACAGTAAGAGCTCTGCCATGCGTTTCAGTCAGGCCTCCAGTTTCCCTCTCTGTGGCATAAGCTCTGGAAGGTTCCTCTGTTCAAAGTGAGTAGGTGACATAAAGGGACTACTAAAACCAAGCGCAGCGTGAAGCACACACTCAAATATATAGTCTCTGTCCCCTCCACTGTGGCCTCTGCTCCTGAGAAAGCCAGGGCTTGTCATCTTTTCCGATTTGTCTTTGTCTTTCATGGGTTGTACCATAAGCCTTTCCTGTTTGCTATGAATCTTCATTGCTCTGCACATGGTCCTTCTAGTAATCCATCTAGCCTTCCCCTCTGTTCCTGGTAGCTACACAGAACGTTACTAAGCCCCTGCGTGGCCCTTTGAGGAGCAGTGTTCAGAGTCTGGGTTTGGTGGAGGTGGTAGTGGAAAGTTTCTTGTTCTTGCTGTTTTTTGCAGATGACCAGAGCTCTGTGTCTGGTGATTTTTGTTGGGTGCCATCGTTGGGAGGGATATGCTGTGGTCCTCCATGGCTCTGGAGTGTGTCGGTGGTGGGCCTTTCTTACTAGGAGTTGAGTTTTTATTTGTATTCAGAAGCTGTTCCTATGTGAGAGAGTATTCTGGAACTTGCTGCTTGGGCTCTACTGGATGGAGGTTGAGAAGCTGTAAGAGCAAGTAGAGTTTGCTCCCTGTCTTCCAAGGGCTGAGAAGAGCCATGTCCCCCCAGTGCCTCCTCTGTTCTGAGAAAGAGTTCATGCCAGAGTGGGCTGGGGTCCCTCCCTCCCTCCTTCCCTCCCTCCCTCCCTCTTTCCCTTTCTTCTCTCCATCTCTCCTCAGCAGAAAGTTTATCTGTCCCTTGGCTATCAGTCTGTCTGGAGTGCTATAAAAGCCCACACTGACCCCAGAATCCACAACCCTGGATTCTCCACTCTTGCCACTCACCAAGTCTTGATCGGGGATAGTGTCAGATCACAACCTTCAACCTAAGGGCCTTGAGTGATTCTAAATTACCTTCTCTTGGGAACTTAGCTTGTAACTGACAGTCCTAAACTATGAGGAGAGGACCAACAAACACACACTCCTCTTTTGTCCAGAGTGAACATAGCAGACATCACTAATGGATCTCAGCACTATTCTACATGTTGAATCAGAATGGAACCTGAGTTAAATATATGTTGAGCAAAAGAAAGAATGAATATTATCCTTTCTGTTCCTCAGCTTGTATATAAGGTAGATATTTATCCCATGGTGTTATTGAGAGGATCAAATGAGATAGTATCCCCGAGACAGTAATCAAGTACCTAGCACAGAGGAGATGTATAATTAATTTCCCGCTACTGTTACATTACTGCCCCTCTCTGCTCATGGTTTTGGAGCCGAGTTCTCTCCTCACTTGAAGCCTGTTGTCCCCCCTGAGTCTACACAAAGATGGCATTGCCTAAGATGGGAGATAGATCTTATCAGTGTTTTAGTTCCTCTTAATAAGCTACTTGCTTTTTATCATGAGAGGTGACTTTGATGATGGGGCCCTAGGGCTTCTGGTGGCTCGTGGTGGGAGGAACATCCTGGAATGTTCTTAGGGGTGGTCTTAGATGCCTTCATGTGCTCTAAGACTTTATAGACTGTCTCCCTATAATCACCAGTGGCCCAGAAAGCCCCGTCATCGTCCTCCTCGTCGTCATCATCATCATCATCATCATCGTCATCATCATCATCATCATCATCATCATCATTATCATTGGGGTTAGAGGAGCCTGCAGAAGGCTGGGATACAGCAAGGTAGCTCTGGCATAGCAGACACTCTTAGATACAAAATTGCAGTCACTCTGTTATTCCTACCAGTCTCTTGAGGTCCTTCCTGGAGCAGGTAAGGCCTGTCCCTGGGCTGGACACACTGTGAGGAAACAGAAACCATGGCTAAAGAGCTGGGGTGACTCGCCAGGCCTATAGAACTGAAGCCAGCAGGGAGACAGCATCTGCTCTTCTGTGTGCAACCTTTTATTGCAGCACTCTAGCTGCTGAGCTCCCTTGTATGGGGAATCTAGAGAATTCCTCAAAGGCAAGAAAGAACCTAAGGCGTCCTACTCCTGGTAAATGACTTCTTTCTCTTCTCCCACCCCTAAGCCCCATCTCACACACCTCAGAAGTTATTGTTGTCTCCTGTGTGAAATTCTATTTTTTGAGGTGCACAGAGGTGACTTGTCTGTAAAACGAAATCCTTTGAGTCATTCTTATCCCAGTGTTTGAGCCTAAGGAAGTTTATTCTTGTAAAGTTATAGAAATCCAGACCTAGAGCTTTAATCATCTATCATAAAGCAGGTATTCTTGTTAAATGAGTAAATGAACTCAGAAACACACACACACACACACACACACACACACACACACACACACATTATTAGATTGGTCTTGTCTGATGGGATACATGTGGGATGGTAGTCTTCAGATGATGTTCCCAAATATTTGAAGTCTCCCACACACATACATTTCAATCTGAGCTTCTCTATCTGGACACGTCTGTCATACTTGCATTTGTCTCCAAAGAATGTAAAGAACAAAGTGTGTTGTGTCCCCGATAGAATACCACCTAAGCCAGCCAAGTGAGGGCAGTAAGACATTGAGAATTGAACTGTGGGGGTCAGCTGGCCAGTGCATCCAGAACAAATAAGTCTGAGATTAGGGGGTTTAAAAGGTCAGGACAGTTTTCCAAAGATAGGAAGGTCAATTACAGGGTACCTTCTGGCTTCTATGAGACCCGGTAGAGAAGGTAGGGTGGATTGACTGGTTTGAAATGGTTCCTTTGTGTGTGTGTAAAAAAGATGTCCCCTGGTGAGTGACTTTGTGTCATTGGCTCCTTATGTACTCATTCTCGAAGGTCACTTAAGGTGCAGGCCAGCCTCAGCTCACCCTTGCTGAGATGCCTGTCTTTCGTTGAGATACTGTCTTAACTCTCTCGTGGAACACATTTCAGGCCCTAGTGAGGCCTGGAATCTCCAAAGGGTTCCAGGTCTTCCGTAGCCTTAGTCTGACACTCTCAGTCAGGCCTGATCTCTAATACTATCCTGAGCACAGCTGGTTAGGTTCCAGGGTGCTCTTATTATAGGCTGTGAGTACAGGGGAGATGCCCTCTGTGGGGAACAGATCTCACCGGACCCTCACCCTATAGTGGGTGATTTAGGACTCTCTAGCCTCAGGAGTGTGTGGTGAGGATTCTTGTTGTTTGCACAGCACCCATGTGAGACACACCATTATAGCAGCAAGAACAGCTGAGACAGAGGCCGAGCCTGTCTGTGAGTGTGTGTGTGTGTGTGTGTATCTGTGAGCTTGTGTGCGTGTGCATGTGTGTGTGTGTGTGTGTCCATGGCAGGGGACCATGTGGAAGCAGCATGCCTGTGGCCTTTGAAGGCTAGAAGTCATAGGGTCAGGCCCTGCCATGTGACCAGATTGTAATCAGCCTTCCAGCCTGAAGCCTGCTCTGATGCTTCACCTATGGGGAGGACATGGACACAGACATACCTCCTGCTATAGTGTGTCTTCCTGTCATGTCACTTAGGGCAGCTGTCCTTGCTACAGAAGAGCTATGCCATGATGTCCCTCTCATGTCCTCTGGTGTCCTCATGGGGCACCTCTGTCTGCCCCTCAGTTTTGGCATGGGATAGGGACTTCAGAGACCACAACAGTAACTCTAGCCAACCTTATTGTGGTTTGCTGCCCATCTGCTGAACTCTAAGCCAGGAATTTTCCATGCTACTGAGACCAGAAGAGACTGGAGGCTCCTTGGATGCTGGCATCCTGAGATTTTACAGATTTGATCAAATAACTGCAGACAGGCCTCTCTAAGAAATGCAGCGGCGGGCTGGTGAGATGGCTCAGTGGGTAAGAGCACCCGACTGCTCTTCCGAAGGTGATGAGTTCAAATCCCAGCAACCACGTGGTGGCTTACAACCACCTGTAATGAGATCTGACGCCCTCCTCTGGTGCGTCTGAAGTCAGCTACAGCGTACTTATGAATAATAATAATAAACGAATCCTTGGACCAGAGAGAGCAAGTAGGACCGACCAGAGTGAGCGGGGCCGGCCGGAGCGAGCAAGGTTGACCGGAACGAGGGGGAAAAAAAAAAAAGAAATGCAGCGGCAGCACTGTTGCTTTGGGGCCTGAATGTCTTGACCTTGTTTGAGCCTGAAAAACGATACCATTTGATAGAAAATATCCTTTAGAATCAGAGTGGTTATGTGATTTGCCCAAGACCACACAGCAAAGAAGGCAGAATTGGGGCCCAGTCACAGGCAATGTGGTTTCACAAGGCTCGTATCCACCTTATATTGCTTCTCCACCTCTAAATCCCATTCTTGGGAACCTTTAAGATGAAGTAGCTCTTTCAGGTTTGTTAGGTACCCACTAAGTGAAGTGCCTGAATGTTGTGACAAACACCCCTCTGAGTGGCCTTATGTACTGGTTCATCACACCTTATAGCAGCAGAGAGAGGCAGTATTGTTATAATCTCTATTTCACAAGAAATGGAGGCATGATTTCTCAGGTCTCAGGGACAGGAGAACATAAAAAAGATCATTCAAACCCAGGCATCTGGCTACAAGACACACACACACACACACACACACACACACCTACTTGTCTATAAAGCAAAGTGAGACCAACTTCTTTATTTGTTGCTCGGGTGAACCAAATCATAGGAAGACCCCACCTGAGCTTCCTGGGTCCCACAAAGGGTACACAACTAGATAGAACCTGTGGGATTTGTTTAAAGGAACAGAGAAGATGTACAGCTCTGATAAGGTAATAAATTCCCCCATTGGACAGGGACTGTGAACTGAGAGACCAGAGTCCCTTCCCCCTCTGTTGGTCTTCCAGAGAAGGCACCATTAACCCAGAGGAGGCACCCAGAGGATGATACCCCATCCTGCTTATTAATCCTGAACACAAGGACGCAAATCCTCAACACACGGAGCTCTGTGCTGAGGGCATCACTGGGAACCAGGCTGCGGAACATGTGGGCTGTCTGAACTGAATCGTTACATATGAGATGAGACGTGACAGATTGGAAGAGCCCAGGCTAGGAATTTGGGAGTCCTAATTCCATGGGACCCTCAAAGTTTCCCAGCCTGTGTCTTCGGAAACCACCTATACCAGCTCATGTGGCTCTTGTTACTGCTGAGTGACAGTCAGGGTTTTGGTGATGTAGGTGGGGTTTGGAGGTATCATTGGCTCCACCATGCCTGAACTCATGCCCCTGGCACTCACACCCCTTGGGAGGGTCACACACACACACACACACATACACACACACACATACACACATACCTCTGTGTTCCACATCATCTTTCCTGCTGGAAGAAACTGTGTTCCACATCATCTTTCCTGCTGGAAGAAACATGTAATGCACAATGCAGTTCCTTTATGTGTACCAACCCCCTGGGTCCTCTGAGCCGCCTCACACCACATTTCGCTAACTTGCTAAACAGACAGAAGCAGTTAATGGTCTTATCTCTCAACACAGCTGCCTGCCTTGAAATGGATAGACATATCCTGTCCATGCCTCGGGGTGGGGGGTGTCACTGCAAGTGTGAAGAGTCTACACTGAGCACCCTGGAGCAAGTCTGTGATTCCAGCCAGATTCCACTAAACTGGATTAAGCCAGACTGCTACCCGCACCACATACAGCCAAGGGGTTCAGTTTCCTAAGTGCTGGGCTTGCGATGCTGTCCCTCACCCACGCCCATTTACTCTGGGCTCCATCCCTGCTTTTGCTGTTGTTGTTGTTGATGTTGTCATCTTTGTCGTTGTTGTGGAAGAGAAAGTTGACTCATCCTTAGCGTTTCACAAGCCGCCGCTGCCCTCCCACTGGTAGGTGTGTGAGCAGCTGGGACTCTTACCATCTGCAAAGCCTTCACACTCTGGCTCATTCTCTTTACACCTTGTGGTGATTGAGCTACCCGTCAGCTCTGTCTCATCACCGTCTCTTCTCTGAACTGAGTGAATGAGGGAGGTAAAATGAGGGTCACCTCAAAGGGAGACCCCTTTCTTTCCACCCTCTGAAAGACTGTGCCAGGCATTCCACGTTAGGGGTGCAGCGGTGTACTTGAGATCCAAGTTCCACCCTCAGCCTCCCAAACGAGCGCTGTTTTTTTTGAGTGCTCAGGATGTCTGGTGACTATGAGTCACTGGATGATAGCCTTCGGTCCTCTCGACAACCCCGTGACCTTGGGAACGCTCATCTTAAAGACAGTGGAGGCTGGATTGATCCACCAATGTCCTGCTTAGTTGGGGGTGAGCTCACCGCTCCGTTCTCAGAGGACAAATGTTATCATTGGTAGTAAAGTGCATCGAACGGCGGCTGTATGCCCTGTATCACATGCTTATACACTTGCTGTCCTTTAGTCTGTGGTTTGATCAGAGAGGGACATGGTTTTCTGAGGATTCTACAGTAGGAAGTAACAACTTGGTTTCGAAGCTGGTCTGGCTCTAGAAGGTTTTCGGCTCCTTATCCCTAGGCCATATCAGCTCTTTCTTGTCAGGACAGCGTAGCATCTCATGTCAGATCCAGCCCCTTAGCCAAGTGAAGGAACACAGGAAATCTAGAAGGAGGTGATAACCCGGATGGCTGCAGGCTGGCTGAAATGTGTGTTCACTCAAGTGATCCATCAACAAGGACTTGCCAAATGCCAACACTATTCCTTCAGTGAGCCGGACAGAAGAGGCCCTGGAGCTCTCTCTGTCATGGCCGTGTAACCAAAGAGAAGCCCGCTTAAAGGAGAGTTTGTTCAGGCTCATGCTTGAGGAGACAGTCTGCCAAGGCAGGGAAGGCTTTGTGACAGGAGGGAGGGCGAGATGGGCGTGGCTTTCACCCGCGAGTGAGGCCTGTGTTGCTCTCACAAGGGCCAGGGGTGGTGGTGGGCGTGTCCTTGTGTCGGCAGGGGCGTGTCCATTGTGCTTGGGGGTCAGGGGTGGGAGGAGGCCTGTCCGTAGAGTTAGAATCCTTCCCCTCTTCCTTCTTGGCGCTCAAAAGTTGCTGACTACAATGTTTCCTGGAGAGCATGAAAGCTCACTGTTAAAATCCATTCTTGTCATCACAAAGCCAACGGGCCACAATTTATAACCACAGGGCCGATGACAATCGGACATGAGCGTGCTCTTTCATAACAAGTGTGAGAACAGTTTTTGCTCACACACATCATACCTTGGCAGTCGGGGGCCTCCCCCCACACCCCTGAGTCAGATGACAGCATTTATTAAGCACTCACTATGTGTATGCTTATTCCTGACTTGGGTGCCTGTCTTCCATCAGCCCATTGAATCCTCCGGGCAATGTCTTTGCTCCTGTTGTGAATATGTGGAAGCCAGGGACCACAGAGGTGACCTGCCAATAGCTCAAGGTCCCGTGCATAGAATCCCTGACATAGCAGACCCGGTGCCAAGGAAGCTGGGTGGTGTAGTTGACCATTCTGAAATGGGGCCTAGCATCCATGTGTCTGCCCCGCTCTGACTGACACCCACTGGCCAGGGAAGGTCGGAGAGCCCTTTCTTTGTCCAAGGACTGCCCAGAGTCTGCCTGAAGGCGGGCTCGGGAGTGGGAGCATTCTTGCTGCTGTTCGACGTTTGCTCAGTCAAGGATGGTTCATCCACTCGTCTCTCCAGTCCACGGCTCCCAAACCTGAGGACTTTTAAAGGGCACGATTCCCAAGCCTGGGAAGAGAATTTTTGAGCCAGGGATTTGATCTGGGGGCCTGTGAATCTGCACTGAGCCACCTCGACATCCTGAGAAGGTACCAGTGCGGAGGAGCACACGGATTCAGGGAGCACAGGTCCAGGAGCGCATCTGTGGGTCCCTGCTGGGGTTCACCATTGTCTTAGTCAGGGTTTTTACTGCTACAGTGGAACACCATGACCAAGAAGCAAGCTGGGAGAAAATGGTTTATTCAGCTTATGCTTCCACATTGCTGTTCATCACCAAAGGAAGTCAGAACAGGGACTCACACAGGGCAGGAACCTGGAGGCAGGAGCTGATGCAGGGGCCATGGAGGAGTGCTGCTTACTGGCTTGCTTCCCTTGGCTTGTTCAGCTTGCTTTCTTTTAGAACCCAGGACCACCAGCTCGGGGATGGCACCACCTACAAGGGCCCTCCTCACTTGATCACTAATTGAGAAAATGCCTTACAGCTGGATCTCATGGAGGCATTTCCTCAACAGATGTACCTTTCTCTGTGATAACTCCAGCTTGCGTCAAGTTGATACACAAAACCAGCCAGTACAAATATGCCGTACTCAAGACAAAAATGGTGGCGTTACTAATAGCCCAGACACTCCAATGACCTGACACCATCTCCCTGGCAAACTGTGTGAGTGTGGGTGGGTATATCCCACGCCATTTTTAAATATACATAACTTACAAATATACACTTGGTAAAAATATGCATAACTTAAAGCTGGCATTTGGGTGGGAGAGATGGCTCAGTGGGTAGTGTACCAGATGAGGCAGCTTGTGTCTATAATCCCAGTGTTCCTATGGCAGAAGCCTGCTGCTGGCCAGCCTGACGTACACAGCAGAAGCAGCCACAATGCACAGAGACCTTGCCTTAGACAATGCAGAATGGCAGGCAGGGCTGACAGCCATGTTTGCTCCATGACATCCACAAGTGCACTCGGACACATGCATGCCCGCTTCCTCAGGTAGGCAACACACACACACACACACACACACACACACACACCTAGTCATTTATAATTTAGGGCTCTGTGACCCTGAGGACATTGTCTATTCTGCTCAATCTGGAGGGCTCCTTTGGAACATTCTAGAAAGGAAAGACTACACACACACACACACACACACACACACACACACACACACATTCACACACAGAGAGAGAATGCTTATTAATAGCTTAATAGTGACAGTAGCAAGAGAGGGATCATTAGTGACAGGGACGACAGGGTACGGTATCGGGTTCTGGGTTGGTTATTTCCATCCTGGGTGTCTGTTGAGAAGCTTGAGCTCATGCAGGCTGTGGTGAAGGAGGCACTGTAGGCTATGTCTAATTCTCCATTTCTACTTTTTGAGTGAAACGGGACAGTGAGTTTATTATCTGGTCAGTACCACAGGCAGCTTTCCCCGCCTGCTTCCATTTCCCTGGGCAGACTAGAGGATGTATGTGTAAACCTTCCTTGCAGCGCTACGGCATTCCCGTAGTTAGTGTCCAGGATGCAGGGCTGGACTCCACGCCGCTGTTAGTCTGCCTGGTTGCAAACCACACAGATGGGCCTTGTACCCTGAAGAAGAGTTTCTTCTTTGTTTTAAACCCTGTGTCAACAGAAGCTCTGTAGACGCTCCTGCTACACATCTCGCACTGTTGACTTCAGGCGGTTGTGGCCACGGGCCTGTGGTTTTCAGGTACCGAGGGGAGCCACAAGAGCCGGCCTGTTCACCACGGAGCACCACGCCAGTGGCGTGTTCTTGAGTGTTCCTGCCATGAAGGGAGGACATGAAGTCAGCGAGTAGACTGAGTTACGGAGGTAAAACTGCCCTCAGTGGGGATCTTAAGACATAGGCCTTCTTCTCTGGAAGGACACTGAGATCCTGGGGGTGGCATGAAGAGTAAGGACAGAGTTGGTGGCTTTCTGGTGCCATGTGTTCCAGAGTTCGAAGGTGCTACTATGTGACATTCTGTTCCATCCTTTTCTCTTGGAGAGTGACCTGGATGTGATGGAAGGAGGTATGGGGTGCTGGGGGCGGGGCTAAGGAGGCTGTGGGAAAGCTGTGTGGCACTCAGTGTGCCTGGTATCACCCAGTATGCCCACAACTATCTGAAAAGCAGACTCTTCTCATTTCTAGGTGGGAACTAAGAAGTCTTGGACTCTTGCCACGGCTGGTTGTCTCACTGACCACGCTGGGCATGTTAACTCTCTGAACCTTAGGTGTTTCCTGAGGGGGTGTTTTGTGTCTGGCTCCACACTAAGAAGGTGCTAAAAGTAGCTTGAGGCCATCTCTGAGAGGGAATGGGGAGCCCTGGGTACCCCCTGAGGAGTGCACTTTATGTTCTTGAGCTGGTCTTCTCTTTGAAGGATGAGGGCCAAGTCCTAGAAGACCATCAGGCTGGGCCTCCCCTAGATGCCCAGGGAGAGCCATCTCTTCCTGCCTTGCTTCCCTGGTCCCCCGTATACTGTGGAGACTTAGTAGACACTGATCTTTTAGTGCCCGTCTCCTTTCTGAACTCCTTTTACAAACCTCCTCCTGTGGAGGCAGCCCATGGCTAGAGGACCAAGGCGAGGCTCCGATCTGACCAGGTTTGTGCGGCTAGCTCAGCTCATCTTCCCTTGGGACACGGGGCTTCACGTCACTGAGCCTCTGTACTTTTATCTGACTCAAGGGGACACACACTTTTTTTGTGACCTTGGTAGCATTATAGTACCTTTCTGGACTAGGGTTTCTCCTCCATACAATGAGAGGCAGTGGGGATGGGTAGAATGGACAGGCTGTGAGCCTGGTGTTTGTTATTCTAGAGCCTGTATCTGAAATGGGCTATCTCACACAGAGGTTGTAGAGAATGAATGTATCCCAATGGGGACTTGGGTTCCCCGAGTCTGAGTGTAGCACTTGGCTGTGTCCCAGCCCCGACTCTGATACTGGCTTCCCCAGTTGATCTGTGCTGCAGAGATGCCAAGGTGCTTGCTTGAGTGACTCCTAGCTACTGAAAGTAAAAGCTGAATGCCTAATGATATCAGCAGGATCAGCCTCACCTGCTGTTTCTGTTCCCTCTGGGCCAGTCACACACTTTCTGCCAGCCTTCATCATCCCGGGCATCTGGAACTGTAATCCATAATTGAGGACCACAGACATGGATCACTAACAAGGAGGAAGATTTCAGGCTTGAGCCAGATTCTGTAAAGGCAAATAGAGACTAAAGATGAGTTTCTAGACTTGAGGATGTTTCTGTGTTCTTTTACCACAAGGAAGCCAGAACATTTCGATACGCTATTTTAATGGGTATGAGCTGCTCTAAAGGGTGTGTGTGTGTGTGTGTCCACATCCACGTTAAGCTACTGGTTTCAAACGCCCAGGTACTCTGACCTCCTTGCAGAGAGTGTTGGACCCTCCAGCGGTGTAGACATGTGTGTGGTGGATGAGTGAAGGGGTTATTATGTGAATATTTATAATGCAATAGAATTCCTATTCTAGAGACATACTTAGCAGGGCCTCTGCACAGCAGGTCTTGGGTCTGTCTTCCTGAAAGTTTAAGGAACCCGAGCTTGCTTTCCTTGTGTTTGTTATAGCTCGTTTTCAGGATGCAGCTGGACCAGGAGGATTTTTACCCACAGGTGGGTACCTGGTCCTCTAGCTTCCTACATCAGCCGGAAGGACAGGGTTTCCCTTATTTTTTCACAGTCCTCTTTGATCAACTTGCTTGAGCAGATGAGATTCTTTTAAGGTTCTTCCCCATGCACTATAAAAACTAAGACAAGCCGGGTGTGGTGGCGCACGCCTTTAATCCCAGCACTCGGGAGGCAGAGGCTGGCGGATTTCTGAGTTCGAGGCCAGCCTGGTCTACAAAGTGAGTTCCAGGACAGCCAGGGCTGTACAGAGAAACCCTGTCTCAAAAAAAACCAAAAAAAAAAAAAAACCCCAAAACAAACAAACAAACAAACAAACAACCAAAACACTAAGACATGAGTTTTTTGTTATTGTGTTTTTTTGTTTTTTAAATAAGAGCCATTTATTAAATTAGAAATGAAAGATAGCTATTCGGGTTCCTTTTCTACCCATCCTAGCTTTCTGTGAACCCTGGTTCTGTCCTGATCTCTCCACCTGGACAGATAATTAAGATCGATATCCGCTTCCCCCCCTCCCAAGTGTGTGTGTGTTTGTGTGTGTGTGTGTGTGTGCGCACACGCACACATGTATTCCTGTGTTATGTATGCACATGTGCATGTATGTGTGCAGATGCTAGGAGCAGACACTAAACATCTTCCTCAGTTTGTTCTTTACTCTCCCCTAACTTGGAGCTCATTGATTTGACTGGACTCCTTAGCCACCAAGCTCCAGGGTCCCTCCTGTCTGTGCGTCCCCAGCACCATTACAGACGCATGCCGCCCTCTGTCATCCCAACGGAATGTGTCAGCCAGTGTAGAACCAGACTGTTCTGCATCTGAGGGTGCGTGTCCTCAAGCTTGCATGACGGCCACTTTCTCAACCGAGCCACTGCTCCAGCCCAACACCGAAACCCCATTTGCTCTCAGTGCTGTTGTTTAGGTGTTGAGAGAACTGGGTTCTCTCTGACCAAACATTAGAGGCTGTAGAAGCCACTGAGTGGTAGAATCTACGGTATTGTTAGTCTCTACAAGGGTGGAGCGGTGGGATGAGGCCGTCTCTCCTGTTCTGTCTGTTTGTGCTGAGAGAGACATCCCTGCTGTTTATGATTCTAAGACAGAGGCCATGGCCCCGTGGCCATGATTACACCAGTACACCAGTCTGCTGACTCAGAGGTCAGTTCTCTGAATGGGCGTGCCCCCCCCCACCCCATTTACCTCACGGGCATTTGATGCTGAATTACTTTGCCACTTGGACTTGAGGGGGTGTGTCTGATTTGGAAAACAAATCATTAAACTTGAAGATAATTTTTTTTAAAAGCCAGAGTGAGAAAGGGCCTGCAGGTTGTCATCTGACCTACCTATGTGTGCACGTATGCATAAAATAAATAAACATATGTAAAGAAAATAAGAAGAAAATTAATATTTTAGTCAGCAGTTTTTGTTTTTTGAGGTGGGAATGATGGTGAGATAGACACAGGATCTGTGAATGAAGCCAGGCATGCCCCATGTTCACTTTCTCATTGTTACTACCAGTGCCTTATCTTTATCACCATCATCACCGTCACCTCCATCATCACCATCACCCCCATCATCACCATCACCATCTGCCATTTCAAGTCTGAGAGTCGCTCTGGAAAGCTGGGTCCTGATCTCAGAGAACGTTAAAAGGTGAAAGCGGCAGATGCCCTTGAAAGGTGACGACAGCCAGTGCAGTTAGCCGTCCTATCTGTGTCATCCTCAGAATAGCTCTGTAAGCCAGTTCGCTCATCGTTTCCATCTTAGCCATGACAAAATTGGCACACAGAGGGGTCGGGACGCTTGCAGGGTAGCGTTGCTTGGTGGAGGGCCAAGGTTTGATGTAGGACATGTGACATCCTCTAGCTGTGTCAGGTGTGTGTGTGTCAGAGAGAGAGAGAGACAGAGACAGAGAGACGGCACATATACTCGTGAGTGTGGGCTTGCATACCATGGTTCTCCTTGTGGAGGTCAGAGTTCAAGCCTCAGAAGTTTTTCCCTTCGCTGAGGGATCCGGGAATGGGACTCAGGTTCCTAGGCTTGGTTGGCTGGCACCACCTGGACCACGTCAATGCTCTGTCCTGGTGTCCCAGCTTACACATGTGGCTGTCACTCAGGTGAGTGTGGAGGCGTGGCCACCTCTGTGTCCAGAACCACTCAGTCTCTGCTTGTGCCTCAGAGACTCATTCCTTGAGGTGTGAGGGAATCTGTGCTTCACCAGCTGCATGCCAAGGGCAAGACCCTACATCCTTTCCTCCTCTGTTACTCGGAGATGAGAGCTCACAGAGAAGCTGTGTGGAGGACGTTGTTCATCTAAGGCCTGGCGGTCAGCGCGCCTGAGCTCAGGACAAAAGATGGGTTCTGCTTAGACCCTTCTCCTCCTCCTCAGTGACCCAGTGTCAGCCAGCCGGAGCCAGGCCCTCTGACATAGAGGCCGACCCTACAGACACAGCCTCGGAGGCATCCTGTTGACGTAACTGCTTGCAGATACCTTATTGTTTGATGGCTTTTTAATTTGATTGCACAGATAGGCCCTGCCTAGCTGAGTCTGAAAGACTTTTAGTAGCTAAACACAACCTGAATGCTCCTGTTATACACCCAGAGACCACACCTTCAAACTTAGCACAGCAACAAGAAGCTGGGGCACGGGGAAAGATGGGACCCTCCTGATGCTTTTACATTTTTATTTAAGGGGGTAGGGGAAAGTCTTCTAAAGCTAAACATTCTCCTCAGGGAACTCATGACAGTCACCTGAGGTGGTGCACACGCTCTCTCTCTCTCTCTCCTTCCCCTGCTCTTACTCCCACCCTGATGCCTGGCTGCAGAGAGCCTGGGGAGCCAGGTCCAGAGGCATCTTGGATTCGCAGGGAGGAAGGCAGCCGCAAACGTGGGCATGGTTAATAGGATGCAGCTGAAGTAGCTTTCCCTGCTGGCCACACTTCAAGAAGATTCGATGCACGGCAGAGTGGTCCTCCCCCCCCCCCCCAACCTGTGGCTCCTCTCCAACACCCACTTTCACACCCTTCGCCCCCTGCACACTCATTCAACGGTGGCAGCAGCAGTGACAAGGATCATGTGCAAGCATCTTGGAAACTGAGACATATGCTGCCTTCTCATTTGCAAGATCTCTTGGGGGCAGGAGGTAGGGATGGCTCAGTGTTATTGGCAAGTGGGGCCCTGGGATAGATCCCCTCACCCTGCAGATGTGAGGAGGAGGCGGAAAAAGAGCCCCCCCCCCCCCCGTGGGGCTGCAGGTCATGTTTGGTTTTCCCCGGGGAGACTCCAGCCCTTTGTTTAGAACATGGCTTTCAGTTACATCCTTAGCACTGGGTCTGCTGTTCTGTTGAAGTCATCGTCATCGTAAGGAAGAGTGATCAAAAGTGGTCCAGCGCTGCTTTTATTTCTATCGCTGGCTCACATGTAGGTCTGTGTCAGTGAGATCCTCACCTCCTATTTGAATTCTGATGTGCCAATCCATTTCCATGATTTTACATCAGTATTTTTAATTACAGTAGTATGTTTAACTCATTAGTAATATACCATGATTTACTAAAATGCATGTAAGTGGACTTTAATTCATAAAATTATCTCTCTCACTTTGGCCATATTAGAATGTTTCCACTGTTTAACTAATTGGTAGAAAGAAAACACAATAATGAATGTGCATATGTGTGTGTGTGTGTGTGTGTGTGTGTGTGTGTGTGTGTGTTTGAATGCATGAGTGTGAGTGTGAATGTGTGTCTGTGTGAGTATGTGTGTATGTCTGTGTGTGTATGTCTGTGTGAGTGTATGTGTCTGTGTTTAGACTAGAGGTCAATACAGGGTATTCCTCTGGAGTTGTCCACTCCATCCATCCATCCATCCATCCATCGGCAGGGTCTGAGCATGTAGAACTCTATATGACCAGGTTGACCTTAGGCTCCCAGAGGGCAGCCTGCCTCCTCCACCTCCCTAGTGTTGGATTAAGGTGTGTACCACCATGGCCACCAGTTCACTTTTTTCACATGAGGTCTCTGAACTGGTCTAGAGTTTACTGGTCCAGAGTTTACCAAGTAGACGAGGCTGTCTGTCCCGCTAGCCCTAGGAATCTGCCTCTCTACTCTCCCTGTCCTGGGGTTTTGAGCAGAAGCACTGAGCCTGACTATCAAATTCAGTCTTGTTCTTGTTCCTTGAGCATTTTGCCAGTTGCGCTGTTCCCCAGATCCCGCAGGACGGATTTTTACCCCCACTACGCTGCCTTTCTCTCATGTCCTCCCCTCGGTGCCATTTTCCCAGAGGGTAGCTGGTAGGCTTGAAGAATAACCTTCTGGCTCCGGTGACGTGGCACACGCAGCCATGTTTTTCAAGCAGTGTTGACTCCCTTGGCTTCTGTGCCAGAAACACATCGACAGGTGGGCGGCTGAAAGCTCAATTCCTTGTCTCTAACTCACCAACAGAAGGGAAAATAGAAGGTTGGGTTGCTGGGTGGTTGCCTTTTAAAGTTCTGGCTCTTTGTGACTTGAGTGTGTGTCCTTCTGGTGGGATTCTATCTCGTCGTCGTCTCTTGCTTCTGAGGAGCGACAGACCCACTGGCCAGCAACCCTCTGAGTGAGCATCCGGGCCCTTTGCCCCTTATCTCCAGCAAGGCCATGCACCGCCAGCCTCCTCTGCCCATGGCAGTTGGGTTGCTCCCTCGGCTCTGAAATAACTCCATCCCCGCAGACTGTGTATGCGTGCTGCGTTGCAGCAGTGAGATTTTGGCTTGAATTGGAAGAGAGACAACTTTTGAAGCATTCTTTTGGAGAATAATTAGGAAAAAGAATAGGTAGTTGTCATCGGGAAGCATGCCTAATGGTCTTTCATCTGCCACTTACCTGGGGCTGGGGCCTGCTCTCAGCCTCCGCATGGGCGATCTGTTTAGGAGTCACAGCAACCCTCGGAAGGAGGGACTCTTCTTATGACCACACACGTGTTAGTGTGCTAGAGTTGTGTGACAAATGAGCACACACTGGATGTTTCAAAGCCACAGAAATCTGTTCTCCCACGTTCTGAAAAGATGATATGCAAAGTGAAGGTGTAAGTTGGCTGTGTTCCCTGGAAGGCTTCTCTAGGGGAGAATCCTTGCCCCACCTTGCACCCTGGCTTCTGGCAGCTCCGGGCAACCCTTGCCATTCCATCTTGTCGTCGTCCTCGAGTCCTTCCAATGCTTTTGGCCATCTTCTTCTGCTCTCTTCCCTGTGTATGTCTGTCCTCTTCTTTTATTAGGCACCAGTCATGTGGCTTGGGACCCACCCTCATCCACTGTGACCTCATCTCCATGTAACTATAGTTATACTAACTAGCAAAGACTCCATTTCCAAATAAAGTGGCATTTTGAGGTTCTGAAATATGAATTGACGAGGGGGCACAGTTCCATCCAGAGCGCCATGTTTCCTGCCTTCTGGGGTAAAGTAGAGGCAAAGAGGAAAGGAAGAGGCTAGGAGAACTCAGAGTCTTCAGGTGGTCTCCAGAAAGACAAGGGCAACTGTCCCTATGATTGTCACAGGGAAAGGCTGGTACTCTGAGCAAGAGACTAGCCTGCAGGTCTAATGCAGGTAGCCTGCCCTGTACAGCTGACTGTGTTAATGTGCGGCTGTCCTGTGCAGGGCTAAAGATGGGGAGCCAACAGGTTTGGAGTTAATGGCCCCAGCTTCAGTAGCTTCAGTTAAGGCAACGACTCCTTGCCAAGAGCTTCGTCACTTGTCTGTAAGCGTGGGGGGAACCCCAGAGGCAGACATCAACGTGTCCAAGTTGGAAAGTCAAACTTGGAGCACCAGACACCAGAAGAAAGCCTGCTGGCGTGTTATCTGCAGCCTGCAAAATACATTCAGAGGCGTTCCAGGAAACTGCAGGGCAGGGGGTGAATTCCCTAGCAGTCAAGGCTGTGACTGAGAAAACTTAACCGCTCAAGGCTCGGCATGACTTCTGCATGGAGGATGCAAGATATGCGTTGCAATGCTGTCTGCTTTGTCTCATCGGAGGGGATATAAAGTGAATTTATAGGGGCTTTCCTGGGTCAGCTGCCAGCTCCTGCTCTTTGAACCACTTTTCCATGTAGTCTTGAGTTTCTCTGCTATAAAATTGGACCACTGTGGGGCTTTAGAGATAACATACAGTTAGTCTGGGATGTGGGCTGATGCCCTTCATGCTTTATGGTCAGCCCGAAGTAGCTTTGTCACGTGTTAGCACAAGGCGGATTGTTGTGTAAAGAAAAGGCTTCTTTAAAAAAGGTTAAGCCGGGCAGTGGTGGCACACGCCTTTAATCCCAGCACTTAGGAGGCAGAGGCAGGTGGATTTCTGAGTTCGAGGCCAGCCTGATCTACAAAGTGAGTTCCAGGACAGCCAGGGCTATACAGAGAAACCCTGTCTCGAAAAACCAACCCCTCCCCCCCAAAACCCCCCCCCCAAAACAAAAAAAAGGTCAAGTCCCAAATTGCATAGCCTACCTCTAAGAATCTCAGTGAACTCTACCAGTGAATGTCTAAAATGGCCTTTGATTAATATTTAGCCTTTAAGCAACTTTTTAGCTAGCTTTTAATAATTTAAATTGTATTTAAAATTTAAAGTTCTTTTTTGAATATGTCACTTCCCAGAAGAGGAAGGTAACATCTAAATAATAAAAGCTCGATCATTAATATTTAAAAAAGAGTTTTTAACTTATACCAGGACAGAAATACTGTTAGATTAAATCTTACACATAGCTGTTGTTAGCTGGATCTTCTCAAATGGGTCAGAATCTCGAAAATATTAATACTTATCCTGAAAACATTGTTGTGCTTATTTTTGGAAGTAGTCTTATTGAGTTTTGAATTTATGCATAAAGTTTACTCTTTTCAAGTGCAGCGTTCTATGGATCGGGCCAAGTTGACAGATCTGTGCAGACCCCCTCGCTTCCCCCGTCCTCAGCCCCATTTACATTCTCCATCACGCTAGCAAGAAATCCATGTCTGCCAACTGTCACTCCTGGTCCCCAGTCCTGCCCTTGGGGCAGACTCAGAGCCACTTTCTGTGGCTATATATTTACTCCTTTTGTACATATATTTTGTACAGGGTAATCTCTAATAATTTGAAACCATTCTTGGTTTTAAGTAAAAAACTTGGTATTTTGGGCTATTTTGGGGGTCACCTTTTGAAGCCGTTTTGTGGGTCACACCAGTCTGCTGGCTTTGGTTAAGTGCTGAGCTCAATCTGAGTGGGGATCTTGCAGGACTTGAGTCACCGGCTCACACGTAACACCCAAGACCTGGCCCATCTGTCAGGCTTAAATACTAAGACGCTTCAGAGAGAGCTGATGGGGCCAGCACGTTCTGAGGGTCTGTTCTAGATGGTCACTCTGAAGTAGCCATCTACTGTCCCCATTAGAACTCGGGCGGGAGTTCTAGCCACAGCGCCTAGACAGTTTGTCATACAATAGCCCAAAAAACACGTTCTTCTTTGATGTCCAGTGCCTCCCCTTCCGGTGCCTCCCCTTCTGGTACCGCCCCTTCGGTACCTCCCCTTCCGTACCTCCCCTTCCGGTGCCTCCCCTTCCGGTGCCTCCCCACTCCATCCCTTCTCCCTACGCTCTTCTGTGCTCTGAGTGGGTGAGTGGCATTCTCTGCTGGCCAGAATATCATTTTCCAAGTCTTTGTGTCTTAGCTCATTCTGGCTTCCACAACAACCAACCACATAGCATCTAAACAGAAATGTATTTCTTACAAGGTCAAGATCAAGGTACTGACAGATTAGAGACTGCAGAACATCTGCTACCTGTTTCATGGGTTCTGCGTTTTCTGTGTCCTCCTGGGGTAACATACCATTTTTATCCAAAGAGGAACCCCCATCCTAAAGGCTCTGTCTCCATGGCTGACACCTCCCAAACGCTCCACTAGCTTTCAGTATAGGAATCTCAAGGGGACACAGATATTCTTCCGTTGTCCCTTCTACTCTCCCAGAGTGGTTCCATCACACCAGTTCAGAATCTGAAGTCAGTCTCTCTCTCTCTCTCTCTGTCTCTCTCTCTCTCTCTGCCATGCACATCCACCCCCTGTGCTTGCACAAAGCCGTCTCACCACAGTCTCCAAGACACCCTCCTTGTCCCCCATGAGCCTGATTTAAGGCTTTAACAGGTGGTTTCCTTAGGCTTGGGCAGGACCTTATGCTTTTGGAAGTAGACATAGCCCTCCAACTTGGTCATACTCCTGCAGGGAGACCACGACCCTCAGGACTGGGAGAGGTGGTTGTGGAAGCCGTTGGTTTTGATGAGTCTATTCAGTGGCCACTTTCATCGGGCAGGTGAAGTTTTGAACGAGTGAGTCTATTCTTCCATGCTGGGTCATGGAGCCCCTGGGGAAGGCTTCCTTGTCAGTGAGCCTCCTGGCTCTTAGATGAATGCTATTGCTTGTCTTCCACCGTGATGCTAGGAATATTTACTGAATTCTTAGATTTCTACCCTTGACCTTCAGCAGCTGAGAGTTCTATTCAGCTCGGTCCTGCAGGGTATCAGGAAGGACTCCTTGCCTTGTGAGCTTAAATACTAATGGACACAGATAGGGAATTGACTGGAAGAGTCAGGTCTCTCCCAGCCTGTGCAGCCTGAAGAGAGAAGGGAATGGGCTTCATGCTTACTAGTCAGCCGAGGAGTCCACTGGACTGGGGAACATACCACCGTGTATTAACTATTCTCAGTGCTTTTGCCTATTTGTTTTAGGTCTCCCCCTAACTCGTGTGTGTGTGTGTGTGTGTGTGTGTGTGTGTGTGTGTGTGTGCATGTGTATGTTTGATTATTTGGGCACGTGAATATCAAAGGGCAGATTGCAGGCATCCCTTCTCTCCTTCCACAGTACAGCGTCCCAGAGATCAGACTCATATCATCACTGGTACCCACTGAGTTGTCTTGCTGGGCCAGTTGCTTGTTCTTAAACACAAAAGTCTGAAGTCTAACAATGGCAACTGTGGACCGTTTGGAGCCCTGGGATGCTCCTGAGAGGTTTTGTGTTCTAGACGCCTTCTGCACAGGGCAGGCTTGTTCGTCCAACTTATAAATAGCACACAAGCCCCTTTGGCTTTTGTGGCCTAGGGTGCCAACGTCAGTTCACATGGCGCCCCCGTGAAGTCACAGGTAAAGGACCTGAAGCTGCAGGCCCCACACGGTCCAAGCTTCTTAAAGACCTTGTTTTAGAAAAATAAACCAATTAAATAATACTGCCTCCTGTAAAAGCAGGCTTTTAATAGGTTCCACGGTGTGGCGGGTCCTGGTGAGCGCTTGTCTGCTGCCTGCTGCTGTGGGGAGACTTGAGCCTTGCACAGCATGGGTGTAATTTCACATGGTTTATGGCCGTGTTTGCCCCTCCAAGTGCTGCGATACCATTATACAGAAGGAGGACCTGTGCACCCTCAACGCCTTACCTCCTTTTTGGTGGAAATGAAAAATGAAGTCATAAATTAAAGAAAAACACAAGGAACTTCTCCCTCACCTTCCCGGGGCACCCTTGGAGGGACAAAGAAGCAGTGTTTTCCTGGTCAGCCTCATCAACTTCTAACAGCTTTTACATGTTGACTTTTGCTCAAAGATTCCCTCCTCCCATGGGAAGGCCTCTGGGCTTGCAGGATCTGTGCAGTGCTTCTATTGCAGTCCTGGGCTCCAGGGCAGGGCATCCGTACTCCAGCCTCAGGGTCAAACCCTGCCTTCTGCCTATTTTTGTTAAGCCATCCAAACAAGCCAACAAAGGAAGCATATTTCCTAATGCAGGAACGTCCGATTCCTGTCCATAAGCAAAGCTCACTAGCCTGCCTCCTGTCACTCTTCTTCTATTGTTCTTTGACCCAGTGGTGGCACTTAGCTCAACACTGCTTGTCCTTTCCAGAAAATGCTTGCCAGCCTTCTGTTAGGAAGGCAAGGAAAGGGGGTGGGACACGAGGCCTTTTCTCCCTGGGATGGATGCTTTCCTTTCAGGGTCTTCACAAGGCCCAAAGGGAGGAGTCGGGGAGGGAGGCAGCTCACCTGTTGCTTATGCTAACTACTCTTCATTGCGGGTGTGTGTGTGTGTGTGTGTGTGTGTGTGTGTGTGTGTGTGTGTGTGTGTAGGAGGAGGAGTGGTGTGTATGTGAAGGAGGAATGGGGTATGTGTGAATGTGTGTGGAGGGGGGAGTGGTGTGTGTGTATGTGTGCGTGTAGGAGGAGTAGGGTGTGTGTGTATGTGAATGTGTGTATGGGGAAGTGGTTTGTGTATGAATGTGTGTGAATGTGTGTGTATGAATGTATGTGTGTGTGAATATGTGTGTGTGTGTGTGTGTGTGTGTGTATAGGAGGTTGGTTCCTGTGTGTGCATGTATGCATGAATGTGTGTTTATATGTGAGTGTGTATGTGGAGGGGAGTGGTGTGTGTGTGTATGTGTGTGTGCGTGCAAGCGCGATTGTGTGGAGGGGAGGAGAATGCTTGGTGTATGTGCATGAACGCCTGAATGTGCGTGTGTTTGCAAAAGCCAGAGATTGATGTCGTGTCTTTCTGTTTCATGTGACACCTTATTTTTTGAGAGCAGTCCTCTCATTGAAGCTAGAATTCTGCACTTCAGTCACTCAACAGTTAGTTGGCCAGTGAGCTCCAGGGGTCTCATCTCTACGTCTCCAGGGTGGGAGAAGTATTCACTTGTGGACAGTGGCCACTGTATCTGGCTTGTTTTCATGTGGGTCCTGGGGATCTGAACTCAGGCCTTCATGCTTCCTCAGGAATCCGTTTGCCAAATGAACCATCTCTCAAGCCCCAGGCTCCTCCCTCTGTCCTCAGGCTGACATCTGAGCATCCTGCCCCCCCCCCCTTCATCTCAGCCTGTTTCCTAGAGGTGTCTTAGTCTTTTGACTGATGTGTGGCCAGTTCCCACTGTGCCCACTCCCTAGCTAATTCAGGCAGAGAGGTGTTCCCATCTTTCTACCAGCAGCCAGGCAACACCGATCATACATTGCTAGGCGCATACCTAGAATGGCATTCGGAAACTTCTGTTGCCAAGCACATTGTAAGCAGTCTGCATTGTAACTGGTTCAAGCTTCACAACCAGCCCAGAGAGAGATTCTCTTCCAACTCCCTTATACAGGCAAGGATGCAGACAGAGAGGATGCGGGATTTGCCTGAGGTCACACAAATGGTTAGAGCCAGGATGAAAACCCAGGCTGTCTGGTCCAGGGAATAAGGGAATGTGCACTTGGTCACCACTACACACCAGAGTGCTCCCTGGACTTCTGGGAGTCTCTGCTGTTCTTGCTCCATTAATCTTCATTTGGATGATACTCTATAACAAATGGTCTGGTGTTTGAACAAAGCCCTGTTCATGTGTTCTTCCACACACTGCTCCTTCTCCCCCTCATTTTCTCTTCTTCCCCTCCTCATCTCCGCCCTCCCTCCCTTCTCCCCTCCTTCCTCCATTCCTCCCTTCCTTCCTCTCCTCTGTCCTCTCCTCTTCCTCTGTCTATAGTTAGCTGTCCATGCATGGATGGGCTTAGGGTGTTTGTAGACAGGAAATATGAAAAAAGAGTTCATTTCTATTGACAACGATTCTTGGGCCCCTCACCGCAGGGGAATGTAAAGTTCTAATCCTCATTGCAGTTGTAAGTGTATAGTCCTTCATCCTTTCTGCCTCAAGTTGATATTTTAATGAAAACGAACATTGTAGAAGACTTAGGAGAGACTGGGCTTTTGACTTACTGTGGAGGGGCCCTTGAAAATGATTCCCCCCGTTCTCAGGAGTGCAGGTCCCAGGTGCCCGGAGGAGGTGGTGTTTCCTGAGGATAGTTACCTGCACGCTGTGTGACACAGTCAGCACAGAACTGTGTGGGATCAGGATGGAAGTGGAAGTTTCTACCTCAGCGGCACCTGCGCCATAGAAACATCACAGAGCTGCTACAGCAGGATGCCCCCAGGTCTTTGGTGGCACTGGCATAGCCACATATACTGTTCTCTAAAAGCAAAGTGTTTCCAGTCCAGGATATGACATGAGACCGCGTGGATCGCTGTCTTACTGGTTTGTATTTACTCCCTCATTTTTATCGTTACTTTAGAATGTGTTTCTTCCTGTGAAGATGCTGTAATGGCTAGTAGTTGTCATCAGCCTGACATACCCAGGGAGACGGAGCCTCAGTTGAGGGTTTGCCTCCGTCGGGTTGGCCTCTAGATATGTCTGTGGGACATTTGCTTGATTGCTAATGAACGGTGGAGAGCCCGGTGGATGGTGCCACCCCTGAGTGGCTGTCCTGGGTGGTGTGAGAAAGCAGGGTGAGTGAACCATGGAGAGCAAAAACAGTTGGCAGTATTCCATCATGTGTCAGCATCTGTTCCTGCTCTGTCTTTCCCTTCACGATAAGCTGTAAGGTGAAATAAACCCTTTCCTTTCCAAGTTATTTTTTGGTTCTGACCCTTGTCACAGCAACAGAAAGCACACTGGGACTCATGCTCACAGTCTTCTGTGTCCTCCTCAGGAGCCTTGTCATGGGACTTCTGTGAACAACTGTCTCGCACCTTCCCATTGTATGTGACTGTGCTACCTCACAGTGAGGTTCTCAGACCACAGCCCTGTTGCTAGGTGATGTGAGACTATGATCCCATACCCCGGCACAGCCACACTTGTTTCTTGGGTACCCTGATGCCTTCTGAAAGTGGCTACATCCCAGTGAGCTTTAGATGCCTGTCCTGTTTTCCTGCGTGCTGTAGAAAGCATTTTTAGTGCGGTCTGTGCCGTGGGGCGTGGGGACAGAACCGCTTGGTGCTGTTGCGACCTGGACAGCAGTGGGCTCATTGCTAGAAGCGGCTCCTTTCTCTTTGCATCCTGTTTCTTCCTCCCTCCCGGACGCCTGTCCCTCTGTCACACAGCAGGCCTTTGTAGCTGTTTTCTGATGGGCTTCACTTTCTCTCCTCAGTCATGCGGAGGAACCCCTTCGGTGTGGACATCTGCTGCCGGAAGGGATCTCGAAGTCCGCTGCAGGAGCTCTACAATCCCATCCAGGTAGGACCCCGGTTCCTCGTTGCTATAGTGTGTGTTCAGGGGATTTGATACGCCCTCTCCTGCCTTCACGTTCAGCATCCTTTACCGGAAACATTCCCAAACTCAAACCCTTTTGAGCAGCCTCGTGGTACCGCAAGTGGAAAATCCCGTGTCTGATATTATGTGATGGATCACAGTCAAAATGCAGGTGCACTGAAATACTGTACAAAGTTATCTCAGGACACTGATGTAAGATGCATATGCAATATAAATGAATCTCATGCATAGACTTGGATCCTGTTCCCAACGTACCTCATGCATGTACAGAAAGTCCAGAAATCCACAGGGGAGCCCAAATATGAACCATTTCCTGTCTCAAGCATTTAGGATAAATATAGTTTAGGAACAGTGTGTAAGTTGTAGAAAAAAGTTGTTTAAGAAACAGGGAGGATTTGCGTGGGACGCTACTTTTAACCTTCCTGGGCTTTGGGTCTCTCGGGTGACATCTTCCCAGGTCCTAGCAATGGGACTCTGAACTTGAAAAGTCTGCAAGCTTGTGCGACCCTCCACTGGCCACCCCCAGAAAGGTGTGCACGTGGATAAACTCCGCATGCAGTTAGTGAGACCTAGCGATGACCTCACTGCAGAAGACCTTCAGGTTGGGGTTGTGCATGTAAAGTGACTGTTGCTGGTTTTTTGACTGATTAGTCTAACAAGGTGGCGAGCGTGGAGGTCGGGGTGGGGAGTGGAGCGTGCCTTCCGTGGGAAGGGAGGAGCAGTCAGGAGGCCTGGTCACCATAGCAATAACCTCAGGCCGCTTGAGTTGGCGTGGAGACTCTTGAGCCCGTCCTTCTGTAGGAATGTCTGTTAGTGTTGCTCCTGATTGAGTGACCGAGCCAGTGCCCACAGACCTTGGTAACTGCTGGGAAATGAGTGCGTGCTGAGGAGAGACGGCCTGCTGAGGAGAGACGGCCTGCTCGGGATCTCAGGGCTTCACTTTGCGCTCCATCTCAATTATGTATTTCCATAGAACATGGTGCCTGGGGGAGAAGATAATATGCTGGGATGTCAGTGAGGACAGATTCTTAGAGTGACTGCAAAGGCACAGACTTAAAAGCTTCTTGGCTCCACTTCCTCCCTCTAGCCTACCACCTGTGCTCCCTTCTGGGGGAAAAAATAGGACTAGAATCTGGGCACCCTTGGTGACCTAATGATGTTGATTCTCTGTCTTGAGGCTTCCTCTGTTGGCCTTTGCAGAGAGAGACTCAAGGGGTATTTGATATTGGGTTCCTTTGCTGCTCCCGTGACCTGGCCATTGTGAATAAGTCTCCTAGCCTGTCTACTCTGTCATCTTCATAAAGAGATCAAGCAGGCTTTGGCCACACATAGGACTTCTGGTATGCTCTGTTGAAACTCACCCAGGCTACTCCATCAGAACCATCCGTACTCCCTCAGGACATCCTTTATTGATGAACATCACAATATGCATAGGCAGAGTCACGTCTACTATAGCTGACCCTCTGGGTAGAAAGCCCACGGACTGGGTCTTGTCTACCATTTACATCCGGTGCCTAACACTGGGCCTGGTTGATATGGGGGGGGGAGGTCCCCAAGTATCTGTGACTTTTGAAAGAGCAAAGATCAAGGTTCAGGTTCCCACATCTCCAGCTGTGCAAGACGAGGTGCCCGTTTCTCAGCATGCCTCTGGAACTCTGGAGGATGACTGGAGGATGACTGTGAGCTGTCACTTTCCTCGATTTCAGAGTCAGACTTAGTGTCAAAGCCCAGTGATATCATTTCCTAGCTCTGTGACCTTGCATGGGCCACGTAACCATGCTTTGACTGCCATCCCTCTTTTATGACATTCGGGGACTAATACCAACTGCTGGATTCAAGAGGTGGTGCGGTGACCTTCTGTGCTGGCTGCCCGCTGTGGGGCTTGTGCTTTCCTGGTTTGTTCCCTCACTGACCCCCTGGCATGTCAGAAACTGGGCATCGAGGCCACTGAAGCTAATATAGCCACCTGCGATGGGTACTTACTGTGTCCCAAGACTGGTGTGCACAGACGGCCTTGTCTGGCTTCTTGGCAGACCAGTCAGAGGAAAGGTGACTATCCCATCTACTGTCATCCCTCCTCACAGCGGTAGTGAGTATTGTGTTAGTGAAAGCTACATTTAGCTCTGCCCCTCACCGGGGAGGGCACTGGTAAATGAGTCACTATCCTTTAAGGGCATCTTGGGTACACTGTCTGTCCTCTCCAGCCCATCCAGCAAACACTCTTCAGGAAGATCACCCCGTTTCCCAGGGATGTAGTCTAAGGTTTTTGTTCCAGGTCTAGTTTCCTTTACAAGTGGTAGTTATGCTCGTTCCCGTTCAGGGCTTGTTTTTGAAGAAGCAGGCCTGGTTAGTAGTGGTCTGCGGAGTTTAAGAGACGGGGACACGCTGATGAGCTTAGACAGCATTGCCTTCCTGAGTCATTGCCAGGCTTAACGTGGGACTGAGCTCCCCTGCACCTTCTCATAGTTTCCTAACAGCTCAGCTGCTGAGCCTGGGACAGTGTAGTCGCTGAGGCAAGTGGCAAACTCTCTGATCGCTCCCAGAAATGGTGTTCGCGGGTTTTTTTTTTTCTGGGTGTCTATTTGGTCTTAGTAACAGAATAGTAAAAACAACGAGACCATTTATTTCTTATGACAAGAAATTCACCTTACAGCAAGAAGCACCTTCTTAGTTACCTCGGATACACAGGCTAGGCCAGATACTTCCTCGGTCTTGGATTCAGCTCACTGAATCTGCATGGTGAGCTCTGAGCTAGATGGTATTTCCCATTTTTTGGATAGAGAAGTGAAACTAATAATTGCGTATGATTTATTTGAGCCCAGATCGCTAGTAGGACGCAGTGAGGATCCAACCACAGAAGGAACTCCTCCTCCCAGTCTGGGGAAATTGCACGCAGTTACTAGTGACTGGTACTGCTGACTATTACCCTCGAAATCCTCTTGGCAGGAACCACCCTCCTCCTGCAAACAGATGTATATCTAACAAGATTTTCCTGGATAAAGAGTGAAATCAGCCCAGGGGCAGTTGTCTCTACTCTGACTTCAGCATCCAGGGCTTTCTTAGTGCACTGAAAAACCCCAAACCACCCAAAGAACAATTGGTTAAGAAAAAAAAAAATCCTTCACAGTCGATATTCATAGCAAAATAGCACTGTAATGTCTTATAATTTTCCTGGTTCTCTGCTGTCTCCCTGGTCCCAAAATAAAGCATAATTGCTGATCGGATCAGCTGGCGCCGAGTCACCGAAAGTTCAGGAGTTGCCAACCACAGACTTGTGGGCCGAGCCATCTGCAGGCTACCCCCGCTCAGTCAGTGCTGACCCACAGGGCAGAGAACTGCTCTCAGCTGGCTGAGAGGGTGTAATTGTCCCTGAATGCCATCGAGGGCGAGACAGCTTGTCCTCCTGCCTCCCCACCTCCCGGCCTCTCATGGCTTCCCTGAAATCTTCACAGTATCATTCACGCGGTTTGGCCTGCCCTGCTATGGCTTTCTTTAGCATGTGTGCCTGCCCTGTTATTAGAGCATTCTAAGGGGGCAGGGTGCGCGGCACAGTGCTGGCCAGGAACTTGCAAGCAGCATAGCTAGGTCTGAACGGAGCTTCCTGGAGTCCCTGGGTCCAGATGTTTAGGGATCTAGAAGTGTTCTAGGTGATGTGTTGCTGAACATGGTTGAAACTCTGAGGTCCTATAACCTCACTTATGGGGCAATCTCTTGGTGTGCTGGAGTAAACTTTCTTCTCCAGGGGTGCACAGAATTAAGGATAGAGTGAAGAGGAATGGGAGGAAGGAGAAATGAGACAGTTGGTGTTTATTGAACATGGAATACGTATCTGTGACTATTCTAGACATTTTCCAAACAAGGGTCATTGATCTTGCTTTTGTTGGGTTGGAGATGGAACTCAAGACTCCTTGAACACTGAGCAGCCATTTTTCCTACCAGCGAGCCATGGTCCAACCCCTCACTGAGCCTTTACAAGTCCCCCTTCCAGATGAAGGTCTCTTGATAACTTCATTTTTTTAGAAGGTAACTGAGTTTTTAAGAGGCTGCACAGTGCGCCAAGATCACGTACTACTAAACGACAGGACTGGGTCTTTCTTACCATGCTAGCCTGTGGGAAGAGGGAGCCTTGGCATGTCTCCTCCAGGTAGAACAAAAAGCTTCCAGAAGACTCTCCTTCCCTAATACGGCATGGACCCAGATAGAAAGCTGTCAGTGAGCAGAGCTGAGGCCATGGAGTGGTATGGAACCCACAGTAGGTGTCCTGTAAGCATTTTCAGCTGGCAGTTTCCTTTCTTCAGAGTCTGGTGTCCGGCCAAGGCAGGAGAGGACTTTATGTCCTGGCTTGGAGCTAGGTTAAGCAGAAGTCACCTCTAAGAACTCTGCTGTTGGATGGTGGTTCTCTCTCCTTAGAGGTGTCCATCCAACTGAAAAATATTACACTGATAGATGCTACTACCGTGGTCGAGGGCTGGAAGGAGCCTGTGGATAACGTTCCTCACCTTGACCTGGGTAGTTTTCTGCTGGTCCTATGGGTTTTTAAAGAATAAACAGAGAAAAAAAAGGTCCCAGAAGAGAGAGCAGAAGAGGTGAGAGAAGATGTAGTGTTAGCACCCCTCCCCCCAAGTCCTGCGCACAGTGGGGACCCTTAAGAGGAAGATGCCCTTGGGCCAGGCCTTTAAAAACAAGTAAAATGCTAGGAGAGACTAGCATTGCAGATGACAAGAGCAAACAGCAGGTGCTGGAGCCTGGTTGGAAGAGACAGGAAAAGCACTTAGTCCTAGGGAGATTGGGTCATAGTGCTCATCTAGAGAGAGAGGAAGTGGAGGTAGGTGGGCATGGGGGTCCCAGGGAGACACTCGGTTCATGAAGCAGCTGTACCTCCGACTCAGCTGCTTGTTGAGTGGAAGGGCTTCTCTACAGCTGGAGCCCCCCAACATTTGGTCTCAGCAGCACTGTCTGTCAAGTGAAGGCGTTGTGTTAAACCAGTGGTTCTCAGCTTTGACCACACATAGGACGCACTTAGAGATGTGAGGACCTGCCTGGAGCCTAGGCCTTTCCCCAGCGGGGCCTGACTTTATCCAGTCTAGGACTTTGCCAGCATGTCAATATGTCCCAAGGCTTCCGAGGTTATTGTTCTGGGCTTTAGAGTTCAGCTGCACGGGGCTGAAGGGTCCTCTAGGACCTTCAGTTACAGACACTTTCGAGTCTAACACAAGCCATCCTGTATTCTTGTTTTAGTGCTCCAGATAACACACTGGGACAAGTTCCCCCTTGAAAGGAATACTCAAGCCTCTCCTGTAAGCAGAGGGGAAGGACCAGACATCAGATGAGGTTTCCAGGGATCAGTTTGCATCTTCCAAATCAAGAAGGGGGAGGCTGTCTGCTTCGGCACTTTGCTGTTTGCAGAGAATTTGTTGGGGATGGTACCTGCCCAGGAAGGCCAGAAAGGGCAGCCGTTGTTCAGCCCTAACTCTGCTGCATTAATCTCTTCATTAGCAGCCACCTGGTAAATGATGAGCCTGTCTCATTATCTTGCTTTGACCCAACAGCTGTCCACCAGCCAAAGAGGGATTGATTTAGTCGTAGACTGGCTCCTTCTGCACGGCTATTACCGATAGTTGGCCCAGCAGAATGGCAGCTGGCTAGCAAAGACGAAATATTACATTAACCTGTCCCTACCTATAGCAGTCTCTTGAGTGCTACATTATTCATGGCAAGTGACATTAGGCCAGCGAGGATCTCTGCAAAGCCAGGGACAGTAGGCTGACTTTTTTTTTTCCCCCCCCATGGTTAGCAGCTCTATTATACTCAAGCAAAAAGCTACCCTGGTCAGATATCCTATCAAGCTAGGCCAGGTGGAGACCTGGAGGGAGATGCAATTCAGGTCATCGGAGAAGATTGGATACTTGAAAGAACTGAGGTATGCTAACCTAGGTATATGACCTGCGGCCATTACCCGACCTCCACAAACCTGGGCTTCCTCATCTGTAGAGAATTAGAGGAAAGCGCCTGTCATACAGGTTTCTGCAAGTCAAAGACCTCACATTCCAAAGGCTCATTCAGTAAAGGCTTGCCTTACAAGTAGGAGGGTCTGAGTTCTCCCCCCAGGACTCACGTAGAAGGTGGAGCACTGCAATGCACACCTGCACTGAGAACTCAGGGTGCACAGACAGGGAGGGGCGTCTCTGGGGCTTCCTGCCCCTGAGGACACTCTCAAATCAGGACCGAGTTAGGAGTCACTCACTCACTGAGAGCACAGTCTGTTTTGATTTATGTCGTATCTCAGGCTTTTTTCGAGCTAGAGACACCCATTTCCAAGACCATGAATGTCTCTGTCTCCGTGAGCAGTCTATGTACAGACATGCCCACTGCACACAGGTCCTAGACAGTGACCAGACACAGTTGCGTAGCTTGAAAAGCTCCTGTAGGTGTGTCTGCCACAAGCCCCCTCTGTGAGCACCTTGGGAATGGGGGAGTTTACCAAGCCCTTCCCTCTTGAGGTGGTGCTGCCTGTGAGTTTGTGGCTAACTCTTGCTGCCTCTGTAGGCCCATTGTTCTGTTTCAGACACAGAAGATTCAGGAACACCTCCTTCTTTGACACGATCTATGGAGATATGGCGAGGAAGTGCTTGGAACTACTGGGGTTTTAATGTGGCGCTCTATGTGAACAGAATCTGACATATTTCCAGTAGAGAAGCAGCATTAGGGTGGCAGAGTGACCTCAGCCATTGCCAAACGGTGACACAGCTGGACAAGCTGCCATTTACCAAGAGTTATTTCCTGAATTACCCTCAATTAGGAGAGGCCTCTTCATCATCTGATTTTTCTGTAAATTGCACAATGCAAGCAGCTTCTAGGCCAATTGGAATTTGACCTCAGATGGAGGCCAAGTGCACCAGAGCCTGGTTTCTTGTCAAGCTCTGTGGGTGCCGCCCTGCGAGGGTGGGGGGTTGAGGGAAGGGGTCTCCTGCTCCCAGGACATACGCCGGGCACTGGGAGGTCTCAAGCAAACGGCTACATGTTTCTCAACACTGGAGAGTTTGCTTATAAAACAGGAATGAAAAAAAATGCAAAGGTTTTTTTCAGACTTACATTTGAAAACATGCAGAGTTATGGGCACGTGGCAGGCAAACCAGGCTTGTTTGCATGATGTGCTATTGCTGCTGCTGCGGCTGCTGCAGCTGCTCATTCAGAAGAGCCCTCCGTTGGGAAACACTCCCTACTTTTCTTCCTCTGGAGATTTTTCTGTTAGCCTAGAGCTACAAAGCAAACAGGTGAAATACATTTTAATCAGATGTTTTATCCAGCTCAAGGCACTCAAAATATCATTTCTACCTGTCATTAGTTAAAAAAACAACCAACAACAACAACAACAACAACAAAAAAAACACGAAGAAAGTCTGTGTCCTGATTTCCTTATGCTGTTCGGAATCAGGGTTGTGTACTGGCCACTGTACTGGACCATATGGCCATTGAAGTGACCTCACTGTCATTGTTTACTGGTGTGTCCCTGGTTCATTTGCACTGGCTTCTTGAGGTAAGGAAGGGACTGTGTCTTGTGAGTCTGGAACCTAGCTGGCTTCCTAGCCAGGCATTGGTAGGGACTCTTCAGTGTGCATTGAATTAGGTACCTTTCTCATTTATTCTAATAATTTAGGAGATACTGCCTATCAAACGGCCACTGAAGGCATGGCAGCTGGAGGTACCACTGGCTCATAACATCTGGGTGTCAGACAGAGAGCGGGGAACCCTGCCATATTACACCTCAAGACCTGCCTTCTGAAAACTACTTGTTTCCTCCAGTGAGGCCCCATCTCTTAAAACTCCCACAGACACCCTCCCCCCCAAATAGTACCACCAGCTGGGAACCAAGTACCCAAATACAGGAGCCTACTGTGGACGTTTCACATTCAAAACCTAATATGAGGTATTGAGGCTCTGAACACAGCCACTTTTTCCTGGGCCCTGTGAGCTCAGCATGTGACCAGACACCACAATGGAAGAGCTTCTGGGTGTCTTAGTTAGGGGTCACTATTGCTATGATGAGACGCCATAACGAAAGCAAGTTGGGGAGGAAGGGGTTTATTCAGCTTATGCTTCCAGATCACAGTTCATCATCAAAGGAAATCAGGACAGGAACTCAAGCAGGGCAGGAACCTGGAGGCAGAAGTTGACGCAGAGGCCATGGAGGGGTGCTGCTTACTGGCTTGCTCCCCATGGCTTGCTCAGCCTGCTTTCTTACATAACCCAGACCACCTGGAACAAAGGCTGGTCCCTCCCATATCAATCGCTAATTAAGAAAATGCTGTACAGGCTTGCCTATGGCTGGATCTTGGAGAGGCAGTTTCTCATTTAAGGCCCCCTCTCTCGGATAACTCTAGCTTGTCTCAAGTGGATATAAAACTAGCCAGGGCTCTGGGGTTCAGGGAAGGAGAGTATCTGCACTGGGGCTGGGGCCTGTGCTTGACTTTCTGAGAGCTTAAGTGCAGGCTGGAGAAGAGTGAGTACCTCGGGTGTGGCAGCCCTCCCTGTGCCCTTCCCACCACCCACCGTGACAGGTCTCCCACAGCACAGTTTAACTGAAGGTGAAGGCATTGGAGCCCAGGTCACTCCCTCTGGTTCTAACTCTTCCCGGCAGGACCGGACCACTTGACAGAGGGAATTCAGGATCTTGGGGGTGGGGGTGGGGGTGGGGGTGGGGGCTTTGATTTCCTCATCTGGAAACCGGAAAGGAATTACTTAACCTCAGTTAACCACGCTGTGTCACACAGCAGTTAAGACTTGGTACAGCCGGGTGCCCCTGGTAAGGGAATTCGGGGTACTCTTTTAATCTCCCTGAGCCCCAGTTTCTTAATCTGTAAAGTGTGTGTGTGTGTGTGTGTGTGTGTGTGTGTGTGTGTGTGTGTGTCAGGGGTGCTGTCAGTTTCTAGATCTCTGGGTTGTTCCAAAATGGAATGAGCTGATTTCTCTGAAGTACTCAGATCAATAGCATAACATACAGCCAAGTTTAGCAGCCAGTATTTAAAAAAAAAACAAAAAAAAAAAACAAACTTTAAAGTTTTTCCTATAGGGTCCTCAGAATACCTCTGTCCCCAGTGGGTGGATTCAGGGAAACGGGAGACAGAACCTACAAGTACAGTCCCCTTCCTGGCTTGGCTAACTCTCCCTCAGACTCACACAGGCACTTTGTTGAGCTAGGCTGAGCGCTCCCAAGCCAAGATTGTGTTTGCGGAGGCCAGAGACAATGTCTGACTCAGGGAAGCTGCAGGAAGCTAGCTATCACTTCTATGGGTTTGGAACTTTTTTTGTTTCCTAAAATAAAAATAAAAATGTTAGGCAGCTGTTTTTAGATGTTCCTTTTTTGAGCATTCCAGGCCCAGACATAGTAACCATGTGTAAGTTTCTTCTTGGTTCATGTTCCTTGCCCACGGGGGCCTATTTCCGTGTTCTACTTGTTCTTCAGATGTCAACGGAGGTGGTTTGGCAGCCATCTTCCATACTGGTGCTGAAGCCCTACCAGTACTGGTGTTGGCAGAGTGGTGCTGATGGAGAGTTTCTGGGTCTGTCCCCTCATTAACAGGAGGGACCTGCCAGTGAGAGCAAGCCCCAGCAGGCTGCGGGCAGGGCAGGCCGTGAGCTGTCCATCCAGAGAGGATCTGTGGCCCTGGCTAGTAACAGGGTTCACTGGGCTTCTATTGGTGAGAGCGCGGGCTCTGTAAGCCCGGCGTAGTTGCTAGCTGAGCGAATTAGCGGCAAGGTTAACTCACGCAGACAAAGCACAAAGCCCTGGGTTTGCTTCCCAGTTCCGCAGGAACAACAACAGCATGGTGGTACAAACTTGTAATCGAGGTCCTTGGGAGGTGAAAGCAAAGGGGTCAGAAATGGAAAGTTATCATTGTGGAACCTGAGGCCAGCCTAGGCTGCATGAGACCCTGTGTCTAAACAAACAAGGTCCAAGAGACGCTTGGTCGGGCAGTGTTTGCCACATAAGCATGAGGGACCTGAATTCAGATCCTCATCACATAGATTTTAAGAAGGGGGTTAAAAAGGAAAGCTAGGCCTTTCCTCCAGGAGTGGCCTCCCTTCGCCATACCCTTAGCTCAACAGGGAATGGGCAGGAGTATCCTCTGAGAGCTGTGCAGTCAGTGAGCGGCTCACCCTTTTCTTAATGAGGACCAGCTACAGAAACAGAAATCCCTTGTTTATTTACTTACTTGCCTGCTTGCTAACTCATTCATTCATTCATTCATTCATTCATTCATTTTACTACCCATAATAAAATGTCATTTTTTTCCCCTTGAGCAAGAAAATAGTTGTTTTGAGTTATGAGGGAGCTGCATATACCAATGTGATTTTCTTCGTGATAATAATAAGGTAGGTAGGGGCTGGGAATGTAGCCTCGTTGGTAGAGTGCTGGCCTAGCATGCACCAGATTTTTAGTTCAGTCCCCAAGGCTACATAAAATGGGGCATACAGTAGTACAAACCTGCTATCCCCAGACTTGGGAGGTGGAGGCAGAAGAATGAGAAGTTCAGGGTCATCCTTGGCCACATTGTGTGTTTGAGGTAGCCTGGGTTATTTGAGATCCTACCTTAAAATAAACACACACATACACTCATACACACACACACACACACACACACACACACACACACACACACACTGCAGAAATTCAAGCTTGAGTTCTCTGAGCAGGCACTAGAAGGGTGGGGAAATTATCAGTGAGATCTCTCTCCCTCTCTGTCTTGGTTATGATGATATAACTACAGCAGAGGGAACCCAGGATAAGCATCTTGTTAAGATAAGGCCTTGTTGAAAGCAGCACAGGCTGCTCAGGTGTGGTCCCGACAGCAGTTAATGGAGCCCTGTCTCTATCAAGACCCCCTTCCGTTTTTGTTTTTTTTTTTTACCTGCTTGTCCAGATCCAACACAAACCTTGGAAAGCCCTTCACGCCTGAGCTCAGGCTTTCCACGGGGGATCCTGGACAAAAGCTACAGGACATAGTCTAGGAAGAACCTTCATCCATGCTGAGGGCAGAGGATCCCAGGGAGAATCAAAGCTGAGCAGCCTTCAAGAACCCTGGGCTGCTTACGCCATGAGGGAACAGGAGGGAGACATGCGTGCCTCCCCTGACCTAGATCAGGTCATTAGAACCCAAGGTCTGTGACTGACGACTTTCCAAGCCTTGGTGGGCTGAATGCCCTTCCATGTCACGGGAGTATACTGTTCTCTGTGACTAAGGGCAGCCACAAGGAGGAGTTTTAAGGTCAGGCTGTCCTGGACTCTCTGGGGAGGTACACTGTGTGTCAAAAACCATAAGATGGAGACAAGGCTGTCACAGACAGACAGACAGACAGACAGACTGGGTGGGGATGCAGCTAGTTTTGTTCAGAGCATGTCTAGCATTCATTAAATCTTCAGTTTGATCCCTAGCACCATGGAAACCGAGCATGGTAGAATAGGCCTGTAATCCCAGCACTCGAGAGGTTGATGTAGGAGGATCAGGAGTTCAAGGTCATCCTCAGTTACAAACAGAGTATGAGGCAACCAGGGCTCTCTGAGAGGCTGTCTCAACATTAAGTAAGTAAGTAAGTAAATAAATAAATAAATAAATAAATGCAGGACAAGGCAGAGTGGGGTTTCCATTGGTGCCTCACGGCGTAGGGCTAAATTGCCTACACCTTGACTTTAGTATTTTGACCTCCAGAATCCCATGAGAGTAAACCATATTGTCTTAAACTACAGAGTTTGGGGTAGTCAGCTGCAGCAGCCGTGGAAACCTCATCTGCCCATACACCTTTGCAGTTGAAGCTAAGAGGCCATTCCCTGTGTGTCAGGTCCAAGGGATGCTTAGGGAGGCATTGCCTGTGATCTCAGATGAGCAGAGTCCCACAGCCCATTGAGTCCTGAACATGGGAATCCCAATGCCCTTGTGTACCATGGGTTTATGTTGCAAAGCCCACCCTAAAGGTGAAAACCCCTGAAGGAAAACAGCAAGCCAGAGGCTGTCTGCTGCTGACCACCGTGGGAATCCTCCTGCCTCTGTTAGAGAGGCCTGGGAGGATCATTTGAGGACCTGTGAAAAGGCAGAGATAGCAAAGCCAGGCCTTTGTCCCACCCGTGACCCTTGAACATGCTCATCACCACTTACACACCTGCAGGAAACAGCAAGGATAACAGCTAAACAGCTAAAGTGTCTGCCTTGTCTGCAAAAAACCCAAAAAACAAACAAAAAAACACAACAGACTCTGCCGGAAATTTGCATAAACTCACTCTATAGATGAGGTTCTGCAGGTGGAAGGTGCCACCATTGGGCTTGGTACAAGAACAGCCACAACAAGGAGGAAGAGAAGGAGGAAGAGGAAGAAGAGGGGGAAGAAGAAGAAGAGGGGAGAGAGGGAGGGAGGGAGAGAGGGGGAAGGGGAAGGAGAGGGAGGGAGGGAGAGAAAGAGAGGGAGGGAGGGAGAGAGAGAGAGAGAGAGAGAGAGAGAGAGAGATTAAGAAAAGGACTAACCCCTGTGGCCATCCCCAGTAAAATGTGTTAAGACCTGTTTTGGCATAGTTTGTAGCATCTCCCAGGCTCCCAGAGCACTCACAAGGCCGGCCCCACTGAGATGCAGCCCTGTGAGGGCAGCGGGTAACTCTAATGGTTTGACTGTAGTGTGTCCCCATGCAGTCTCTTGTATGGTGGTGTGCAGCAGGTGATGAGGCCTTTAAGAGAAAGATAGACGTGGTTAGAATACTTGGGACCCTATCCTGGGAGACAGGGAGTTAATGGAGTTCTCCTTGGATGCCAGGTAGTTCCCCGGAGAGAATTCTAGAAGAATCCAGGACCCCGCCCCCGTGTCCTTGGCTCCAGTCACTCTGAGCTCCGTCTTCTGCACACACTCCTTAGAGCCTGGTCTGCTAAAATACTGAGCACCGGTCAGTCTCTCTTGCCACCTGTGGTTGCAAGATGAAGTCAGGAAGGGTTGTTTAATTTTGGTTCCATTGTGCTTATTCTGGGATTGGAGAAACTGACCTCTCTAAGATTGCCTCTGCGGATTGAGATGCAGCCCAGTCCACGGAGCCTCATCTATCCGAGTCTCTGTTCATTCTGAAAATGGCAAGCAAGCAGAGAGACCGTATGAATGAGGGCTCTGGAGAGCACAGAACATAGTGCTCACTGTCAGTGGAAGCTGGGGCCCCCATCTACGGAGGGTGGTGGGAACGAGCTGCCAGGCAGATTCCAGGAGCGCTGGCAAAGAGAAGCCTTGCACAGAGCAATCCTGCATCTCATTAAGATGCGCTGTGCTCTAGCCCAGCTACTGGGGAATTGTTGGAGCAATTACATTCAAGCCTCAATTTTGAGGTTTGAAAAGGGGGTCAGTGCATAATTGGCAGGAGGAGGACAGGAAAGAGATGGCTTGAAACAATAGGTATTAAGTGGCTGTCACAGCCAGGGAGGCTGAGATAGAGGGGCCAGACACCCTAGTCGGATCCCTAGAGGTCAAGCGTGGGTGGTCTGTGAATCACACATGGGCCTCCTGGATGTTGCATTTAGGCTTTCTTGGAATCAAAGGGATTCTGGAGAAAGCTGTGTGATGCTTGGGATATGTTTGTTGTATGAATGAATGAATGAATGAATGAATGAATGAATAAATGGTACTTGCTACCTAGTTACCAAATAGATGAATGAAGGAGGAAGGGGATAAGGAATGAATACAAAAGGAAGACAGGGGGCTGGTGAGATGGCTCAGCGGGTAAGAGCACCCGACTGCTCTTCCGAAGGTGATGAGTTCAAATCCCAGCAACCACATGGTGGCTCACAACCATCTGTAACGAGATCTGGCTCCCTCTTCTGGAGTGTCTGAGGACAGCTACAGTGTACTTACATATAATGAAATAAAATAAATCTTTAAAAAAAAAAAAAAGGAAGACAGTAATTGTGCCTACTTGTATGGTGGTATCTGGGCAGGCAGAGCCCGGCAGCAGCCTGCATCCTGCTTGAACTGAAATCTCGGTGATATTTTCAGGTGCTTCAGTGAACTGTGACTACCATAACAAGGTGCCCCAGGGCGGGTGGCTTCCATGGGGGAGCTGGTTTCTCAGGCTTGTGAAAGCCAAAAGTCTGCACACAGGGCTGGTTCCCCATGAACTCTTCTTCTATCTGTGTCCCTGTGGCCTTGCCAGTGTGCCCGCACTTCTGGTGTCTCTCTTCTTTCCTTCTACAGACAGTCAAGGGCCTGGTCTTTGTGACCTCTCCTATCTTAATTATATCCCTAAAAGCCCCCCCCCTCGGGGGCTGGGAGGAAGACCAGTTCAGTAAGGCTCTTGCTGGGTGAGAATGGGGACCAGAGTGTCCCCAGGATGTGAAAACCAGGTATGTCAATGCACATCCTTAAGTTCAGCACTGGGCAGAGTTGGTGGCAGGAGGGTTCCCTGTGCTCACCCGCTAGTTTATCTACTCAAACCCAAGAGCCCTAGATGCAGTGGGAAACCGTATTTCAAAAGGAAATGTTTGGACAACTGAAGAAGACATCTGACATTGATGTTTATGTGTGCGCGCATGTGTGCACGTACACACACACACAGCATGAACACACACGGGAAGGCAAGGTGCTGCGTAAGCCTCAACACTAGGCAAAATCAAAGTGAGCTTTTGAAGCCTGTATTTCTGGCTTTGTCTCTAAGCAGCTGTGTAAACCCTTCTGAGTCTACAAAAATGACCTCCCCTTACAATGAAACCAGAGGGGCCCCAGGTTCAGAAGAAAAGATGAATGTCTGACGATTCACAATGCCCTGAGCATGCCCTTCGGGGCTCCCAGGGTCATGCTGGGTCTCCGACAGCAGACTAATAGGCAGCACGCTGATGTTTTACTCTTTCATTCTAAAAAGAAAACAAGGTTCTTGAACCGTCTTCCAGAGGACTCTTCAGTAGATGCCATGGGAACCCGAGTCTGTGTCCAGTGGAGCACTACCGTGGAGCACTACAGGATATCATTTATTTTTCCATCTTTCTCATCTCAAAATCTTGCTGGGAAGACAATGGAAATCTCATTAACGTGGGCTCTGCACGCGTTTAGAATATGGCATTCCCTCGGTGCTCTACTACAGAGGATCGGGACGCTGGGTCGGCTGGAGGGACTCAGAGCTGCCAACCCTTGGCCCAGTGAGAGCCTGTGATTTCTCTAAACACACAGCACACAGCAGGACTGTTGACCCTCCTTAAGGACACCGGCCAAACACGAGGCCCGTTTGTTCATGAAAGACACAGTCTCTTTTCTTAGCAGCGGGTCGCTTCTACTGTGTGGACTTAAAGTATGAGAATTGCAAATTTTTTTTTGAGAAATATTCTGCATTTCAGGTTTCCCACTAATTATGACTGGCTTTCTCCCAACTTAGTTGGAGCTATTTTGGGAAAGGATTTATTGTGAGTGGTTTAATAAGAAAGGCTTTCGGAAAGCCTCGTAACTCTCCGTACAATCCCTTCTAGCCAGAGCTCCCTCTGACAATTATGTCACTAAAAACTTCCCCTTTAAAGAGCAGGACTTTTGTCTATTCATGTGACCCTTAAAAGAAGCATTCATGAACCCCTGAGCATCAGACAAACTGTGAGACTTTACAGGGTCAGGAAGAGCAGGGGCGTGAAGGAGCCCTGTTTGCTGGACAAGCTGATTCTAGGATTGTTTTGCTGAGCTGTGTCTCTGGTGTCTGTGGATACAGGCTGCCTTCCTGTGAGAATCTCCAGGCCTGCTGCAGGTGGGACTTGGTTTCAAGAGTGAGTGTGTGTGTGTGTGTGTGTGTGTGTGTGTGTGTGTGCACAGCTGTGTGCCTGTGCATGTGTGTGTATGCATGTAGAGGCCAGAGGACGATGTCAGATGTACCTCATCCCCTTGAGACAGGGTCTCTCATTGAACCTGGAGCTAGGCTGGAAGCCAGCAAGCACCAGTATAGACCTCCTGTCTCAGCCCTCCACCTCCAAAACAGGGGTTGCAGATGTACTTGTCATATCCAGATTTTCATTTCTACGCTGAGAATTTCATACATGTATACAATGAAATATTCTACCCCTCCCCCACAGCTTCCCTCCTATCACCCCCAGTCTCCCTGGACATGTCTACCTCCCAATTTAATTCCTCCCCCTGCTCCCCTCTCCCTTTAACCTACTGAGTTCATTCAGTACTGCCCACTGGGCATGGATGTCAGGGCTAAGTGCTGGAGGATGGGCAGCCTACCGTTGGCCACACCCCCACATACCCATCAACTACCAAGAGCTCCCTGGCTAGGGATGGAGCCTAGTGAGCTCCGCCCCACTCTCAGCTCAAAGTTTGGCTGTTTTGATCTTCCACAGACACAGATGCTGTTATGCATGGATACAGTAGCCATGCCGTGCCTAGCATTCCACAGACCTCCATGAGTCCTCTGTGCTTCTGGTTTTCTCCACCTCATCTTCCAGCTATGTTTCTCTCTGTCTCTGTCTGTCTCTCTGTATCTCTCTATGTCTCTCGGACTCTTTATCTCTGTCTGTATCTGACTCTGTGTCTCTCTGACTCTCTTGATTCTCTCTGTCCCTTCTCTGTCGCTCTCTGTTTCTCTCTGTGTGTTTCTCTCTCTCTCTGTTTCTCTCTGTGTGTTTTTCTCTCTCTGTTTCACTCTCTCTGTGTGTTTCTCTCTCTCTCTCTCTCTCTCTCTCTCTCTCTCTCTCTCTCTCTCTCTCCATACCCATTACCCTGGCAGTCTCACTCTGCTACCTGACAGCCCTAGGACATCTCACCCAAAGCTCACATGCACATCGTGGCTTCCTTTTTATTGTTGTTTTATTGAGACAGAGGCTCCCCTAGGTAGCTCAGGCCTGCCTAGAACTCACAATCCTCCTGTCTCAGTATCCAGAGCACAGGGACGATAAACAGGGCCACCATGCTTGGCTTAGGGTAGGTAGGACTCTGTCCTGGATTTGTGGGTTCTATAGCATCATAAAAGTTCCACCCATTCCCATTACTGCGCTTTCTACTCTCTGTAGTTCTGCCTTTTCTAGAATCTTCTGCTGGAATCACATAGCATGCAGTCTTCACAGATCTGTTTAAGGTTAGGGTTAGGGTTAGGGAGACACATTCAGGTTTCTGGGGTCCTGCCATGGCTTGTAGCTTGTTACCATTTAGAGCTGAATAATATTTTGTTGTCAGGCATCCCATTGGTTTTGGCTCCATTTTGGCAGTTGTATCTAAGACTTCAGGGTTTTAATTGTGTTAGCCACTATGTTCCAAGGAACATGGTTGCCGTGCCTTGTGCTTGGGTATATTGATTTAAAATGATGATACATGTATAACCTATTTATCAATTTTGATCAAGCTGTTCCGAGTGGCCTCATCATGGAATCCTGGTGTCAGGACTCCCAGACACCAGGCTCAGTCACCAAGCCGGATTGAATCCCAGGCTCACAGCATACGGAAGGAGACGTTCAGTCAGTTGCAGTCCCTGAGCCTCAGGTGTTCAGTGCATCTCTGAGTCCATCCAGGAAGGGAGAGGGTACAGCAGATTCCCAGCCTTGGGTCTGTGCCTGTTGACTATGTGATGCTGGTGTCAATGAAGACAGGATCAGCGTTGGTGGCCCGGGCAGCCACAATGGTGGTGGTAGCCTTACTGTGCCCAGCTTTGCACATGCATCCAGTCTTCCCAGCCCCGCTAAGTGAACACTCGATGTTTTGGTTTGGATCTAATCTGACCACTGCAGGTTCTTATACTGAATGCTGGATTCCCATATGCTGATTTGGGAACTTTGTGAGTTAAAGTCCAGCTGTGGGGATAGGGTCTTGGAGGCTGGCCTGTGAAGATTCTGCCTGTTCCCTGTCCCCTCCTCACCCGCTGCTTCCTGTCCATCCTGAAGTGAAGATTCTCCTCTGCCACATGCTCCCGTCAGTATGAGGTCTGCCCGGGCAATGGACCAATGGCCATGGTCTGAACCCTCTGAAACTGTAAACCATGATAAATCCTCCCTTCTTTGAAGTTGCTTATGCTATGCATTCAGTCCCAGCAGGAGAAAGGCTAGACGGTGTATTTCAATAGGCAGGTGATAATGCTGAAGTTCAGAGAGGTTAACAACTCTCCCTAAGTCACACAGCTCTCCTGTGAAAGTTACAGGAGATGACCCTCAGGCATTTGAGCCCATCGCTCCTTGCCTGCTGCAGAACACTGAGTGCTAAATGATGATCTGCCAGGGTTCTGAAGCAGCACAGAACATGTGCAGTGAGATGTTGGGACACCAGCACACATTGAAAAGCTGGGCTTAGGAGCAGGTCCTTAAGCCTGTGGTCTCAGCTACTTGGAAGGCTGAAGCAGGAGGATCACATGTTGAAGGGCAACCTGGGTTACTTAGTAAGGCCCTGACTCAAAATAAAAAGTAAAAAAGGAGGGCTAGGGATATAGAGCAGAGATAATCTGTTTGTCTAGCATTCATAAGGCCCTGGGTTCAAATCCCCAGTACTGCCAAGAACAAAGTAAGGGATGGTTGGGACTGGAACAGTTAGTGTTAACTGTTGACACGTAGACACAGGGGAAAAATCTCAATGAGGGATTTTCTAAATTGGGTTGGCCCATGTGGATTTTGTGATGGGCTCTATTGAGGTAGGATGATGCTCCACTGTGGGGGGCACCATTCCCTAGGAAGAGAATTCTGGATTGTTTTAGAACAGGGAGGCCCCACTGAGCACTGGTACTGTGTGCATTCACCCCCTGCTCCCTGATCGTGACCTTGGGTTCCTGGTGTGACTAAGCTGCTCCAAGTTCCTGCCACCCTGACTCCCCACAGTGATGCATAGTCTCCTTAATGAGGAGCTTAATGAGCCCATTCTCCTGTTTGTTGTCTCTGCCTGGGTGAGGGGTATCACAGCAGCACTCCTGCTCCATCCAGCCTTCCTTCTGTCTGCCTCCTTGGAAGCTGATCCCCAGCTTACCTCATGCCTACACCCCACCATGCCCACCAGTCACTCACACCCAGACAGCCACCTAGGGTTGTTTTACACATTCCATAAAAGAAAAGGGCAAAGATTTCTATTCCGGGCTGTCAGGCACAACACGAGCCCGTGAAGGCGCACTGTGTTTGAAGTGCTTCCAGTTTCCTTCTCAGAAGGCACGGATTTTGACTCTGGGCCATGGATGCTCCATGATACATGTTTCTGTGTCCAGGGTAACAGAGCCTTGGCTTCCCTGTCCCTGCTGGAAGTGGCTTCTGTCAGTCAGTGCAGGTCCCTACCCAATTCTGTGCCTCATCGAGTCCCTATTTCCAGCCACCCCCTACCCTGGACCTTTGTGCACATCCGTCACCTGGCCTCACCTCTCCTTTCTCAGCGGATCCCAGCACAGTCTCAGGTCCAGTATTTCTTCTTTTCATCCCCGTGTTTCACACCCTCCTCCCTTGCTGGAGGCTGAGCTCAAACCACCCACCTCTGTGCCTGCTGTGATACATGAAAGGCACTGGCACTGATGTGTGGGTAGGCTGGCAGCTTGCGGTGTGGGTCTGGGACCCCAAGATTTTGTGACCAAGCTTCTTGACCTTTCCCTTTTAAGATTTGACCGCCAAGGCGATGGGGTCAAGGAGCCCTCTGCAGCCAGGCCACCCGAGTGTGTCCCAGTCTAGACCCTCGGGAGCCAGATTTGTGTCTGTGTGTGAAACAAATTTCAACCTAGCTGTTCCCAGGATACAGGTTGTTTTTTTTTTTTTAATTTCCCTAGTTTTCATGAGTGGCTGTGTGGTAAAAATGTGGTTGGTCCCCACCGTGGGTCCTGTTGATATTGGGTCTCCAATGTCACAGTGTTGAGAGCTGCTTATGTTAAGGGCTTCAGCCTTTTTGAGGACATCAGTACCATTCCCTGGGGAGTTCCCACTCTTGGGGGACCACTTTAGTCCCAAGAACATTTGTTGTTAGGAGGCGGGCCCTTCCTTGTTTCATGCCCAGCGTACAGTTCTCTTGTCCTGCTTCTTCTACCAACTGAAAAGCGCAAGGGCCAGAGTTCGGATCTCCGAGACAGTGAACCAAGCTAACCCCCACCCTTTATAACTTACACAGCCTCAGGCGTTTTGTTACAGCAGCAAAAACATGCACCAGGCAGGCCCACAGGGACATGAACTGCCCATCTTTGCACCAAGGTCAAAGGGGATGCTTAGGAGCTGACCCCAAAGCAGAGCTCTCTGCTGCCTTCCCAAACCAAGGAAGCTTCAGTAAGGCAGGGCCCCATGGGAGTGAGCACAGAGATGACACCACAGCTCTCTTCATTGAATTCCTTAGCCGTGTCCGCAGGCAGGTCGTTTACACGTCTCTCCTGTTCGTATTTGGCATCTAATAATTCAACTGTCATGTATTGATAGCTGGGTGGAAATTGCTGGCACCCTGCCCAGACTCCTAAGTATTGGTTTTGAAACTTGCTGGGTCTTGTTCTCCAGAGCCCCCCAGACAGAGTCCCTTGCCTCTAATGGCACCAGCCCAGCCTGCCTGCGCACCTATCCAGGATGGTCAGAGCTGGGGATTGGTCTGTCTCAGGGTAGCCCTTAGCCTGGTTTCCTAAGCCGGAGGGATAGCACCATGTCCAGTGCTCCCTGTAGAATCAAGTTGGGGGCTGCCCAGAAGCCATTCCTAGGGCCAATCATATCATTAGCACATGAAAAAAAAATGGGACTCTCCACTTCCCAGGGGTTCTCAGGACTCCCCTACATAATTTTCAGGGCCTGATGCTGAATGACCACTTGGAGCCCCTTGATAGAAATGGCTGAGAATTTCAAGGTGAGGATTGTAGAACATGGAACCTTCCAGTTCCCGGGCCCTGAGCAGCTGCACAGTTGCACACTGACCACGCTTGCCCATCTTTTCCCCTCAGTTTCCCAGGAGCTCTTGTTAAACCCACTTGCATGTGAGATCCTGCCCAGCTCCTGGCTTCAGCGAGCTGACATCAGGACTCCACAAAGGCACGAGAGTGCAGGAGAGGGCAGTTAAAGCAGATCCAGCACTGATGTCTGCCCAGGAAGTAGCTCTTTAACAGACGTGTTGGGATCCACACAGCACGTGGTGTAAGGAGAGGGAGTGCCTTGGCTCCAGGCCAGGGCTGCTACACCAAACCTTAGAGGAGAGACTAGGGTGGTGGAAGGGGAGTTGAGTTTGAGCAGAGGTGTAGATGGGACACTTAGGTTTCTTTTTCATGTGCTAATTATGTGTTTAGCCTGAAAGACCTGGACATGAAAAGACCAAGTCCCTGCCCCAGGCCACTCGCACACAAAGCTCAGACATGACTGTATGTTTAAGACGTCCACAGGTCTGTGGGAAGACTGAGTTGATAGGGCAAGAGGAAGTACTAGATGGATCCACTTGTGGGATTGGTTCTGCTCCCAGGGACCAGCCCTGGTCCCGGTCCCTGGTTCCAGCTCATGTTTTCACTCAGACAAACCTGTTTAAACCCTCTTTCCAGATTTTTCTTATCTGGAATGAATGAGTCCTGTCCCTCGGTCCCTCAGCTGCAGGCTGAACTGAGCTGGTGACGGAGTCCTATAGGAAGCACCCCCTTTCTTTGTTATGGGGGTACAAGCTCCTCACTGTTTTTCCAGAATACAGAAGCTGTCCTGGTATTAGAAGTCGCCTCCCACACTGGGCAGTGTGGGCAGTTGGATGTGGTCCCTGCTGGAGACTTGCTGAGGAAGGTCAAAGCTGTACCCCACTTTTCAGAGAGTGCTCGTGGGCAGGAGAGACAGGCCCCCTTTACCTGAGTGTGAGTCACAGATGGCTCAGACACCCACAGCACAGGGAGGTGGGCAGCTTTCCTCTGGTCTCTCTAGAGGTCACACTGAGCCTCTCCTGTGATGTGAACACTGGCTGACACTGCCTTATGATTCTTCCTTGACACAGATTCCATTTGGGGCAATAATTCGTGATGGCTTTACTGCCTTCAACGAAGCAATTAAAGGAAGGCACACATTATTCTGTGAATATACGATGGAGTGAAGTTTACCCGATACTGCAAAGAAGAGCTGAGAACAATGCATTCTCCTTATCGTTTTAGACCCTTTTAAAAGTTTCTATATTCTTGTTGACACTATAAGGGTCTCAGATGCAATTCTAGATGGTCCTGTCTATACATCTGACCACTCCAAAGCATCCTCAGTGCCACAGGGATGTCTTTCAAGGCACACAGCTCTGCCCTCAAGGAGCTTTACCTGCCTAATCCAGGAGTGACAGATTACGAAGGCATGCCATTTCCGTGTCTTCCCTCATGAACCTGGGAGGGCAGGGCCACGCCTGTCTTGGTGACACTGTCCTTGGAACCCCTGGTGCCACACAGGCACTCAGCAGGCGTGTAGCAGCTGTCTGTGAGCGATAGCTGCGCTGGAGGTTTGGGGTTAGCTACATGGCTGCTTCTTGAGCACCATGAGTTGCCATGTGCAGATGGCCATCGGACTGGGTGACAGCTGGGGGAAGAAGTGAGGGACATGGAGCAGTCTGACTGTACTCCAGGACCCAGAGCTCTTCAAGGAGAGCTGAGAGCTCTTCTGGCGACCACAGGTAGCTTACACGCTGCCCTGGGCCATGTGTTGTCCGCACGTCTCTCTTGGGCTCCTGTGAACTTTTGCTTTTACAGTTTCCCGGGGAGGGGGGTCAAGAGCCTCTTTTGAAACCACTTACTTGACCATTCTCAGATGTCCTGGCATTGAGCGTATACACCCCATCTTCTCAGATAGCTTGTGTCGAATCTGCCTCTTGCTTTTGGGGTTCACAGTGTGTCTTCAACCCTGTATCCACCCTGAGACCCTCATGCTCTCACTGTCACACAAAGCACAGCTCTCCCCAGAGAGGGGGGATGCTCATCTGGGGGGAGCTGCTTGTGTGACCTGGATTCATCTGTGTTTCCTTCACCCAGTGAAGGATGGGAGGGACAGGACTGGGAGTCCATCAGGCTTGTAGGCTACTGGTGGACGGCAGCATTCGATGACATCTGTGGGGCTGGGACACCCTCATGGATGTGAGGTGTGTGTGTGTGTGTGTGTGTGTGTGTGTGTGTGTGTGTGTCTGTCTGTCTGTCTGTCTGTCTGTCTGTCTGTCTGTCTGTCTGCATCAGCACACAGGCAGAGAGGGAACGTGAACAGACTAAAAATGCCGGTGTGGATGGCTCAAGGCTCCTGGTGTGTGACTGATGTCTCTGTAGGGCAAGTCTGTGGCCACATTAGCAAGTACTGCCCTCAGCCAAATTATGTGGTTCCCTACTTTCCACTCTCAGTAGGGTTCATATCTAGTTCCAGTTTCGTCTAAGAGGGGGAAGGGAAGCCCCTGTGGTGATGTGGCTTGATGATCTTTGTGATGGCAGCTGATGGGAGAAAGGTTCCCTGGGCTGACACCAGCTTATCCACGCTTCCCACCAGCTGGCTCCTTATTCCTGGCAGGTGAACTCCGGGGGCCAGCCTCAGTTTAGTTTAACAATGCTGTTATAGTTTGTGCTTGCTAAGGGCTTATTATTTACCAAGAAGTGTCACGTGTTTAAGATTCATTGTCATGATGACCCCATTTCCCGGATGGAGGACCCTGAGGCCTCCAGGAGTAGAGGATATTGGACCCACCATTTTTAAAAGCCAGCATGATGGTGCAGGTGTGTGTCTCTGGCACGGGGGAAATCAAGCTACGAGGATCCAAGGGTGGGAGGTGCGTTCCCTGGCCTTCCAGCTCCGTCTATTGGTGAGCTCCAGCCCAGCAAGACAGTCTCAAAAAGCAAGATAGATAATGCCAAGGAAGAGCATTCCAGGTTGTCCTCTAGCATGCACTTGCACCCGTTCACACAGACATGATCCTGTACACACACAAACACATATGCACACACAAGAGAAACATCAGAGACATCATATGTGCAAAGGTAAAAGTATTGTCTTTTAAAGCCTTTTGGCTCTGTGTGTGTGTGTGTGTGTGTGCGCGTGCGCGCATGCAATGTACTCTCACCTCTGGGTAGCCATGGGGGGACTGGCTACAGACACTAATGTCTGCAGATGCTCAAGTCCTTGCATGAAATAGTACTCTATCTGTGTAACCAACGCACATTCTATGTGCATGCGGAAACCAGCTTAGAACGCGTAGTACAATGTGAACATGACCATAGTGTTAACAGCACCCACTGTTCAGGAAATAACCACAAGAAAAAGTTTAGATGTCTTGGGTACAGATGACGTTCTAGCACAGACATTTCCATCTACAAATGGTTGCATCTTCAGATGTCAAATCTATGATCATAAAAACTGTGCCTGCTGTACGAGGTGCTAGAAAGTGACCTGTGGGTAGCACGATGACTTCGGCAGAAGGAGCAGAGTTAGGTCTGCCATCTGCCCGGGCTCAAGTGCTACCGACACCAGGGTGGGAAATCTTTATCAGAGCCACTCAGCTCTGGAGGTAAAAATATCCTGTTGGGGAGTCTGAAGCGTGGACAGGGTATAGTCTGTGCAAACTTATAAGTGGGATAGCCTAGTCATTGACCTCCAGACCTGGTCATGTGCAAGGACACTACCGTGGCACACTTATCCCCATTGCCAATCCTGTGTCACACTGGTATCAGTCACACGTTCTGTCTGGGGAAGAATCTGTGGCCTAGCCCCTGCAGCTCCTTTTATTGGCTGACACTTGTTTCCAGCTGTTGTCTATGCTCCCGAAAGCTAGAAAGGTGCCTGCAGTCTTCAAAGAGTGATGGCTTTGAGCTTAACAAACCCTGAATGCAGTGGCAGGCACGGATCCAGAAAGCTATGTGCATGGCTTTGCTCCTGGCAGCCACGCTGAGGATGTCTTTTCTAGAAATGTCAACTGGAGGGTGAGGCGGCTGAAAATATCAGTGTGAGCGTGCTTCCTTGTCTCTCGACTTGCGGGGGCTTTGGGAGGTCGGGGCTCTCACAGTTGCACGTGCCCTTTGTGACTTTTAATTCCTTGGTACCCAGAGGATGCAAGCTGTGTGTATTTATTCCCCTTGGAGTTTAGGGGTATTGTTTGCAAAAGGGGGGCACCTCGGTTGATTCTCCTTATCTTGAGCTGCCAATTTTGAGGGTATCTGCAGGGAGCTGGGGCAGGATTGGAAATAACTATAAAGACTGTCTAGAAGCTGGTGGGAAACGCATCCTTCAGCCACTACCCAGACAGAGGCCCTCCCCTCAATATCTGTCCATTGTAGTGTCCAGACAGTTCTAAATGCATACTTTAAATGCACATGGACAAAATTACATTTAGGGGCTGGGGATATAGCTCAAAATGTTTGCGTAGCATCCATAAAACCTTGGGTTCAATCCCCAGCACGGCATAGCCTGCTTTGTCCTCAACACTGCATAAACTCTGCACTTGGGAGGGTAGAGGCAAGAGGATCGGGAGTTCAAGGTTAGCCTTAGCTACATTGTACACTTGAGGCCAGCCTGAACTAGAGATAAAATTGTCCTCCCCAAAAATAATAAATAATTAAAACAGTCTTCTCTTCTACTGCATGGACCAACTGCTCAATTGAGGTCTTCTTTGTCATTTTTTAAAGTGGATCCCATTGGCTCCATTTTTCCCCCAGGCCAGATTTGGTGGCCAACCTGCGATGTCTGCCCTGTAGCTGACGCTCTTCCTCCAAAGGCAGCACAGCCTCGCTGCCATCTGCAGCCGGCACACCCGGGCTCCCGCAGCTGGATGTCTCTTCCTGGGCATCTTGCCCAGCCTGTATGCTCTCCTTTCGGTAGCCCTGTCCTTTCAATTTTAAAGGCTTCACAGCACACTCTGGAGGAGAGGTTCTAATGCTGGGTTGGGACTGAACCCTGGGCCTGCCCTTAGTAGCTGACAGTCCCGACCTTGGCCTCCGAGTCCTCGCAGGTGTCTCTGCCTTGCAGTAAGTGACAAGACTGAGCCACCAGGAGGAATGACTGGACCCGGCTCAGCTGTCCCCAGAAGTAGATGGAGGCCAGTGTCTGAGACACAGTGGGGAGACAAAGTCTGCAGGAGCCGTTTGCATGACTCTCCACAGGGGCTGGAAGAGGGGCCTATACCCTCAAGAGTGCCCAAGGTCTGTCCCACCAAGGCAAAGCTTTCTTTTCTTTTTTTTTATTAATGACCAGTAATACTCACCTTGACCTCCATCTATGCATTCCAAGCTGAACTTGCAATAATCCTCGAGCTCATCTCGGTTTGTATCCCTGTCATCCCAGTGAGGAAACCTGGGGCCCGAGAAGTGATTGCGTGTATCCAACTCAGAGTCAGGGCACTGAGCTGGGCCTGGAGCTCTGACCTCAGATTTCATCTGGGAAGAAGCTACTTGTGTTGGAAGTGTGGCCTTGGACTGAGGAAGAAGTAACCACAGAGAGCGTAACACCACGCTCATTCCTGAATTTGCTCTCTGTCCTCCTAAATTCTGGAGGTGCTTCTGCACCCTGCTAGGTCTTGAGCCTCTATGGCTCCAGCCCTTCCTTCTCCCCTCCTGCTGGCCACACTGTGACTAATCCCTTTTCCCATGGGGTGAGCCAAGATAAGATTAGAGCTTTATTAAAAGGAAATCAAACTAGGAAATGAAAGGATAAACAAACTCCCAAATGAACTGGGGAGAATAAAACAGTCCCCAAAGCAAGTGAGGTCACCCCAGTGGCAAGGTCTCCACCCAGCTGGGACAAGCTGCTTGCACTCCAGGCCAGGCTTCCAGCAGGTGAACTAGCTCCTCTCACCAGCCCCGCCAGTCACCATGGTCACATTGGCTGGTATGGTACCTTCAGCAGACAGCTTCTTGGGGGAGCCTGACTTGTGGTCCTAGCATGTGCCTTCCAGCCGTTTGCCCAAGCCAAGGCATCCTGGGCCCTTTACTGATTCTCACATCCGGAGTGCTGCTTCTGGCTTCTGGTGATGAACACAGCTGGAGACAGATGTGTCTTCACCCCCCACCCCTCACATGGGGCAGGAACTGCATTCTCAGTCCCATGACTGTGACCCTAGTCCCTCCCTCCACTCTCTTCTTTACCCGCCTCTCCCCAGTATGCCTCTGCTCTACCTCCACACCTGTGCTTTCTGCCCCAACCCATCTCAGCCTTCGAGCTCTTGCCTCTTCCTCTTCTTCCTCCTCTTCCTCCTCCTCCTCCCTCCTCTTCTACTCAGCTAACCCCCACTTGTCCTAAATGTCACCTGTGCAGGTACCGTTTCCTCTTCCTTAAAGTGCTTCGCTTTCTGTGAGGATGACAGAGTAGGTGGTGAAATTGCCTGTCACATATAGAGGAAAAGCCTATGTGGCTCCTGGTCCTCAAGTCTGTGACATCCAGGAGCATGGCCTGGCTTCTGCTTGGCCTCTGACAAGGGCATTCATTGTATTACAGCTTGACTGAGCGAGTGCATAGGCTTTTCTTAAGAGCCAGGAATGCCATCCTAGGGGCCCCACCCTCAGGCCTCATCTATCCTCATCACTTCCCAAGTCTTTTAACACAAGGATTTAGGGATTTGGTTTCCCACATCTGTGCCCTCTGCATCTCCTTGGCCTTTCTTTTATACTCGTGACCTGAGGCTCCATGAGAGCCAGACTCCCATGTGTCAGACTCAACCCCAAACTCCCAGAAGGCCTGGTGAGTGCGGCAAGCCTTCCATGTTAAGTCGGGCCCCCTGTTTGCCATACCAGCTGCAGCTCTGCAGGAGCAGTGGTAAAGTTTACAGTGAGACCTCTCACCTGTGTTCCTGGATGAGCCATTATCAATAGGGGTGGAGCTCGTGCTGATTAAGCAGAGGTGTTTCTAGCAGTGACAGGGATGGACGGATTACCCCATGCATGTGGGCTAATTGTCCCTGTCACCAGGAGTGGCGAGTGGGTACTAGGTAGAAAAAAACATATAAAGAGCCATGACTGGGGGCTGGTGAGATGGCTCAGCGGGTAAGAGCACCCGACTGCTCTTCCGAAGGTGATAAGTTCAAATCCCAGCAACCACATGGTGGCTCACAACCATCCGTAACGAGATCTGGCTCCCTATTCTGGAGTGTCTGAAGACAGCTACAGTGTACTTACATATAATAAAATAAAATAAATCTTTAAAAAAAAAAAAGAGCCATGACTGTGCCACTGCCCAGGAAACTCCCTGAAGGTCCCTTCCCTTCCCCAGACTCTGGGTCTGTGGGGGAGGAGCTGGGCTGGCTGCAGTTGTGTGGCAGCTACGGAGAAGAAGCCAAGGGCAGCTTGAGAGGTGCACTTCCTTTCCCTGGTAGCCTCGTGGGCATCAGTTGGCTCCCCGTGAAAACTGGAGCCAAATATTTTTTCACTTCGTATAAAATAAAATTTAAACTTCTCACTTAAAGAATATACTGGAACGCTGTGTTTTTTAGAATGCTTCTTTTCAGAAAAATGATCATTTCTGGGGAAAAAATAGAGAAGACCTGGAGAGAGAGAGAGAGAAAGAGAGAGACTTAATTCCTCAGTTCCATAGTAATTATTGTAAATGTTTAAATTTGTCTTATCTTAATGCTCTTTCTTGAGTTCACAAAGTACAAAAAGTTTCAAAAGATTAGATCGTATCATAGATGTACGTCACTGTGCTTAATAGGTTATGAACATTTTTTTTTACCTCAATAAATATCGTTCCACAGTAAGAGTCTTATCTGCTGTGTGCTATCGCTGTTTAGATCTTATCTAGAAACAGAACAAATCATGCCTAAGGGCTAGGGAGGGGCCTCAGCGGTAGAGCTTTTGCCTGGCATGCACAAGGTCCTGTCAGCATAAGGCCCAACCACTGGCAGCTGGGGAGATGGCTCAGAGTTAAAGCGCCTAGTGCCGAAGTCTGATCCAAACCTTAGTTTGGATCACCAGAAGCTCTGTGGGGTGGGGAGGAGGAGGAGGACGATGATGACGAGGATAATGATGACAACAGCTGGTGCAGTGGTATGGACCTGTAACCCCAGCACTAAGGAGACAGGGAGCGATAGGCACCTAGTCTAGCCTTCCAGTCTAGCTGAAACCAGGAGATTAGTGAGGAACCCTGTCTTATCAGAGGAGGGCCCCTGATGTTAAACTCTGGCCTCCATAGGTGGGGACATGGGTATGTGGTTGGATTGGTGTTAGAACTGGTGGGAATCTGTCTTCTCTGTGGTCTTGTAGTTTCCTTTTTAGTTACTATCTTAATGAGTGTGTGTGTGTGTGTGTGTGTGTGTGTGTGTGTGTGTGAGAGAGAGAGAGGGGGGGGGGAAAGAGAGAGAGAGAAGACACTATGACCAAAGCAATTTATAAAAGAAAGCATTCAATTTGAAGCTCACGATTGCAGATGATTATAGTCTCCAACCATCAAGGCAGAGAGCTTGGCAGCAGGCAGGCAGGCATGGTGCTGGAGCCGCAGCTAGGAGCTCACAACTCACCCACAAGCGTGAGTCAGATCGTGCTAACTGAGAATGGCATAGGCTTTTGAAACCTCAAAGCTCACCCCTTGGTGACATACAACCTCCAACAAGGCCACACCTACTAATCCTTCCCAAGCTGGGCCACCAACCGGAGACCAAGTATTCACACATGAGAGCCTAAGGGCTGCCATTTGTACTCAAACAGCCATGGTCACAAATGCCATCATTTGGGCAGGGTTCTATCCATGACACAGACCTGCCCTGTCATGGGTGGGAAGAGACCATGCCACAAGGTGATCGATCCCATGAAGCCACTCTAGGATAAAACCCCGCACCCTAACTTCCACAGTGGTAGCCTCTTGGCCCGGCCCACTTGTTCCCACTATTTTGCTGATGTAAGGAACACACATTCCCTGATTAAGAATTGCTGGGCCTGCCCATGGCTTTTACTGCACGATGTCCGCATTGCGGGCTAGGAGCCATATCCTATCTGGGGACATGCCCCGCAATGTCTCCTTGTCATCCTTCACTTAACACATTTCAGAGATGATCCTGGGAGGGATTGCCAGAGTGAGTTACTGGGTTAGGAGAGCCTGACCAGAAACAGAATTCAGCTTGAGAGACCCACACAGGCCCCCCAGGATGAGCAGTGACTCAGAACCCACAAGATAGGGAGCACTCTGAGACAGCAATCAGGGATAAGCCACTGGGACCCTGAGGCCCAAAGACAGAGTGACAGAGTTGTCTCAACCATAAAGAGGAGGGGGCACACTCCAATCCCAGTCAGGCCCTCAACTTTTCTCTTTCTATTTCTACCTACTTGTGATGGTTTGAATATTCTTGGCCCAGGGAGTGGTACTATTTGGAGGTGTGGCCTTGTTGAAGTAGGTGTGGCCTTGGAGTGGGTGTGGCCTCATTGGAGTAGGTGTGTCACTGTGGCTGTGGGCTTTAAGATCCTCATCCTAGCTGCCTGGAGCCAGTCTTCTGCTAGCAGCCTTCAGGTGAAGCTGTAGACCTCAGCTCCTCCTGCACCATGACTGGATGCTAGCAAGCTCCTACCTTGATGATAATGAACTGACCCTCTAAACCTGTAAGCCAGCCCCAATTAAATGCTGTCCTTACAAGACTTGCCTTGGTCATGTTTTCTGTTCACAGCAGTGAAACCCTACCTAAGATACCATTCCTCATATTAGCTAAACTGAGACCAGAATCTGCCCCCACACAGCCAGTATGGAGCTGGGTTTATCTGGCCCTGCCATCAGATCCTGGGAGACAAGGCATGTTAGGAGAGGGCAGAGAGCGGGGGACAGAGAAGCCTAATGACATTCAGCCTTACAGCATTTTTCAAACTGTCAGTAGGATACAGTTTGCCCTGTCAGCAGAGGTAGCTGGTCCTCCTCGCTGTCAGTGGGGGTGAGGTGATTATTAACCGTCATTACAACAATAGTTAAGTAGTTTCTATGTGGAGGGCAGTGTATTACATTACAGGGCGTTTTCCACATAGTATTTCTAATTTTTATAGTCAATCTGTTACACACGTGTTGTTAACGTATCTGTCTCCGGCAAGGCAAAATGAGTTTGTAGGGCTCAGCCTCCTGCCTCAGGGCACAGAAGTGGGATTTCTGCTCCAATCTGGATAACCCAACAGAGCGACTGGAACCGAGCTAGCGAGGTGGATGTGCGACTTCCTCCATCGGGCAATCCGTGGTGGAAGGAGAAAAACCAGAGGAGCAGAGAAAGGAGGAAATAGAAAGAGGGACGAGGGGGCGATTGTTAACCTACCAGTTCATCTGGACAGCTGTCGTGAAGTTAGCGTGTAACATCAGGACAGCCCTGAGTGTTGGGGTTCAAAGAAAGTAAGTAGCAGAGAGCAGACCCCGTACAGTAAGTGCTGGGACCACCAGAGTCTGTGGAAGCCTTCGTATCGTAGTGAATGACAGTGCAGAGGCCGAGGCCGATAGGATGCTTCCCTGGAGGAACACACTGGCCCCGAACCCTGTCCTGGCAGCCCAGGCACCTGAGGGGTGCTCCATCGTGTATCTACCTCAAGAGCAGTGGTTCTCAACCTTTCTAATGCTGTGACCCTTTAATACGGTTCCCCATGTTGTGGTGACCCCAAACCATAAAGTTATCTCGTTGCTATTTTGTAACTGTAATTTTGCTACTGTTATGAATTAATTGTACTGTAAATATCTGACATGCAGGATATCTGATATTATCCAGCCCCCTTCACAGGGCCAGTTAACCTGACACCCCCCCCCCCATGGGGGTTGTGACCCACAGGTCGAGAACTGCTGCTCTAAAAGAAAGTGGGGATGGCTGCCAGGATGGGGGAGGAGCGGGGGAGAGCAAGGGGGTTGCCACAGGGGCGCTGCTCTGCTTGTCCTGTCCTCCCTAATTACAAAGTCATCCTCTCTGTTTTCAGTGCCAAATACAGGGTAGAGCCAGCACAGGAACATCTTTGGTTCCTTCTGGTCATATCATTTGGGTTCTTCCTGAAAGGAAGGACTGGGCCTGGCATGGATTGGGGAGGTTGCATGGCTGGAGTTCAGAAACCAGGGTCAGATCTAAGAACGCCACTGGTGCTACTCAGGCTCAGTGTACCCCACATCGAGCTAGCCAGACTTCATATGGTCAGGGAGAGACTTCTCTCCCCCTCCTTCCTAACCCTGTGTGCCAGGACTCAAATAACCCATCCATGCTATAAGTGTTGGCCAAGTCACTCTCTGATTGAAGCCCATGTCCTGAGAGATTCTCTAGAAGGGTCACCCAAACACACTGCTTTGAAAAAAAAATCAGGCCCAGGGCAAGGGAAGGGGCTCAGGAGAAAAGAGAATAATGATATGTATCCAGGCTGCAGGGCAGAGAAGAGGTGGCCAGGTTTCCCCAACAGGGTGATTCCTTGAGGAGTGGAATGTGGTCTAACTCTGAAACTTCAGAAGCATAGAAGAACTTTGACCCAGGGCCCTGCACACAGTAGGTGCTATTCAGGCCCTGCACACAGTAGGTGATATTCAGGCCCTGCACACAGTAGGTGCTATTCGGGCCCTGCACACAGTAGGTGCTATTCAGGTCCTGCACACAGTAGGTGCTATTCAGGCCCTGCACATAGTGGGTGCTATTCAGGCCCTGCACATAGTAGGTGCTATGCAGGTCCTGCACATAGTAGGTGCTATTCAGGCCCTGCACATAGTGGGTGTTATTCAGGCCCTGCACATAGTAGGTGCTATTCAGGTCCGGCACATAGTAGGTGCTATTCAGGCCCGGCACATAGTAGGTGCTATTCAGGCCCTGCACATAGTAGGTGCTATTCAGGCCCGGCACATAGTAGGTGCTATTCAGGTCCTGCACATAGTAGGTGCTATTCAGGCCCTGCACATAGTGGGTGCTATTCAGGCCCTGCACATAGTAGGTGCTATTCAGGCCCTGCACATAGTAGGTGCTTCAGTACTGCAGGGTGGCTAAGATGTGAAGCAAGGGAGTCCCGTGCCTGAGATTTGCATCCTGCACTCTGTAACCACAGTCAACTCAGACGATAATTGTCTCACTTTACCAGAGAAATCAAAAACCCAAAGTACCATTTCAGATGTCAGAAGGTGAACGTTTCACACCTGACCTCTTGTCACAGTCCAAATCGTAACCTGCTGAAAGTATTTTTAAAAGTGGTCTCTGTCGTGCGCCGTCCCCGTCCAGCGGGAATAAGACACAAGACAAACAGGTTTCTTCCCCAACGGTTTACTCAGGAACTTAATGCACTTACAGCTTCGCAGAGCATGATGGCAAATGGCAAATGGCCTCACCGCGAGCAGCCTATTTATACCCTGTCCTGGCCAATCACCGAGCTGCCTCTGCCTCGTGGCTCTCGCGTGACTACACCAGGTATTCTCGCGTGACTACACCAGGTGTTCTCGGGCTCAAGATCAAACAACAGCTGACACTGCCTAATGCCAATTTAAGAGTCGTTTATGCCAGAACAGCTGAATCGGTCGATGCCGTCTTTAAAGAGCAGTTGAATGGCTCCCTACAAGTGAACAACTCTTGTTTTCTTCTGGGCACTAAAGATAC